>JACONP010000026.1:0-249765 GCA_016624345.1 Platycodon grandiflorus | reverse complement strand
ATCAAAAAAACTTTAAATTTGGGAGGACTTGACATAATACCATAATCAAGAAATGGAGCCATAATGCCATATGAATCACAACAGGACATTCCTCTTTTGGAATTATAGCAAATGGGTTATGGGCACTGAGAACCATTCACTACTAAGTCGTCCTTCTATGTATTGAACTTTGAAGAAGTTTAGTGTACAACAAAAAAAAAAAAAAAAACCAAAAAAAACAACAAAATCAAACAAAACACAAAGTGACATACTACTGAACTAACTGAATAGGATGTGCTTGTCACGCCACACGCTGAGGCTACCGGCCTGAGGTCTTTTTCTCCTTTCAATTTGTTTTCTTGCCCAAATCTGTACACCCAGCATGGCTCTCATTCTCCAACCGCCCCTTTCACTCCCTTCCTTCCACAACCATTCCCACTTTCAATCACACCTCAACACAACACTATAAAACCACAACAACAAAAGGTATAGAGTAAATTGCTTACCCCGATTGCTCCTTCACGTTTTGTATGAAACCATCGGCAACAGAAGTGGAGAGAGAGTGAGAAAAAGAAATCAAGTGGTTGAAAATCTGGGAGGAGTAGGAGCAATTGACAGTAGAGGTAAAGGGACAAAGGAGATGAGGGTAGAGAGGAGAAGAGAGGTAGCGTCTTCCAAGAGAGTGGTGGCGAACGGTCTTGGTGGCTATGGACATAGACGATGGGGAGTCTAATCGTTCGGCCTGTTGTGGAATGGTTGGGGTGGGAGCAACGTCTTGCACAAGTGGAGAGAGAAAGAAATGAGTCGTGCAAGAACGATAACCGACGCTCACTCGTGTGAACTCTCGTAGTACATTGTGATCGTAGGATTTTAGTAAATGAGTAAATTGATGTAATGAACTTCAATCATTGGTTTACCTCATTATAATATAGACTAGGTCTTTGTGCAGTAGGTTCGATTTTGTTGTGGGTGGTGAGTAAGAATAAATGACAAATAATAATAAAAAATAATTTATTATAATTTATTTATTTTATAAGAAAACTAATAATAAAATTTAAAATTAAAATAGAGATTTGACATATTGAACCACAATTACCATTAATAGTTACATACATTTCAAATGAATTATTCAACCACAGAAGTAACAAAGTAGTGGTGATTGAATATAAAAAAATTGTGTGAAAGATTAAATGATCTATTGTCAAACGCTTTCACCAAATTATCCACAAACTATCGTGCGAGGCAAGTAAAATTTCAAAAAATAGTCATCATGAGAACCAAATACATTACTCTCATTGTTTCCATTGTCGTTTAAGTATACTATAATCATTTTTTTCTTTACACTTTTACCAAATTGTCCATGACTAAAAACTGACTTTTTCTTAAAAGAAGCCTTACGTGTTGAATTGAAGTGTTGGATCGAAGACATTGCATAAGACATGATCAGCCTTATTTCAATTTATAATTTCATTTGTCAGTGTACTATAATTGAATTTATATGCATGGGAAAGATAAATAATCTATCAAACAAAATACTTGCATGTATTTTATGTGATTGCATTATACAGATTTATTTTTCATTTTATTTAATTTAGAAATTTTGTATGTTCCCAAGGAAACACCATAAAAAATCTAACCAAAAATACTTCTTTAATTCTTTTCTTACATCTGGCTTCCACTTCTTTTCCTTAAGAGGAGAGGAGAAATAATCTCAAAGCCAAGCTTTCTTCTAGATTGTTAATTATAAACAACTTCAAATATTATTTTATGCCTCAAGTTATTTTATACTCCATACGTTTTAAAATAAATGTTCTTTGTTCCTTTTTAGAACGTCTCAAACAATTGTTACTTTTCTTTTTTTCGAAAGATTCTTAAAACAAAGAGAAACGTTATTTTCACTATAATTTTTACTAATTTACTATATTATTAATTATAACATGAAATAAATATATTTTTTTTAAAGGTTGGAGGGAACATAGACCTTACCCAACCTATTATTATTATTGAATATCTTGAAAGACTACAATTACGACTATATGATCCCTTTGGTGTGGCTAGAACAAATTGTTTGAATACCAAACTTCTGCGATAGTAGTAGCGTCTGGGGTGGCTCTGTGTAGGGCTTGAGCACTCCAGCCTATCAGAGAAGTGAGCAATACTAAATGGGCATTTGGTGAGGCTTGAACAACAATTTTATCTTATGAGGCTTGACACCCGACCTTTTAAGTACCAGGGTGTCATTGGTGAAACTTGAATACTCAACCTAGTTAAGAGTAAAGCGATCTGGAGTTAGTAGAACTTGTTGGTACATGAAATAAATACATATTTAGACAAAACTACCTCTAAATTAATTACTTGCCATTTGAAGTGGGTTAATATATTTCTTATTTTTAAATTACCTTTTAATTCCTAACATATCCACAAATGAGGTGGTTTTACTTTTTCTAATTATATTTATTTTTAATAAATATGTTATCTCAATTATGCTTATTACTTGTTTCATGTTTCATTATAAAAAAAATAAAAAACATTTAAAAAATATGTAATACTCCCTCCGTCCAGGATAAATGTTCCTAGTAGATAAAACACAGAAATTAAGAAATATAATTAATGATGTGCTATAAAATGTGTTCCGACCATAATACCCATGAACATTAATTGAGTTCAACTATTTTAAATAATTGAGTTTCTTTGGGATGTGTTATATTAAATGAAGCTTTAAGGGTATATTAGGAAGAATGGTAGAGAGTAGGTAAATCAAAAGTCTTTAGGAACATTAGTTGGGACATCCTAAAATAGAAAGTAGGAACATTTATCGGGGCCGGATGGAGTATTTCATTACTAAAATAAAAACTTTAATTAAATTAAAAAATTATTTTAAAAAATAAATTCGATAATAGCAATATGTTAAGTATTAAATTGATTGTCGGTTTCAATCAATTCAAAATTCAAAATTTAGAATCAATTGCTATAGCTAGACAAAATGTATTAAAACTTTACGATACTATACCACAATATAATTTTACTATTAGATTAATTTTACAATTAAATCTTTTAAATCTAAGCTTAAATTTTTTGTTTCAATAAGCAAAGATCACATTTTTTTCAAAGCTCGGTTGACAAAAATATCCTTATCATATTAGTTTTCTATAATGCAATGGGACTCTAATCGTGAGCTCAATTAATTAAATATTTTAAATAAAAAAATAATAATAATGTCGTTTATGTGAACTCTAATCAATGATCATTTCATATGTTTTGAATTAGAAAATAATATAGAAATGTAATTAGAAAAGTAACTTTATTTGTACGTCAGGCCGGATTCTAATACGAAATCCCAAAGTCGATGTGCCAAAACAATAAACAAGCAACAACAACAATTAATAATAGTACGCGGCGCAACAACCCGTACTTACAAATAAACCATAATAATGAAGACTTGGATAAGATAAAACCAATCATCGACGACAATACACCGAAACCCAACTAATAAAACACAAGTATAAGATTTTAGGAGAAACAAAGAATACCAACAATTACCTCGGCCACAACATGCGAACAAGCGAACATATACCCCAAGCTACAACATGCTTGGGAAAGTAAACTTAGTTAAGGATATCACGAGTGCACAAGCACGACATACACATGTTGGCTACCAAAAGAATAAAATTACAACAATGTACAATACTACCGATAAAGTCTACATGACTTTATATAACTATCGTCCTCACTAAAAGAATTACTATCACTAAATACAAGCTCCAAGTTACAAAGTAAAAGACCACCTGCGAGCTAAACGATCTAATCGTCCTCACCGCGAACTCCCTGCCTGGTTCGGATCTAAGAAAAAATATATAAACAACAAACGGGGTGAGTCGAAACTCAATAAATTACTAAATACAACTATATGATATGACATAATGCTTAACCGATAAATATAACATGGTAATACATTTATATATATCACTGGCCGAACATGTAACATCATCATTGATATACAATTCATATAAGTCACACGTAGCACTTTGATGCCCACATAAGTACTCGTAATTAAACCACATTCTAAAGGATATCATATCTCTTTGTCCATCTTTGCGTTACTCCTGCAATACACAAAATAACCAAACGTGCCTCGATACCCGTGTATGTAGTATCAACGTACCCGATTAATACCATCGGCTATAACTAGCAAACCAAAGTCATGCGTATTCCTGCAACAGTGGGGCTACTTCTCAACTGTGGCCAACAGAAGAGGTGTGTGTGTACACCGATACAGCGACTTGTAGCGATCACAAACCTTGATTTGTGAAGACTATAGGTTGTCCCACCTTACTTTACCAACGATGCCAGCTGGACTTACACAATGCACAAATATATGTTCTTACTCATCTAATGCAAATAACCATCAAGTTCAAAAGTAGTGAACTTGACAAAGAACAAGTAGATTATATTATTCTACCACCAATTATCATCTAACATATATTTGCAAGAATTCCAGTCAACACATTAGAGTCATTTACAAGTCTCAACTTTAACAGTACCACATACACGGAGGAATAGAATCTCAATCAATCGAACTCTAAATCTCGTAGTAATTTAACATGTTGTTCGGGGGATCATAATCTTCCCTAAAGTCGACTTCTTAGAGTCATTACTAAAATTCACAAAATTAGGGTATAAATGCTATATGCAAGATTACCCCATTTCAAGTCCCAAGTTCTCTATTTATTCAAATCCTAAGGTTAATGTTCAACCCTAGCTCATCAAACATCATTCAACTAATGTAAATATCACAAGTATAATGTACTTATCTCAACATAGAAATTTGTACAAGAAAACAACATCCATAGCAAGTCATACATGATTATTGATGAACTAGTATATATTAAAGCTTAAAGAATACAAAAAGAGGATTTAGTAACTTACCGAGAACCGAATATCAAGCCAACAAAATCACGATCGAAGGCTCTTAAGTTGCTCCCCAACTCGACACCAACACAATGACAGTCTTAGATTGTCAATCAAACAGTTTGATCTTTGGGAACACAAACACACACACACACACACACACACTCATCTCACCAAAGCTCACACACACACTCTAAGGCTTTATGGAGTAAATGGGAGGGAAAAATGGAGAGAATGAAATCTCTCCACTTGATTTAAGTGGCCAAAAATTCAGACTAGGGGAGGTGATGACGTGGCTCAAGGAGAGCCACCCAAATGGTCAAAATCGTCAAAGAAAGGAAAGTCAAGATAAGCTGCCGGGCTTTTATGCGGATGCGCAGAGCGGCCGCATAACTCCTATGTAGACGCATAGAGTGGCCGCATGGCTACTATGCGGCTGCCTAGATTGGCCGCATTAATTCCGAGAGTTTCGGGCTATGCGAGCTTAGCACTATACACGCATAGCTCCCGGTTCGAGCCAAAATGGTTCTAAGCTGTCCCAAGGTGATTCCAAGCACTCCCAAGCTATTCTAAAATGGTTCAAACCTCAACCCAAGTCCAAAACAAACCCGAAACAACCTATAACAATGTAGTAAACATAGCAAGCCAAGAGTAATCAATTACAAGGATTTAAATCACATATCGAGGCATAATTAAACTAACAATTCTTGTAAGCATGAAACAGAATAATGAATTAGGGCATGAGTCAACTAACATGCTACTTAAACAAGTATATGATATATGTCTAACATGTCAACCATATAATAAGACAAGCAAGTCACACATAGGAGGAACCAGGGTGTTACATCCTCTTCCCCTTAAAATTTAGTCCCTAAATTCCTTACCAAGTTCATTGAAAAGATGAGGGTATTTCTCTCGCATATCAACCTCAGTCTCCCAAGTAGCTTCCTCAATGTCGTGATTCCTCCAAAGTACTTTAACGAGCGAAATTCGCTTGGTTCGCAAAGTTTGCTCCTTAGTATCAAGAATCCTCACAGGTTGGTCTACATATGACAAATCGGGTTCAAAAGTGATCTTCATATACTCTAATACATGCGAGTCATCCTTCATGTATTTTCGAAGCATAGAGACGTGAAACACATTATGAATTTCTGACAATGAAGGTGGTAATCCAATTCTATACGCTAATGTTCCAACCTTCTCAAGAATTTTAAACGGACCAATATATCTCGATTATAACTTCCCTTTCTTATCAAACCTCTTAGTACCCCTATGTGGTGATACTTTAAGAAATACATAATCCCCTACTTGGAACTCAAGATCTCGTCTCCAGTTATTAGCGTAGCTTTTCTGTCGACTCTGTGCTGTAAGTAGTCTATCCCGAATAACTTTCACACTCTCAACCGACTGTTGTACCATTTCAGAACCCCAGATTTTTGCTTCTCCAACCTCATCCCAACAAATTAGTGATCTACATTTCTGCCCATACAAAGCCTCGTATGGTGCCATCTCAATACTTGCTTGAAAACTATTTTTATAGACAAACTTTGCTAAAGGCAAATGAGAATCCCAACTTCCTTTAAAGTCTACCGGGCACGCACGTAAAATATCCTCAAGTACTTGTATCAATCTCTCCGATTGATCGTCTGATTGAGGATGAAAAGCTGTACTAAAGTTCAACTTCGTTCCCATAGCTTCCTGTAATGCTTGCCAAAACCTTGACGTAAACCTCGGATCTCGGTCCGATACAATACTCACTGGAACCCCATGTAATCTTACTATCTCTTGAATATACAATGCCGCCAACTGACTCAAGGAATATGTTATCGCAATCAGAATAAAGTGTGCTGATTTTGTCAACCTATCAACAACAACCTAAACTGCATCAAAACCTCGATGAGTACGTGGCAACCCAATCACAAAATTCATCGTAATATGCTCCCACTTTCATTCCAGAATCTCAAGTGGTTGTAACAAACCTGATGGTCTCTGATGCTCGGCCTTTACTTGCTGACAAGTCAAGCATCTAGACACATACTCCGCAATCTCTCGTTTCATACCACTCCACCAAAATTGTTTCTTCAAATCCCTATACATTTTGGTACTCCCCGGATGTATAGTGTACTTTGCCTTGTGAGCCTCATCTAGAACTTGTCGTTTCACCCCATCGTTCGAAGGAACGCAAACTCTTTCCCAAAATGTAAGAATTCCATCACTGTTCATCGTAAAGTCGGGTGTTTTGCCTCGCTCAACTCACCAATTATCTTAACAATTTCTGGATCACTAACTTGAGCTTCTTTAATCTGTTGGAACAAAATTGGCATAGCTCGAACATTCGCAAAGATTACCCCACGCTCGGTCTCGCTAGGATTCTAATCTCGCAAATCCTCCAACATCTTCCACTCTCGAACAGTCATGGTCTTTTAATTTCTCCATCCATCTACGTTGTCTCATGTTCAACTCCTTTTGTGAGAAAAGGTATTTCAAACTCTTGTGATCCGTGAAGACTTCAAACTTTGCTCCGTAGAGGTAATGTTTCCACTTATGCAACGCAAACATAATCACAGCCAATTCTAAATCATGAGTAGGATAATTCTGTTCAAAAGCCATCAATTTCTTTGAAGCATAAGCAATAACCGTTCCATTCTGCATAAGCACACAACCTAAACCTTCCTTCGAAGCATCACTATAAATCGCAAAGTTGTCACCCCCACTAGGCAATGCTAAAATAGGAGATGTCGTCAAACGCCTCTTCAACTCTTGAAAACTAGCTTCACATTTCTCATTCCATGCAAACGGTGTCGTATTCTTTGTCAAGTTCGTCATAGGTGTAGCAATCTTGGAAAATCCCTCAATGAATCTCCGATATTATCCTGTCAAACCCAAGAAACTACGAACCTCGATAACTGTACTCAGCGTTTTTCATTTTGTCACTGCTTCTACTTTGGATGGATCAACTGTTATCCCATCACTTAAAACCACGTGACCCAAAAATGATACTTCCTCTAACCAGAAAGAACACTTGCTGAACTTAGCAAACAACTGTTTCTCCCGAAGAATTGATAATACAACCCTCAGGTGCTGCTCATGTTCTTCCCGTGACTTAGAATAAACAAGTATATCGTCAATAAAGACCACTAAAAAGCAATCCAGATATTGATGAAACACGCGATTCATCAAATTCATAAATACAGCCGGTGCGTTCGTCAACCCAAAAGGCATAACTACAAACTCATAATGCCCATATCTCGTGTGAAAAGCTGTCTTAGGAATGTCTTCCGCTTGAATTTTCAACTGATGATACCCATTCCTCAAGTCCAACTTGGAATACACAACCGATCCTTGTAACTGATCGAATAAATCATCAATATGAGGTAAAGGATACTTGTCCTTGATTGTTACCTGATTCAACTGTCTATAATTGATACAGAACCTCAAAGTACCATCCTTCTTCCTTACAAATAAAACTGGTGCACCCCACGGTGATACACTTGGTTTAATAAATCCCCTATCAAGGAGTTCCTGTAATTGCTCTTTTAATTCTTTCAATTTCACGGGTGCCATTCTATAAGGAGCCTTAGAAATAGGAGCAGTTCCTGGCAATAACTCAATGCAAAACTCTACTTCTCTATCAGGAGGCATATCATAATCGTTGAGAACACATCGGAAATTCACAAACCAGGAACTTCCTCGAACTTCGGTGTAGTAATACTCTTGTCGACCACACAAGCCAAGTAACCCATACAACCATGTGATAATAATTTTCTAGCCCTCAAAGCAGAAATAACATGTATATTATTCTTGATAGCATCACCCACAAATACAAACTCGGGAACACCCGGTATAGCAAAAGTAACTTTCTTATTATGGCAATCTACTAAAGCATGATAAACACACAACTAATCCATGCCAACTATCATATCAAAATCACGTATGGGCAGCACAACCAAATCAGCATGCAAAGTGTGATCACCTGTAAGTATATCACAAGCTCGGTACACCTCCGAAGCCAACATATGCTCCCCCAATGGGGTAGACACCTCAAGCAAAAAAGGTAAAGACTGGGGCAATACACACAAGTTGTTCACAAAATGAGATGCAACATATGAATGGGATGAGCCTGGATCTATAAGAACTCATGCTCTACTACTTAAAATAGAAAGACTAACTCCTATCACAGACGTAGACTCCGGTACTCCTTGCTGATCGAGCGCAAACACACGACCTTGAACTTTGGGCCTATCGTCGCTATCTCTATTCGTACCACTAAACTGTTGACTAGCACTCCCCGACTGACTACCCTTCAGCTTGGGACAATCCCTCTTTAGGTGACCAGTCTCCTTACAATAGTAGCATTGCCCGGTCCTGTTATCACCCTTGCTATAACGCATCTCCTCAGAATGTCCAGGCTTCAAACAATATATCAACAGAGTACCTTGCTGATCCTGAGAAGGAGTAAAATTAATTCCTCACCCGCCTAACTGTTTCCTAGATTGTCCATCAGATGGTGGCCTATTTTGATTTCCCCTGCGGTTGTTATTATTGTTGTAGTTACCCCTATTACCTAAGCCTTGTCCTCGCCCATAGGACTGTAAAGATTGCTGAGAACTCACATTCATTCTTGCTTTATGCTCCTCGATATCACTCTCTATCCCATATGCCCGGTCCACCACACTACGATAATTGGCAAGCTGTAACGAAAGCAACTGTTGGGTCTTCAACCCTTTGATAAACTTCTGGGTCTTTCTAGCCTCATTCGGAACCAAATGGTTACAATAACGTGCCAACTCCGTGAACCTAGCTGAATACTGAGCCACTGACATGTTACCTTGTTCTAGGTCATAGAACTCCCGCTCTCTCTTCTTATGAACCACAGTTGGGATATACTGGGCCTTGAACTCTCTCAAGAAATTAGGCCAAATGTGTGGTACTCCCTGCAAATCCCAGCTCTCCTGTAGTACTTGCCACCAATGTTCCGCTGCTCCTTCTAACTTGAACACTGCTAATGTAACTTTCTCATCATCATTGCAACCCAGAGCTGTAAATTTCTTGATAGGACGGATTTATATTATCTATTTCCTATGTTTTCCATCCTTATTATTCTTTATTTCCATGTATTTAGTATAGGTTTGATGTATTTTGAGTGAATTATGTAATGTGAGGATTATGAGAGAAACAATGTAATTCGAGAGAAATTTAGAGAGTTTATTGTGTAATCGTTTTTGGTTCTCGAAGAAGCTTAAGTTCATAATTTCTACATCAATGGAAATTAACAAAGTCAAGACAAAGTCAACCAAAGTAGACCCGATGCGAGCCAAAGAGTCAAGAGATAAATGAAGAATTCTGAGATTTTAGGCTTCGGGACGAGTCGTCCCCAATATGCCTAACTATTCCCCAACAAAGGGACGATTGATTCAGAACGCAGGACTTCAGGGACGAGGTGTCCTATATGTCACGACTTGTGACCTCGAATTGGAGGAGAAGGAACGACTCGTGCCTAGGAGGACGAGTCGTGCTCCAGGCGGCTTATGACGTCAACGGCGGGATTTTTACCAGTTTTTGCTGTTTTTAATTATTTTTAATTTCCTTTTTGAACTAGGTTTTGAGGGAGGGAGTATAAATACTACCTCTTGTCATCATTTTAGGTTTATCATCTTTTTCTCTAGTTTTCCTAAGAACAAATTGAAGTTTCAATTCCATGGAGGGCTAATTCCCTATTGCTTTGGATTGTAAAGCTTGAACCGATTTGGATATCAATTGAGGTTTGAAAGTTTCTTATTATTTTCCCTTGATTACAATTTTATTTGTTCTTAATTCAAATCTATTTTTAGGGTTTTGAGAAATTGATCAATCTCTTAATCCTTTTAATTGATTATTGCTAGATCTCCCTTTTATCGTGTCGGACTAGGGTTTTCATTGTATCACCTACGCAATTCTTGTATGTGTCATCCTGAATTGTGATTAAAGTAAAATTGACTTTAATTCGATTTGAAATAGTAATAGATTAATTTCTTGATCTTAATCTCTTAAAGTTTTCATCATAATATACATTGAATCTTGATCGCATCGACTAGGTTTAATTATTGATTAGGATTATTATTTGAGCGTGTCGCCGATAGTAATTACTAACAAAGAAGAGATAGAGATTTTATATCTCGTGATCAAGTAATTAGGGGAAAGAAAGAAAGAGTCATTGCTGTGATATTGATTGATAGGCGGGGATAATTTTACATATTCAAAGTGCTTTTTACATAATTGTTTACAACTTAGATTTTTCTTCCCGTCTTAGGAAAATTAATCCAACCAACAAACAAACCCTCCATTTACTTTGTGTCGTGACTAGATCGTAATCAATAATCGTTCTTCGTGGATCGATCCTGGACTTGCTCTAGCTGCATATTTGTGGCCGAGTCCTGGTTAATTTAGTAGGTGTGCGACATTGCCTGCCAAATTTTGGCGCCGTTGCCGGGGAACGGTGTAATTGTTTACGTTCTTATTCTTTTCTTAATCTATTTCTTTTTTTTATTTATTTTTAGTTTAGTATTTTTGTTATCTGCTAAGTGTAGTACCCTGCTATCTTGTGGTGTGTAACCGTGCATGGTTCACACCCGTTCTACTAACAATTTACTTGTGCCTCTTGATACAGAAATTGAACGTTCTTTCAGGAAAGGACGCAAAGTAAACAGGAGAGTAGAAGAGAATTGTTGGGAAGGAGAGATGGGTGATAGAGTAGCACAGACACTCAGGCAGAAAACTGCTCCGAACTAGACGGAGCAACTGCAGGCAGTTATTTTTCCCGCTTTGCCTACGGGAGTCACGTTCGAATTGAAACTGGGGCTACTAAATCAATTGCCTAGCTTCAGTGGGCTACCCGGTGAAAACCCGAATCAGCAAGTATCCCAGTTTGTGCAAGTTTGCAACAGTATGAAGCCTTCAAGTCTACCAATTGAGCAGCTTTTGCTTTGAGCTTTCTCTTTCACCTTGAAGGACATAGCCAATGTATGGTATTATCACCTGGCCCCGAACAGTATTACCACCTGGCAGATGTTGAAGGAGGCATTCTTGGATGAATTTTTTCCGGTGAACCAGATCAATGTTATGAAACGGGACATCAGTAATATGGAACAGAAGGGGGATGAGTCATTCTATGATTACTATAATAGATTTTACACACTCACCCGGAGTTGTCCTTATCACGGGTATGATGCGGATCAGTTGATAATGTACTTCCATGGAGGACTTACTGATCAGGATAAGAGGATGGTTGATTCTTTGTGTGGGATTTTTGACATCTAATAACAATATTTTTGACATGTAAAAACAATATTTATTACATCTAAAAACAATATTTATTACATCTAAAAACAATATCTATTATATCTAAAGTCTATTGTCTATTGCATTCCAAAAAAAAAAAAACCGGAGGTTTTACCATGAACACGATTTTTCAATTGTTCGGATCCTTTATATCTAAAGTCTATTGTCTATTGCATTCCAAAACAAAAAAAAAACCGGAGGTTTTACTATATTTTTGACATCTAATAACAATATTTTTGACATGTAAAAACAATATTTATTACATCTAAAAACAATATCTATTATATCTAAAGTCTATTGTCTATTGCATTCCAAAACAAAAAAAAAACCTGGAGGTTTTACCATGAACACGATTTTTCAATTGTTCGGAGACTTTATATCTAAAGTCTATTGTCTATTGCATTCCAAAACAAAAAAAAACCCGGAGGTTTTACCATGAACACGATTTTTCAATTGTTCGGATCCTTTTACATAAAGCTACTCAATTCGCCGTTGGGGTCGGACTATATTATGGATTGCGACTACGATTACCAACATAAGGCCTTCTTATATCTTCCTTATCCTTGAAGAAACCGAGAAGAGGGTAGCAGTAATAATTGGTTTGATTTTGGGACAGCTCCGAGGTTCATATCGATCTATAATGCGCCTGCATCGACTATTGAGTAGACCTCATACAATCACTCTACTATTTGTACCGTATCTTTTGCTTTATTTTTTTTCGACTATTTTTACGATCCTCGCAGGACCGAAGCAATTTAGAATTTTTCTGAATAGTTTCATTTTTCAATTAGCCAACCAGTTTCTTTTACCAAATCCAACGTTAGAGATTAATCAACATTTATCGTTTTTGCAACAATAAGATGGTATTTTTAACAAGTAGTTTTGTTGGTTGGTTAATTGGTCAAATTTGTTTTCTTTTATTCATGAAAAGATTATTCGCCTGGATACGGAAATATCTTTTCAGTAGATCTAAGAAGGACCTTGTGCCAAAATTGAATAAGTACATTACTAAGTACCTTGGGGCGAATTTCAGTCCTTTTGGCCCAATTTCACCGTGTGTCGAATTGAATAAGTACATTAAGTCAAAATTGAATAAGTACAATAATAAGATTTATCGTACCTTGTTAAGTGCCTTGGATCGAAATTGAAGCAATTGTGGCAAACTTTAAGTGGCTTGTGGCGAATTTCTTGTTCGTAGACTTGATGAGAAACGCGGGTCGGGTCTTTAATATTGTCTTATTTGTTACCTGTCTCATCTTTTTAGGCCGAATGCCGGTACCCATTGTTAACTGGCCCCTGTTAGGATGAGCAAGCAAAGAGTACCCGGACACATGGTAAGAGGTCAAGTGTCAGACAGGTCAATGCATCTGGGTCTAGCAATGGGTCGACTGATCAACTTAAAAATGATGTAGAGGACATCAAGAGTATGATGAAGACTATGATGTTGGGACAGCCGCCGAAGCAGTGTGGCATTTGTTATGAGGTGACTCATCCTACAGATTCGTGTCCAACATTACGAGCGGGTGAGTTTGAAGATGTGAATGCAATCGGGTTCGGAGGCCAGAGACAGAATACCTACAACCCAAGTTGGAAGAACCACCCGGGGTTTAGTTGGTCTAATCCGAATGGGGCACAGCAGCCGCAGTTCGGTAATCAGCGGGGCTTTCAGCCGAGTCAGCAGTTTATGCAGTTTAGGGCACCTGTACAACCACAGCAGTTTCAGCCGCAACAGCCGCAACAGCAGTCACAGCAGGGACAGTCTACAGATGATATATTCCGTTCACTGGCTCAGAGTATGACTACTTTATCTAGTAGCTTTCAGCAGTATCAGCAGTGGATGAATACTAGCATCAGTGGTCTTGAGAGACAAATGGGTCAGATTGCAGATCCTGTGGGGAGGTTGGAGGCTAGAATTCGGAGAAGTTACCATCAAGAACGGAACCGAATCCTAACCAGAAAAATGTGAGTGCTATGACACTGAGGAGTGGTAAGGAGTTGATTGATACAGTGATTAACGAGGAACCGGAATTGGAGGTTGAGAAGACGGAACCGATAGAAAAAGTTTTGGAAGAAAAGGGTACTACATCTGAGTCAGTACCACTAGTATTTGAGCTGGAGGTACCGTTCCCTCATGCCTTGAGAGAGTCGAGGAAGCCTGAGCCTGACAAGGCTATTTTTGATACTTTCAAGAGGCTAGAGGTGAACATCCCATTCTTGGACCTTCTTCAGACCGTTCCGAGATATGCTAAGTTTCTGAAGGAATAGTGTACCACCAAGAGAAATCAGAAGCTAAGGAGTCAGAAAAAGGTTAAGGTTAGTGAGCATGTATCTGTAGTATATTAGAGGAAGATGCCCAAGAAGTGCAGTGATCCGGGGATGTTTGTGATTCCCATTTCTCTAGGGGACTCTTCTGAACATAAAGCAATGCTCGATTTGGGGGCTTTAATCAATGTTATGCCTTATACATTGTATGAGAAACTAAAATTGGGGCCATTGCAAGACACTCGGGTAGTGATACAGCTGGTTGACCGGTCTAATGCTTATCCGAAGGGGTTAGTGGAGGATGTTCTTGTACGGGTTGGTAAAATGATATTTTCGGCTGATTTTTATGTGTTAGAAATGGATTCGGATCACAAGGCTCCCATTCTACTTGGAAGGCCTTTCATGTCTACAGTAAGAACCAAGTTGGATGTGGCCAATGGTTCTTTATCTATGGAATTCGATGGGCAAGTCATGGAGTTTAACATCTTTGACTCCATGAAATACCCAAAGGATGTCCATTCCCTATGTTTCATGGATGTGATTGAGCCGGTGGTGGAGGATGTGTTCGAGGTGAGTGGTACGAATGATGATATGAAGTCAGTTTTAGAGAATGCGTTGGGGTTTGCTGAGATGAACTTTGAAATTTCTGAAAGTATGAAAGAAGCGGTGATGAGTCTTTCGGGTGGTGCTCCGGTTTATGGTAAGGTGCATTTGGTGATTTCACCAGGGAGGCCAGTGCCGTCTATTGAGAAGGGATCCGAGCTCGAATTGAAGACCCTACCGGAGGGCTAAAAGTATGTTTATTTGGGAGAAAATGAGACATTACCGGTAGTGATCTCGAGCAAGTTGAATGAAGCTCAAGAGGAGAAATTGGTAGGGGTGATTCGGTCTAGGAAGGAGGCTATTGGGTGGACTATTGCCGATCTTAAGGGCATAAGTCCATCCTTGTGTACACATAAGATAGTTATGGAGGATGATGCTAAGTCGGTGAAGCAACCCCAAAGGAGAATGAATCCACCGATAATGGAGGTAGTGAAGAAGGAGGTGTTGAAGCTGATGCAGATGGGGATTATCTAGCCCATATCCGACAGTAAGTGGGTTAGCCCCACTCAGTGTGTACCAAAGCGAGGCGGGATCACCGTCTCAACAAATCACAAAGGTGAGTTGGTGCCCATCCGGGAGCAAACGGGTTGGCGCGTGTGCATTGATCTTCGGCGACTAAATGAGGTAACACGTAAGGATCATTTCCATCTCCTCTTCATTGATCAAATGCTAGAAAGGTTAGCCGGAAGGGCGTATTACTGTTTTCTCGATGGTTACTCCGGGTATTTTCAAATACCTATTGCCCCGGAAGACTAAGAGAAAACTACTTTTACATGCCCCTTCGGCACCTTTGCTTATCGGAGGATGCCTTTTGGTCTATGTAATGCACCCACGACCTTTCAAAGGTGCATGATGAGCATCTTCTCCGACTTTGTTGAGGATTTTATGGAAGTCTTCATAGGCGATTTCACTGTTTATGGAGACTCATTTGACCAATGCCTTGCTCACTTAGCTCTTGTTTTAGACCGTTGCATTGAAACTAATTTGGTCTTGAATTATGAATAGTGTCATTTTATGGTCGAGCAATGCATTGTATTGGGTCATGTTGTATCCAAGAAAGGTTTAGAGGTTGATAGGGCTAAAATTGATGTTATTTCTTCCCTCCCTTATCCCACCAATGTTCGTGAGGTTCGGTCATTCCTCGGTCATGCGGGGTTTTACCGGCGCTTCATAAAAGACTTTTCTAAAATTACCTCTCCCCTATGCACTTTATTATAAAAAGAGGTGGATTTTAATTTTGATGAAAGGTGTAAGGGGTCCTTTGATGAGTTGAAGTCTAAGTTGACCACCACCCCCATAATCCAAGCACTTGATTGGTCTCGCCCCTTCGAGATCATGTGTGATGCTAGTGATTATGCGGTAGTGGTTGTTTTGGGTCAAAAGGTGGATAGGGCATCCCATGTCATTTACTATGCTTCTATGACCCTTAATGATGCCCAAAGGAATTATACCACAACCGAGAAGGAGATGTTGGCGGTTGTGTTTGCTCTTGAGAAGTTTAGGTCTTATCTTTTAGGCACCAAAGTCATTGTTTACACCGACCATGCTGCTCTTAAGTATCTAATGACCAAGAAAGAGGCGAAACCTAGACTTATTAGGTGGATCCTTTTATTGAGTGAATTTGACATTGAGGTGAAGGATAAGAAAGGGGCCGAGAATCTTGTGGCCGACCATTTGAGTCGCCTTGTGCTTAAAGAGGATGAGCCCTCAAATCACTTTGCTATTCGGGGTGAGTTTCCCGATGAGTCTCTTTGGATGATACAATCGTCCGTACCATGGTATGCGGATTTGGTAAATTTTCTTGTGTCTTAAAAGTTCCCTCCGGGACTTACTAAGTCTCAAAAGGACAAAATCCAGAGTGATGCAAAATATCATGTGTGGGATGAGCCTTATTTGTGGAGGCATTGTGCGGACCAAATTATCCATAAGTGTGTAGACGATAGTGAGATTCCTTCCATCCTTAGATTTTTTCATGAGCATGCATGCGGTGGTCATTTCGGTGCTAGAAACACGGTGAGGAAAGTGCTTGAGAGTGGTTTTTATTGGCCTACTTTATTCCGTGATGCCTATAATTATTGCAAATCTTGTGATAGTGTCAAAGGGTTGGTAACATTGGTCGACGTGACGAGATGCCACAAAATTTCATCTTAAAATGTGAGATTTTTGACGTATGGGGAATTGACTTTATGGGTCCTTTTCCCAATTCATTTGGCTTTTTGAACATCTTGTTAGCGGTCGACTATGTTTCCAAGTGGGTTGAAGCAATCCCCACGCGCACCGATGATTCACGGGTAGTGGTCAATTTCCTTAGGATAACATCGTGTGTAGGTTTGGTATGCCTAGGGCCATCATTAGTGATAGGGGGACACATTTTTATAATAGGACGGTCAAAGCTTTGGTTAAGAAATATCATATTACTCATAAGATTTTGACCGCCTATCATCCCCAAACTAATGGCCAAGCGGAGGTGTCTAACCGGGAGATCAAATCCATTCTTGAGAAAACTGTGAATCCATCTAGGAAGGATTGGAGTCTTAGGCTTGATGATGCTTTGTGGGCCTACCGGACGGCTTACAAGACACCTATCAGTATGTCCCCATACCGGTTAGTGTTTGGGAAGCCATGTCATTTATCGGTGGAGTTGGAACATAGAGCATTTTGGGCTATTAAGAAATTTAATATGAACATAGATAGGTCCGCTGAGGAGAGAAAATTGCAATTAAATGAGTTGGATGAGATAAGGAGAGAAGCTTACGAGAACAACCAACTCTATAAGGAGCGGGCAAAGGCTTGGCATGATAAAATGATCATTAGAAAGGACTTTAAGGTTGGTCAAAAAGTCCTCCTATTTGATTCCCGTCTCCGGCTGTTTCCCGGAAGGCTAAGGTCTTGGTGGACCGGACCTTTTGTAGTGAGGGAGGTATATCCGCATGGTGCGGTTGAGATTGGTAGTCTCTCTGGAGACAAAGTTTTTAAGGTCAATGGTCAACGCCTAAAATTGTATCACGATGGTGCGGTAATAAATGAGGATGTGGAGGTGAATTATCTCCAAAATCCTAATTATGTTTAGACCTTCTTTCTGAGTCTTGTCGAAGACTTAAAATTTGATGCTTTGCCGGGGGCTTTCCCGGCATTTGGTCTAGCTAAAGACGGTAAAGAAGGGCGGTTAACCGGGAGGCAACCCGGAATTTAATCATTCATTCTTAGTTTTTATTTTTGATTTTTATTTCATTTAGCTTTAAATTGTTCTATTTTATTTTATTTTTATCATTATTATGAATCGGTGCTACTAAAGGTATGTGTGTTGTGGTGTTGTGCAGGGAGAAAGAAAAAAAAAATCCTGGGCCTGTTTAAAAAGAAAAAAAAAAAAAAAGCCACGGGACGACTCGTCCCCAAAAGAACCAATTATTCCCCTAGGGGGGGACGAGTGTTTCAAAAGCATGGCGCAGGGGGACGACTCGTCCTTTGGGGCGTGAGAAGTCCAGAAATTAAAAAAAAAAAAGAGATTTTTTTTTTTAAAACCTTCCCTCCCCCTCGTCGTCTCTCCCAAAACCTTCCCTCCACCTAGTCGCCTATACCCAAAGCACCCTAACCCACCAAAATTCCATCCAATTCTCTTTATTTTCTTCGAAATTCAAGCCCTAATCTACCTTCCCAGCACAAATTCGACCCCCATTTTCAGTTTTCAACTTTCAATTTGGCCTATTTGTTGACAAATTGCAAAACCCTAGAAAGTCAAAGTGGAAGTTTTTGGTCAAAATTCGTGGGAGGCTACCTTTGGATGGTACAAGGTGGATTGTGACTGCATTGGGAGTTCTAGTAAGGTAAAAAAATTCATCACTTTCTCTCTTGTGCATTCAATAGTTGGGTTGTGTTGAAATTGTAGTGTGGTGGTTCGGTTGGGAATTGGAAGGAGAATTCGATTGTGGTGGTGTGTATATTGTTGCATTTGCTTTGTGATTATTGTGTGGAGGATTGGTAGTGGTTTTTGTGGTGATAATTATGCCTCCTAAGGAGAGAGACGCTAGAGGGGGTGGAAGTAGCAACAAGAGGGCTAGAAAAAATCCAAGCCCCGTAGTCCCAAATGATCCCACTCCCCCTAATGCATCGTTGCCTTATATGGGTTTAATCTAATTGACCGCCGCCTAAAAGAAAAAGTGGAGGAATTTGGAGGGCAGAAAATTCCAAACTACAACTTTCCTTCATATGCCGGTTTTATGGGATTTGGGTTTAGACGCTTTGGTAACGGATTTGATGGCACAGGCTGGGTTAGGAAACTTCCTTGGGAAGAGGGCCGATACTTGTTTGAGATATACCTTAGAGTTCTTATCAACTTTGGAGGTATTTAAGGGGGCACAAGAAAATTTCATTCGATTTAATTTGGATGATGAAACCTATAGAGTGACCTTTGATGAGTTGAGGTAAGTTTTTGGAGTTGATCAGCCTAGGGGAAATTGGATGGAAGTTGATGGGGCTGGGTGTTTCTTCTTTTCGGAGCTCACGGGTTTACCATGTAAGAAACAATACCTTAGGGCTTCTTCTTTTTCTCACCCTGCTTGGAAGTTATTTTACAAAGGGCTATCGATGACATGGTTGGCAAATGGAGAGCCAGCTCAGCTGAATGTGGCAATGATGAATCTATTGAGAACGGGTTTGAGGAGTGTTCAGGTGATCCCGGATTGGATTGATATATTCTTTAGTAGATGTGAGGCGTTTGCTTTGACCAAAAAGGGAAACATATCGGTAGGGGGGATGATCACTTTGTTAGCGGAAGCTTGTTTGGAGGAGCTAAAACCCGAGGCAATGAAGTTGACGGGGGACATTGGTATTTACGCTAGGGACTGGCTAGTGCAGTATGATAAATTTGTGAGGGACCCGATGGCGAGAGACAATAGATCATTGTTGTTTGAATATGGTAATCCCAAGAGAACTGTCTCTTGCACGGTGGGGGCCACTTTTTCGAATGGTGCACAAGCCAGCCATTGGCGTATGCCAGGTATACAGGATGTTTTGGAGCCGGTCGATGAGGAGGAAGGTGAAGAGCAGGGTCAAAGTGGTGAGCTAAATCAGAACTAGCAGGGTTCTTTGGATCAGTGGGCCCAGATGAAGGCATTCTTAGAAGAGCAGGAGAGGCAGAGAATTGTGTGTGAGCAGACCCATCACGCTTACGAGGATCGGAAGAGAGCGGAGGACAGAGATCGCATGGAGGCCATGGAGGATAGCATAGCTTTCTTGGATCAGCGGATGACACAGTAAGAGCTGTGGATGCAGCGGACCGATCCTCGATTTTGGGAGCCAGTTCCATAGGCATTTATTGAGGAGCAGTGTGCCAGGAGAGCTGCCCGGAGGGAGAGGCAGACTGCTCGGCAGGCCCAGTTTGGTGGGGCCTCTAGTTCACATCAGTGATGATATCTCCCTATCTTTTCCTTTTTACGTTTTTATCGCCCTTAATCTTTATTTCACACACATTGAGGACATTGTGCGGTTTAAGAGTGGGGGGGGGGGATTTTTCTATCTGTACTTAGTAGTTTCTTAAAAAAAAAAGAAAAAAAAAGAAAAAAAAATCTGAGTGGCTAAGTGAAAACCCGAAAGGGCACTTAGGCAAAAGGTGAGGATTGAGTATTTTATATCATTTGTTTTCACCGGCATTGGTTGGCATAAGGGAGGTTTGGAGTGAAGGGTAGGTATAATCTTCGATATTGGAGGTTTGATTTAGAGGAGATAGGTTAGAAACCCTCGTCACTTTGAGGAGTTATAAGGGGAGTAGGTGTTTTATACGAGGTAGTCTTGGTGCGGGACCTCTACCCAACCAAGACTTTTATTCGAGGGTGTATATAGTATGAGCTAAGCGTGGGGGAAACATAGGACATATTTAGTTCCCCTTGGCTTTTGTTTGTGTGGACCTTAGTTTGGATACCGTTTTAGCATGGGAGTTGGTATCAAATTAAGGTCATTTTTATATTTTGGTGTTATAAGGAGACGGAGTTTCTATTACTCCGATGGTTATTATTTGTCATTGACTTGTGTTGGCGAATTAGAGGAGACTAGGAATCAATTATCCTTCATGCATCTGTTTTAGACCGGTGTTAGATTGGAGTTTAGGATATTACTCAGGGACGAGTAATGGTCTAAGCGTGGGGGTATTTGATAGGACGGATTTATATTATCTATTTCCTATGTTTTTCGTCTTTATTATTCTTTATTTCCATGTATTTAGTATAGGTTTGATGTATTTTGAGTGAATGATGTATTGTGAGGATTATGAGAGAAACAATGTAATTCGAGAGAAATTTAGAGAGTTTATTGTGTAATCGTTTTTGGTTCTCGAAGAAGCTCAAGTTCATCATTTCTACATCAATAGAAGTCAACAAAGTCAAGACAAAGTCAACCAAAGTAGACCCGGAGCGAGCCAAAGAGTCAAGAGAAAAATGAAGAATTCTGAGATTTTAGGCTTCGGGACGAGTCGTCCCCAATATGCCTAACTATTCCCCAACAAAGGGACGACTGATTCAGAACGCAGGACTTCAGGGACGAGTCATCCTGTATGTCACGACTCGTGACCTCGAATTGGAGGAGAAGGCACGACTCGTGCCTGGGAGGACGAGTCGTGCTCCAGACGGCTTATGACGTCAGGGACGGGATTTTTACCAGTTTTTGCTGTTTTTAATTATTTTTACTTTCCTTTTTGAACTAGGTTTTGAGGGATGGAGTATAAATACTACCTCTTGTCATTATTTTAGGTTTATCATCTTTTTCTCTAGTTTTCCTAAGAACAAATTGAAGTTTCAATTCCATGGAGGGCTAATTCCCTATTGCTTTGGATTGTAAAGCTTGAACCGATTTGGATATCAATTGAGGTTTGAAAGTTTCTTATTATTTTCCCTTGATTACAATTTTATTTGTTCTTAATTCAAATATATTTTTAGGGTTTTGAGAAATTGATCAATCTCTTAATCCTTTTAATTGATTATTGCTAGATCTCCCTTTTATCGTGTCGGACTAGGGTTTTCATTGTAGCACCTTCGCAATTCTTGTATGTGTCATCTTGAATTGTGATTAAAGTAAAATTGGCTTTAATTCGATTTGAAATAGTAATAGATTAATTTCTTGATCTTAATTTCTTAAAGTTTTCATCAATTAATACATTGAATCTTGATCGTGTCGACTAGGTTTAATTAATGATTAGGATTATTATTTGAGCGTGTCGCCGATAGTAATTACTAACAAAGAAGAGATAGAGATTTTATATCTCGTGATCAAGTAATTAGGGGAAAGAAAGAAAGAATCATTCCTGTGATATTGATTGATAGACGGGGATAATTTTACATATCCAAAGTGCTTTTTACATAATTGTTTACAACTTAAATTTTTCTTCCCGTCTTAGGAAAATTAATCCAACCAACAAACAAACCCCCCATTCACTTTGTGTCGTGACTAGATCGTAATCAAAAACCGTTCTTCGTGGATCGATCCTTGACTTGCTCTAGCTGCATATTTGTGGCCGAGTCCCGGTTAATTTAGTAGGTGTGCGACATTGCCTGCCATATCTTCACTATGTGTTCAATCCACAACTCTACCTTAGTAGCATCACGTTCTCCCAGAAAAGTACGGGGTTTCATCTTCAAGAATTTTTCTAGGGTGGTGGTGTTATTTCTATGCCTCACCTTTGGTTCTGGCACTACAATCTCAGGCTGTGGTGGCTCAGCTTCCAGTTGTGGTGCTTCTGCCTCAGGCTGTGGTCTTGACCTTGCATTCATCCGCTGCGTTATCTCATTCATCAACTCAAGCATTCTCCTATACATGTTTGCCATCTCCTCATTTCGGTCATTCTAGTTCGGTTCAGGAGGAACATTAAGAGAACGATTATTATTCCCTGCTCTCTCATCACCCTCTCCAGCACTCGCACCAACCCTACTGGTACTCGCTCCGTTTCTAGTTTCCACCATCTTAACCTACACACATCACTCGATGTTAGAATTCTCAACAATAAACCATACCCACATAGGCCAAGGAACCTATTCTGGTGACAGCAAACCTATTGCTCTGATATCAACTGTGATGCCCCGACCCGGATTCCAATACAAAATCCCAAAGTCGATGCGCCAAAACAACAAACAAGTAACAACAACAATTAATAAAAGTACGCGGCGTAACAACCCGTACTTACAAATAAACCAGAATAATACCAACAAGTATAAGATTTTGGGAGAAACAAATAATACCAACAACTACCTCGGCCACAACATGCCGGAACAACTGAACATATACCCCAAGCTACAACATGCTTGGGAAAGTAAACCGAGTTAAGGATATCACAGAGTGCACAAGTACGACATATACATGTCGGCTACCAAAAGAATAAAATTAAAACAATGTACAATACTACCCCAGTAAAGTCTACATGACTTTACATAACCATCGTCCTCACCAAAAGAATTACTATCACTAAATACAAGCTCCAAGTTACAAAGCAAAAGACCACCTGCGAGCTAAACGATCTAATCGTCCTCACCGCGAACTCTCTGCCTGGCTCGGATTTAAGGAAAAACACATAAACAACAAACGAGGTGAGTCGAAACTCAATAAGTTACTAAATGCAACTATATGACATGGCATAATGCTCAATCGATAAATATAACATGGTAATACATTTAAACATATCACAACTGAACATGTAACATCATCATTGATATACAATTCATATAAGTCACACGTAGCACTTTGATGCCCACATAAGTACTCGTAATTAAACCACATTATAAAGGATATCATATCTCTTTGTCCATATTTGCGTTGCTCCTGCAATACACAAATAACCAAATGTGCCTCGATACCCGTGTATGTAGTATCGACGTCCCTGATTAATACCATCGGGTTCAACTAGTAAACCAAAGCCATGCGTATTGCTACAACAGTGAGGCTACTTCCCAACTGTGTCCAACAGAAGAGGTGTGTGCGTGTTCTTCGGTACGACGACTTGTAGCGAGCACAAACCTTGATTTGTGAAGACTATAGGTCGTCCCACCTTACTCTACCAACGACGCTAGTTGGACTTACACAATACACAAGTAGATGTTCTTACTCATCTAATGCAAATAACCATCAAGTTCAAAAGTAGTGAACTTGACAAATAACAAGTAGATTATATTATTCTACCACCAATTATCATCTAACATATATTTGCAAGAATTCCAGTCAACACATTAGAGTCATTTACAAGTCTTTACTTTAATAGTACCACAATCACGGAGGACTAGAATCTCAATCAATCGAACTCTAAACCTCGTAGTAATTTAACATGTTGTTCAGGGGATCATAATCTTTCCTAAAATCGACTTCTTAGAGTCATTACTAAAATTCACAAAATTAGGGTATAAATGCTATATGCAAGATTACCCCATTTCAAGTCCCAAGTTCTCTATTTATTCAAATCCTAAGGTTAATGTTCAACTCTAGCTCATCAAACATTATTCAACCCATGCAAATATCACAAGTATAATGTACTCATCTCAACATAGAAATTTGTACTAGAAAACAACATCCATAGCAAGTCATACATGATTATTGATGAACTAGCATACATTAAAGCTTAAAGAATACAAAAAAGGGATTTAGTAACTTACCTAGAACCGAATATCAAGCTAACAAAATCACGATCGAAGGCTCTAAAGTTGCTCCCCAACTCGACACCAACACAATGATGGTCTTGGATCGTCAATCGAACGGTTTGATCTTTGGAAACTCAAACACACACACACTCATCTCACCAAAGCTCACACACACACACTCTAAGGCTTCTATGGAGGAAATGGGAGGGAAAAATGGAGAGTGAAGTCTCTCCACTTGATTTAAGTGGCAAAAAATTCAGACTAGGGGAGGTGATGACGTGGCTCAAGGAGAGCCACCCAAATGGTCAAAATCGTCAAAGAAAGGAAATTCAAGATAAGCTGCCGGGCTTTTATGCGGACGGGCAAAGCAGCCGCATAACTCTTATGCGGATGCATAGAGCGGCCGCATGGCTATTATGCAGGCGCCTAGAGCGGCCGCATAAATTCCAGAGTGTTTCGGGCTATGCAAGCTTAGCACTATGCGGCCACATAGCTCCCAGGTTCAAGCCAAAATGGTTTTAAGTTGTCCCAAGGTGATTCCAAGCACTCCCAAGCTATTCTAAAATGGTTCAAACCTCAACCCAAGTCCAAAACATACCTGAAACAACCTATAACAATGTAGTCAACATAGCAAGCCAAGAATAATCAATTACAAGGATTTAAATCACATATCGAGGCATAATTAAACTAACAATTCTTGTAAGCATGAAACAGAATAATGAATTAGGGCATGAGTCAACTAACATGCTACTTGAACAAGTATATGATGTATGTCTAACATGTCAACCATATAATAAGTCAAGCAAGTCACACATAGGAGGAACCAGGGTGTCACATTATTAGTCAACTTAATATAATAATTAAGGGTAATTTTGTTCAAACATGTATTTGTCTAGTGTAATAATTAGTAATGTAGTGAATTAATAAATATTGTAGTGTAAATAGCATCTCACTAAAACAAATTGTCCATAATATTATTATCAATGTCAGATATTAAGCGTTGAGGGACCCACTAATTTGATACAACTAAAAAATAATTTTTTTAAGGGTATTAAAATAAAAGAAAAATGGTAGAGCAACATAGTTGATTACGTATTTGATTTATAACAAGCATTACCGTGTTATACAATACAACTATTAATCCATTGGTACGTCGTACTATATAACACTTTAATGCTTGTTGTAAATTAAATCTGTAACAATTCCGTTGCTCTAGCATTACACTAAGGAAAATGATACTCACTCTGTAATTCAAAATAATTGTCCTGTGATTTGACTGTACACATAGATAAAAAAACACAAATTGACTCTATTATAAATATATTTATAACATGATTTTCCTTTAAGCACTCATGTACATGTGGAACTGTTATTAAAACAAGAAAAAAAGTAAAGATAAAATATTAAAACTATTTTCTTACAAATGACAGTTTGAAAACATGATAATTTTTTTGAACGGATAAAAAAAAATGGAATAATTATTTAAGGACGGAGGGAGTATAAAATTAAACACTTTCTTAAAATACACGTAAAACAATAAAAAGCACATCTCTTAGGACAGATGGGTAGTTAATTTGATGAATTCGGATAATGAAAACAAGTAGTAGTATTGTTTTTTTTGGAAATCAGCCAACAAACGATATTCAATTTTCTTAGTGAGAGTGTACAAATTAAAAATACTTATGTTGTTGGTCAGGGCCGTTCCTAACATTTTATAGGCTCGGGACAAAGGAACAAACAAGGGCCTTAATAAATTGATACTACTCAAATGTGAATGCCTATATATTATACAAACTTTATAATTCAAAATATACTTCTTATTGCATTTAAAAAAAATACTGTTTTTTTAAACCAATCACAATAAATACATCGAATTTCAGTTTTGAAATTTCATCCACTTACAAAGCCATCCATCACCTTGAAAATATCTTATCTGGCGCAAAGTCATTACATATATCACCTACCAAAACAAAGAAGCCACAAATAATCATTGAAAATAACTTCTTTAAGCATTTCTAGATACAAAATTAGTAACATTTCTAGCCAACATTCCTTAAACTTTTCTTCTTATTGATCTTTGCTATAACTAATCAAAAATCAATAGTATCTATAGTATTTAAAATTGAGTTTAAATTGATTTCTTATTGAAAATTTTATACTCCCTCCGTTCCAGACAAAAAATCTAATATTCTATTTTGGGATGTTTCACTTAAAGAATCCACTTTACAAAATTATGCCTACAATATTTATAAATATTTTCACTTTACCCTCCACATATCTTATAAACATCTTTGTTATGCTCAAATATTTTTATAATTATAACCAACTCATATGTTACTTATATATCCCTTAATTATTAGACTTTTCAAACATGTACTCTTTGGGTGGAACGGAGAGAGTATTACTTAATACTCCCTCCGTTTCAGTCAAAGAGTCAATTTTTATTTTTAAGAAGTCAACATGTGACTAAATCAAATTAAAATTTTACATGCTTTACTTATGTTTTTGAAAATAAATTTCATTAATTAAAAATTATCTTAAGAGTACTATGGATTACAACTTTTATAACTTTGTAAAAATCGCTAAATTTATGTTAATTATCAGTAAAACTTTAACTAATTGACAAATTTTTTTTTTCAAAAGTGGACTCTTTGTCTGGAACGGAGGGAGTATGTTATTTTTGTGATTAAGCATATTGTCAAAGTAATATTACTAAAATTTATAGGGAAAATACTTCTAAGAAAATGTTTCCAATCTAAGAAATTCATAAAATAATTTTGTTTGCCTTTAAGTCGTAATAAAATCAAATGTTTCCTACTAGAATGTCCTAATGTTAACTCCTCCGTCAATATTGCTAAGAAAATGAATTAATTGGACAAAAAAGTAACCTTCTATAATGCTTAAATCATAATTAAAATTTTAATTTTGCTCAATAAGTGAACCCTAAAACTTAGAATTACTTAGAAATGTATCTATATCCATGTTTTAATATTTTGATTTCCATTTATACTCTTTATTATAACTTGATTTCTTATTTGTATTTGGTTTGTCTTGTTACTCTAGTTGGTTACAGGCATAGTTAAAAAAATAGTTAATAAAGCTTATTGACCTTTTTATGTAGCCCAAACTCCAAAATTTTGAGACAAAAAAAAGTGGCTTATAAGATGGGGGAGTACATATTATTTAGCTTTTCTTCCTCCCACCAACCCCCCCGAAGACTTTTATGCAAAAATGAATTGACGTGAATGATTTAATTTTAATTTAGTATTTGACATGGTTGATTAAAAAGTTATAGGTTATTATATGCTGGCTAATTAAACAAAGCATGAAAAGAATTAAGAAAAATACATGTGACAAGATCACTGTCATTCAATTTGGGCGCCCCCCTGGCTTAGGCCTTAGGCAAGCGCCCTCCTTGCCATGGGTCAGGGCTGGCCTTGTTGTTGGCTTAAACCATGAGGTGTAACCGTGTAAGTAACAACTTTAAATATATTGTACTTCATATATAAAATTCTACTTATTTGATTCCTATTACTAATTTTTTGCAACTTGATCAAATAACAACCAAGTCTCGGCAGTTCGAGCAAACAAAGCCTTGATCAATTCGAGCCAACAAAGCCTCAGTCAATTTGAGCCAACCAAGTCTCGGCGGTTTCAAGCTATCAAAGCCTCGGTCAATTTGAGCCACCCAGGTCTCGAGGGTCCCGAGTAATCAAACCCTTGGTCAATCCGAGCGAATCAAGTCTCGGTGGTCCCGAACAAACAAAGCATCGACATTCCCGAGAAAGTAAAATAACCTCGCAAGACGAGGTCATATCAAAGACTCGTTAATCGAGCGACCATAGCCTCGGCGTCCCCAAACAAGTAAATTAACCTCACAAGACGAGGTCATAGTAAAGTCTCATTAATCGAGTGATCAAAGGCTCAGCGTCCTGAAGCAAGTAAATTAACCTTGCAAGTCAAAGTCAAATCAAAACCTTAAAATTCCCGAGCAAGTAAAATAACCTGGAAAAATGAGGTCATATCAAAGACTTGTTATTAGGAATATGCTTGCACATATCATTTGTTATATATATATATATATTAATTTTGCATATTCCAAACCTTGATTTATTTGTCACCATTACAATACTTATTTCATGAGTGGCTAAAAGGGCTGCGTACTGGTTAGCATGGCAACTCGTTGAAATATATCATAGGTCATTAGGCTAGGGAGTCTTTGTACATATCCAAGTTTTTGTCGTATCAACTGATGATGATCTCTCAAATGAATTATCTCTACATGTGCCAAGCACCAGCATATATCTCATCAATAGATATCTCATCAGCAGACTTCATAAGAGCCAATATACCAACATCAGCTTAGCCCTCTACGAATCTGCTGCAAGAGTGCTACTAAATTTAAAGAGGTAAATCAGTCAATTCTACAAGTAGCCAAGATTACAAAGATTCGCAAAAATACTTTTTGCAGATCTTCTTTTCAGCTTAAAGATACGCATAGATATCCGAGCCTTTACTCCCATCCATTGGATACTTCCTCTTCTGTACTTGATTATTGCTTTCAAGATAAATCAACAAAAGTCAAGCTACAGTGCACTTCGTACAAACAGATCTGCACATCAAGTCGCATCCATTGACAGCCTGTTTCACCATACAGATTTCAAGACAAGATCTTCATAAAGATTTCTTTAACCAACAGTCCATAAGATGCACTGTTAGGTCCGAATAGGCTCAAATAGGCTAGAAGGGGGTAGGGGATTGAATAGCCTATGTCCAATTTTAAAAACGTTTAATAAAAATTACTTTACAAAGAAACAAAGGGTTTAGAAAATAGTTTACAGGGGAAGACTGTGAAGTATAAGACAAGTCAGAATGGCTGATCTTGTAAAGTCAAAATCAACTATTCTTCTGGAAATGTTGGAATCTGGAAATATTCAAGTGATAATCAAAAACACAATTGTGAGAAGTAAATTGACACGATATTTAAAGTGGTTCACACTATGAATAAATGCTACGTCCACTACCAAAGTGGTCAACTTTGGATTTGAAAATGTGCACTATGTTTTCCACTAGAATCTATTACAATGATCACTAATGGATCGTGTACCAAAGTATTTTGACCAAGTGTTTATGGTGAGAGTAAAGATATAGAAAGATTTCACTCTCGTGTGCCTTGAAAGCAAAGGATTGCAATCAATGAAGAGAAATAAAGACTAGGAGTCTATGTTCGGTGCTCTTCAAAGAATGATTGAAAGAATTTACCTTTGAAGCTCGTGAATGCACTTAGAGTGTTGGAGATGAAGATTTACAGAATAGTAAAGTTGTTGGTCAATCTTCAATGCTTCTTTAAGTCTTCAATATATACCCAAGGAGTTCCTTGGAGCCGTTAGATGATTCAGACTTTGGGAGATTTGAATTGGGTGCATTTAATGCAAAGAGACTTGCATTAAATCCCCTAAGTCTGTTGCCGAATTCTGATTGGTCAACCTGTTGTGTCCAAGCTATCTATATATAGTGCTTGCAGACTTGCCAAAACTGGGTAGACAAGTAATTCCTGCAGAATGTCCTTTTCTGAGATGAATGCCTAAAATGGAATGATATAATAAATGAACCAACTTGTTTACGTTACACCAAAGTAAAAGAAGTACTTTGTTGGTAACTAAGACATTTCTTTAGATAAGTCTCGATTAGTCGATCTTCAGGTCTTCATACATTTCTGATGAAGTTTGGCTGGAACGTTCTTGAGTGAGGGCTTGTTGGACACAGCTGATGGAGATGGCTGATAGACAACAGCCATCTTCTGAAGAACTTAACTAAGTACATGATAACCAATTCTAAGCTATTACAATCTAAGGATAAGTTGTCACCCTACCAGACACGCACGACCAGTAGGGACTTGTACCAAAGACTTAGGTTATGGATACAAGTAAATCTAGATAATATACAACAATCTCCTCCTATCACTACAACAAAAATTAGTTTTAACAACGTTTTTTGCACAACATTTTTTAGAAAACGTTGTTAAAAGGGTATTGTAGACAACATTTTTTAAAAAACGTTTATTAAAAGGGCCTTTTAGACAACATTTTTTATAAAACGTTGTTAAAAGGGCATTTTAGACAACGTTTTTTACAAAATGTTGTCTAAAAGGGCATTTTAGACAAAAATATTTAAAAACGTTGTCTAAAAGTTAATTTTAGACAACATTTTTTTAAAAACGTTGTCTAAAATGCCCTTTTAAACAACGTTTTTAAGAAAACGTTGTTAAAAGGGTATTTTAGACAACGTTTTTAAAAAAACGTTGACTAAGGCACTACAAAAAAAAAAAAAAGGGCTTTAACAACGTTTATCATAAAATGTTGTTAAAAAAGCACTTTAGACAACATTTTATACAAAAACGTTGTGGTTTACTTTTAATACAACATTTTCAAAATAAATCACTGCATTCACAACGTTTATAGAGAAAACGTTGTCTAAAAAATATCTTTTGACAACGTCTAGAAAAAAACCGTTGTCTAATTTGATGTTTTAACAACGTTTTTTAATAAACATTGTGCTTGGCAAGTGACAAAATTTTAAACTCCCGCTCACAGCCCTTTCGCGCGGTTAAAAAATCCCCAAATCTCTCTAAAACTTAACCAGCAAAATCAAAATCCAAAACTCCTTGGCAGCCTTTCCGATCCCAATTTGATGTTAAAATCCCAAAAATCAAAATCCCCAAATCCCTCTCATCATTGCTCTCTTTCCCTTTAAACCTAACCAGTGCAAAAACTCCTAGGCAGCCTTTCCGATCCCAATCTGCAGGCGTACGCTTCTTCTCTTCGTGGCTCTCCTCAGTAAGAATTGCGACTCGAGTTCTCATCCCTTGGCGCCCTTCAGGTAAGCTAGAGTCATCATTTCACTTCCATACCATTTGAAGAGCGCAAAGAGTACATGGATGGGTTGCCTGCCCCTTTCAATTTTGCACATATATCAGTAAATTTGATAAAATTGTCAATCACCTCTATTGTTGCTACCACTACTTGGGCCAAATTGTCAGTCACTTCTATTGTTCCTGCTACCACCAAGCTGTTTTTTTGCCTTGTTGTATTGTGATTGATTTTTCAAATAATGTTGAGTTTCTTCAGTACTAGGCAATTGTTTTGGGACATGTAAAGTTTACAGAAATGTTTTTGATTAGTCATTAGTTTTATGTTCCATCACTAGGTTATTCGTATGTTGATATTGTGTAATTACTCGTATGTTTCTGCTGACCTTTGTCCCCAATGGAGGATTTATATATGTGTATGTGGGTGGGGGGATATGTTCAATCAGATTTGAATTATGATAGATTTATAAAACCACTTCATTTCAGTTTCAGGGTATATAATCAGATGTATAATTATCTCGTATGTCAAATTAGACCCAAAACTTGAACAATCGTTTAGGCGAAGATAGGTTTGTATTAGCTTATATGGTAATATTCCGTAATGCTAATTCAGTAAAGTTGCTCAGCACATTTCCATGAAATTAGATCCTTTGCCCAAAATCTGATCAATGCTGAGCATCTATGTAGAAATCATCTGCTTGGTTAATTCCTGGCCTTGAGTGGAGGATGGATTGCAGTGGATTTGAGAACCTTTTGATTCCTATAACGAGCATGGTTCCAGTCTCACCTGCTGCAAAAGCTGCAATTCTTCCCTCCTTAGGATACACTACATAAACTTGTAACCTTTATCAAGTAAAATGTCTATTCGCTCTGAATTGGGATGTTACATGTGGAGTAGTCTATCACCCCTCAGATAAAAGTTTATCTGACTTAGCTGCTTCTAGAATCTTTCTTTTTAAAAGTAGTCTATTCGCTCTAAATTGGTTTATTGATTTTTTAAATTTTTTTTTAGGAATCGTCAAAATAGCATTTACTATTGTAGAAGAGATGTTTGCATATAATATCTGAGTGTTATCTTCCCCTTATTTATATACTTCTGTCATAGACCCTTAACCAATGCATAAAAAACTACTGATACAAAAATCTTTGGTCTGCACAGAACAATGGTCAAGATGTAATATAGACATGCATGCAGCAGTATTTTCAGATACTCGCTATGGGGAACGATAAAGGCTACAAATGAAAGCCCGAGATGTCTTGAATACAACACGACCATATAATCATAGATTCTTCTATCTGACCACACAAATATTCTTCAATAGAACTATTAGGGACCGATGCTAACATTTAACTCTAGAAGTAAGATCAATTTGAGTTAAAGATGTAAGAAAGTGTGAGAATCGACTATTTATGTATCTCTCTGGCCTCAAATAGTGGAACAAGATAATCTTCTGCGCAGAAGGTAAATCAACTTTTTATGTGTTTCTCTAGCCTCAAATAGTGGAACATGATAATCTTGTGCATAGAAGGTAGAAAAAGGAAAGGCACTTTAATCTTATGTGTATCTCTACTCAGGTTGTGTAGGTCTTTTTTTCCTTTGCTTTCTATTTGGAAGGAACGCTAAGTTTTTGGGTTCTGGGACTTTGGCGGGGTCGTGCATGACCCATTTTATTTTATGGTCTCTTCTCAATACTTTCTGCTGCTTCTTAACTGATGGCATTGACATTCTGCTGGGGGTACCTGGATGTTTTGTTGCATGTTATGCTTGTGGCTACCGCAGGGCACTACGGACGAAGTATAACCTATAGGTATGCTTTTTTCTGTGGTTTCCAGTTATCTTCTGCTCTGCCCCTAACTTTGTGAATTAAACATTCTTTCAAGTCAACTTTACCCTTTGTCACAACAACGTTTGGGCGGCTGCAAGAATTTTGTTTCCTTTCCTTTACTTTTGTTTTAATTTTTTTTCTCATTTTTCTATTTTTTATGAGCTTTCTTTGGCTTCATTTTAGTTTTCTTTTAGTTTTTTCTTGTTTTAAAAAACATAACTTATTCCAAAAACAGCATAACCATAACTTATTTAGAAAAAAAGATTCTTGAAGAAGGCATCAGAGACAAAGAAGAAAACAACTGAGTTAACAATTAGTCACGAGGGGCTTCCAAAGAAAATTGGCAGGAAACTTGAGGATGCTTCAGACAACCTCATCAGTAAGTTTAAGCACATTGTAGTTTTGATATTACCCTTACCAATCTCAAATTTGTTTAGCTTTCTTATTATGTGAGTGGATAGCCTTCTAGACATTCATCATGGTATCACTGGAAGGAGTTTTTATATATGCCTTTTTCTTTTGCAGTGAGTCAATCTTCAGGGAAACGCATCTGTCTAGAGCCTGAAATTGTGAGGCATATATGTCCAACGAGAAAAGTTAATCACTTTGGCTCTTCCTCTAATGTCAAGCAGAAGAATGATTTTGTTAAGGGTGGTGAAAAACTACCAACAGAATCTAGTGCAAGAGACACCATTTTTTGACCTGCCTCTTAAGCAAACTGTAGTTCTTGCTACTCATATTATCCCAAACGCTACACCATTATTCGATACAAATACTGTGACGATAAAGGCAACATATATAGAAAATGTCATTATAAAATTTCAGCTCTCTCTTTCAGCGCAAGTGGCAGATTTGGAGGAGAAAGTGATTAAAAGGTTGAAGTTAAAGGAGGGAAGCTTCAAGTGCAAGTACAAAGACAATGACAGTGATTTGGTTTTGATTGCTTGCGATGAGGACCTACAAAATTGTATTGGTAGTTCGAGTTCCTTGGATAAGAATATAATCCAATTGTTGATTCTACCAAGAATCAACTTAGCATCTTGAGTTCGAGCAGTTACCTACTCATGTTATTGATCTCGTGTATACATTTTTGCCTTTCTGCCCATCTTCTCCACCTCCAAAGGTACCCAAGTAGTTCCCTCCTGTATTTAGGACATTTGGATGGTGATAGAATGAATCCCATGCATAATGTATCCTATATCTTATATTTTCTATTTTGGTATGTCCCAAAAAAAAGAGCCGCTTTTCTGAAATTTAAGTATCAAATCCTCATACTTATTCAATTTTTTTCTTTCTTTTTAAAACATGATGTATTAATCATTGGTTTCCAATTTTTTTCTCATTTTTTAATTTTTTTCTCAATTTTGTAATCCAGCATTTCTCTATAGTGTGAGAAAATCTGGAATTTGGAGCTTTATGTACGAAACTTACAGATCTAATTTTGGTTAATACAGATTTGTGAGGATATTCCCCAAGTGCTAGACTCAGAGACTCCTAGATTCTCTGAACGCCCCATCATTATATTCATTCCTAGACTTCTGCAGGTAAATTGTTTGTATTTTGGGGGGTGAGTTGTATGTGTGTAGGGTTGTATGCAAATGATCAGGGGTGGTAAAGATTGTGGTTTTATAAGTCTTAAGTTTTCATTTATTTGTTTGTTTGGCAAACTTAGATATCTCTGTCTAATAATTTTTACTCTCCAAGAACTTGTAATGGAGGACCAGATGGTGATGTTCTTTTGATTGTGTTTGTAGGCTACAGGATTTAGCTGGGTATGGAGTAGCTGTTGCTGTAGGTAAAGAATTCGGTACTACTTTTCCGGATCACACATTTTGATCTCCATTAGTTGATCTTTTGATACAGAATGGGAGAAATGGTAAGTTGCTAATTGTAATTATGGTCTATGAGCTCAATTACCTTGTTTCAGTCTTTGAAAAAGAGTGTTTCAATTGGCCAACTTATTATTATATAGTCAATGGATTTTAAGACATCCTGAGTTCTATCTTCTAGAGTCTTCTCATGTAATGTACAAAAAGACTTTGCTTATTACTATCTGCTTTGTTTTTTTTTTCCTTTATTATTATTATTTAATGCCTTGAAAGGCTACAATGACTCTATGATGCCTTTTTGGTATGGCTAGAACAAATTGATCAAACACCCGACCTCTTCGCGTACCAGGGTGGCTATGGTGTAGGGTTTGAACACTCAACCTCTCTTAAGAGAAGTGAGCACTAAATGGGCCTTTGGTAAGGCTTGAACAACAACGGTGCCCGAGGCTTGAACACCGACAATTTTAGTACCGGTGTCATCTCGGTGAGACTTGAACACTCAACCTCTCCGTTAAGAGAAGTGAGCGGTACCAGTTGAGCTAGAGCTCATTGGTTATTACTATCTGCTACAGTTTGTCATTAATCCAATAAATGTTACCACTAAGTCTGTGCTGCTCCCCTACTTTCTGCCTTCACCTAAATTCTCTGCCTTTGGTCAAGAGTCTGTGCATGTCTCGGTTATAGTATCTTGAGTTTGTTATAGGCTGAAGAGTTTAAGTTGGATGAAAAACTTAAGGAGCTTCAAGAAGAAGTCAATAGAGCAAATTCAAACTTTGAAAGGTGTCTTCTTAGTTTGGTTGTTAATGTCTTGTTATCATACAACTTCTCTATTGATGACAATGGATTGTCATCTTCGTGATTTTATTTGTATTACCTGCTTTAAGGCTCTGTTACTTGAAACCAAATAAAATGGTAATATTTTAGTTTGAAGGAGGAAGAGGACGCCTTGTCAAAAAGTGATAGCAAGGGTGAAATACAAATGATCGTTTCTGAGGTATTTTACTTCTTGTTTATTTAATATTATCTTAGTTGATTGAGCATGCACTAGGATTGTCATATTGAACTAGAACCTCTGCTCGGGCTCAACTTGTGTTCAAACATGCACTAAATGATACAATTAAACATGCATGTATTATAATGTTTTCAAGAATTGATAGACTAGTAGTTGATCCTCACAAGTGAAGTCCTATAGTATATAAAGCTTAAATTGTACTAACTTGGTGGAATCTTCTTTTAGGTAAAACTCTCTTGAGTATCATGGGAAGAAGTATGTGGTTCTCTTTTTTTACCCTCTAGACATCACATTTGTCTGTCCAACTGGTATGTATAACAGTGTCTACTTTTATATTCTTTCTTCTGTAGTATTTTTGGTACCTTACATTGGTGTAACCCAAAGATTCTGACCAGGTTCTCATGATTATCACAGTGGTGTGTGTGTGTGTGAGAGAGAGAAAGAGAGCGTGTGTGTGTGTGTGTGTGTGTGTGAGAGAGAGAGAGAGAGAGAGAGAGAGAGAGAGAGAGAGAGAGAGACCCTGAGGCTTTTTGGGTCATGACTTACCCCTGGTCATCCCTAGGTAGGGAAGTATACTATGGGTGTTGGAGCATATGGAGACAAGAGCAATTCGATCTATAGGTGAGTGATTTTCCATCGGATTGAGAAATCTTGGGGTGAAAACTCACTGGAATGAGCGACGCCAAGTGGGTGCCTATTGGATTATGATCATTGGAATGGAGAGTGGGGTTGCCCCTTGGCGTTAGCAATAAGATTCCTCATAATTCAAGAAGAGCACCACATTGCTTCAACTTGATTACCTTATGGACTTAGTTGAACATATCAACTAATCATTGTCATTACTTGAATCAGTCTCATGAATGGACCTGATGCGTCCTGGTTAGTTAATCAGGCATCTATGTTGACCATGAGTTGGCAGTCACGGTTGACCATGATAGGTACATAAAGATCCCTTTTCAATGCTTATGCTAGCTTCTTCTTCTATTCCATGAAAACTGACTTGAACTGGCAGTTTCTCTTTTTGCATTTTCCAAGAAGTAGGTGAAATTTTATTGCCTTTAGATCTCAAGATTTGTAGGCCATTCCATTCAAATATCAAGAGCAGGGTCTAGTATTGGAGTTATTGTTGCCTTTGGTGTTACCGGTTCCTTAAAGAAAGATGGCAAAATAACTTCAGAGGTACTTCGTTATTATTACTTTAATTTTTATTGATCTCTCTAACCTGACATGCTGACATACTCTAGCTCTATTTCTAATTTCCTTCTTTGTTCACTTTTTTTTTGCATGTTCTCTCTCTCCTGTTTTATGCTTGTGCCTCAAAGGGATGGAGAAGTTATTTTAATACTGTGAGCGCCCCGATCCGCAGGATCGTTTCAACTTCAGGCTTTTTTTGCTTTTCGACTTCCCTCTGTGATTGTGTTCAATAAACGTGAAAACACATTTATTTTGTAAAAACAGAGTTGCCACTCTCGTTTTTAAAGTAAACGGGAGAAAAACTGAGATAGTAGGTTCGGGAGCCAAGTTACGACTTAGGAAGGTTTTACGCATGCTTGTAAAAACAGAGTTGCCACTCTCGGACTGTACATATTTGCATGCTTGTATTTAAGTATTGCAGGTTTGTTATTTTATCTGAATGGAAATGTATTACGGAGTATTCATATCTCTGTTTATAATATACAAATATAATACATGTATTTACATATCAAATGTATTAAAATGAATATGTACATACTTCAAATATATATATTCCTTTACATACTTAAATGGATTAATGAACGGAAGGGGTTACCTTCTGTCATTTTACAGAATTTGGGCCATGTTCTAGGTCATTGTGTTATATGGGATAAAGCTAGCTCGTAGCCTGACCGTTGTGCTTCCACTGCTACCGATACGAGGAAAGGAAGACTTACGTTTTGTGTTTGTGTATTATGTGTGTGAAAGAGGGAGAGTTAAGAACTCTTTCTTTCTTTGTTTTTTTCTCAGTGAGAGGGAGAGCTTGATAGTGTGTGTGTGTGTATGTTAAAGGAGAGAGATCCTGACTCTGTTGTTGAGAGAGAGAGAGAGAGAGAGAGAGAGAGAGAGAGAGAGCTGATCATCTTTTTATATAGGTGAGGAAGATAGAGATATTTGACGATACTCTTTGTCCCAAGTTTGAACGAAGTTTCGTTTATGCTTTCAAAGTCTTCAGAAGCCGGCAGCTTGACTTGTGAGGTAATGCAGTGTTTGGTGCGCGGTGCACCTGGCATGGTGCCCGCGCACCAAACCATGTTTTGTTGTTTCAGCGCACTCAGCAAGGCTTCAGCACACCAAAACTAATTTTTTGGCTTTTCTAGGCTTTGTGTCTTGCACTTTGACCCTTTTAAACTTTGTGTCTTCAGTCTAGACCCTTGATGTTGATCTAACTGAAGTTTGTTTGTATGTGTCGGACGTCGTTAGTCCTGTTTGATAGGTTGTTTCCTGAAATGATTATAGAAACAAGTGTTAGTCCATTTATAAATAAACAATTATTTATAGGACAATTCGTATAATGTAGGTGTACAAATTCTGGGAGTCTACAGAGCCCCTGGACTACATTTGCTTAGAAGTAAGCGAGCATCGTAAAAAAAAATAGACATCCCCCTTCGTACTTGTAATTGTACGGTCAAACTTTGCATCGGAGTTTTGTGTGACCATGTGTATATGGGTGGTCGAACCTTGCATCGGGGTTGTATGACCAAGTGTGTGGTATGTTAAGACTTTAGCTCGAACTCTCTAGGGAGAAGAACATTCAGTCATGACTTTGTGGGGAAAGGATCCTGCTGGGGAAATGCTATTATGCAAGAGGCTTGCAATACTACTGGGGAAAAAGATGGTCGTACTAAGGAAGTACACCATTTGGTGATCGAACCTTTTAAAAGGCTGCCTACGTATCTCTATAAAGAGAATCAGATCAAAACGTAGTTCGCATCTCTTCAGGGAAGAAACATGATTGTGAAATGTTCATGGGGTGACAAAAAATGTCAAAGAGTGACCGGATCTCCTAAGAGATTGCCTACGTATCTCTGTAAAGAGAATCAGGTCAGGACGTAGTTCAAATTTCTTCGGGGAAAAAATCTGATTGTGAAATGTATATTGTGTATGGGAATGGTTCATTTCTGGACCCCGAGTTTATACCCATTGGGAAACGACCGAAAGAAAGCTGTACCAACGCAAAATGAAGCAAATTACAGTTTAGGATAAGCTGTAAATCGACATAAAGTAAAGATACTATTTTTGTGTGGCGTCTGGCAGACAGATTCTGAGTTGTGTTGGACGGCGGGGCTGTTGAGCGGTTGATTTCTAGAGGCATCAGGTTCGAACCTGTGAGGAAATGATCGGGTAATTGGGTGTACAAGCGTGTGTGAATACACTGCAATCTGTGTGGTATCTAGGGGACACTCTATTGGGGATGATGCGCACGACCATTGGTAATGCTTCTGCTGAGATGTACTGTGTAGAGTCCCATGGAGATTCTGCTGGAGATGATGGATTGGACGGCGAGGCCGTTGGGAGTAACTCCGCTGGGAGTTATTCTTGGAAATATGTTGATGGCGGACTTTCGTCAGGGCGTCCGATTAACGACCGTTAGTTAGACGTTAAGTTGCCGTTAGAAGGACTTAGGGGTGCAAATCGCAAAATGCTAAAACTTGGAGGAAAAAGGAAAAATCCCTTTTCTTCAAAAAGAAGCACACGGCAGTAGCAGCAACATTGCCGCTGCCGTTCTCTTCTCTCTCTCAAACCTTTATCTTTTCTCCGATTTCTTCCAAATTTCTTCCGAAATCACTCGAATTTTTCAAGGTTATTACCCCAAAAATTGTCTGTAGCGATAATGGCAAATAATTCGGACTCAGAAAATGAGGTTCCCGTTGATTTGGGTGTCGGTGATGAACAAGCCAACGAGGTGATGGCGCGAAATCGGGTCTGTTATCCATTCTCAGATAGTAATCCGAACAACATTCATCATGACCGGAGCAGTCACATTTCTTCTGTAGATCCACCCGCGGTGAGGTTTCGAAAAACCCACTTGTTCCGTAAAGTTTGCTAAATTTGAAATTTTTGTGTGATTTGCCGGACTCTTGATGTTAATCCTGCAATTGTTAGTATCCAAGTAGCAAATATATGTTGTTGCATGTTGAATCTAAGAAAAAAATGTGAATTTATGCAATATGGGCATAAACAAGTATGTATTTCTTGTGGATTTTGCATGTTTAAAGTGTCTACTTTAATTGTAAATATGAACATGTTAGGATAAAAATTTCTCGAAATCAAGAGTATATATGTGTAGAGGGATGAACAAAGAAGGAAACCCCTAAGAATGTTTTGTCGAGGTGGCTCAAATTATGTGAGTTTTTCTTGCTCGAAGTTGCGCGAATGTCACACACCAACTGTTTGAAAAAAAGCTTCAATGAAGAAAAGTGAAGAAAAACCCTCACTAAACCTTTGAAAATATTTTATTTTGATCCCGAGATCCCGGGGATGAGTTTTGGTGAATGTTTGGAAAAGAAAAAAAAACTTTCAAATTTTTTTTTGTATGGCAAATATGAAAGAAATTAACTTGATGTGATGACATAAAAAATGTGCACGTATTTTTTTTGTGATGACATGCAGGAATAGATTTTTTTTTAAATTTTATATTTTCAGGCACGAAGGTGGATCACCCGCATTTAGACGAATGAAGATATGATGAGGGAGATCTATGATCGACTCCCTCGGCTGATTCAGGAGATTGTGGATGGTACCTGTGCATGAATGACTAGATTTATGAAAACACCAAGAGTTGGTCCAACCTTCCAAATTTCTGCAGGACATCACCATTCTGCCACACTTTAGCAAACTGTCTGTAACTTACTGTAGGAACATTATTTTTGAGCTATGTTTTTTTTTTTTGGTTGAAAACTAGACGCATAGAGCTTTCAAATGGTATATGGCTCGTACCGTAATTCCTTACCAATGAAAGCAGTTTATTCCATAAAATAGTATCAAAAATCTGATTTTTTTTGTGTCATTCTCCCTCGGTTGGAAAATATTCGTCCCCGAATCTTGATTAGGGTCTTCATTTACATAAGGAAAAAGGTCTGGAACATTGAAAGGTGCTGAAACACCTTAATCAATGGGCAACTTGACCTTGTAAGAATCATCATTACTCTTTTTCAAGACCCTAAAAGGACCATCCACTCTAGGCTGTAATTTTCCATGATGTCCGCAAGGAAAACGCTCCTTCCGCAAGTGAATCCAAACCAAATCTCCTTCCTTATAAATAGATTGTTTCTTATGCTTGTTAGCACTTCTTTGATATTTTTCATTTTGCTTCAAAATCTCTTGGCGAACTTGCTCATTCAATTTTTTGATGTACTTAGCATGTTCTTCCCCATCTCCACTGAAATGATGAGTGATTGGAAGGGGTGCCAAATCCAATGGAGTTATTGGATTGCTACCATACACAACCTCTAATGGACTGCTACCAGTCGTTTGGCTCGAAGATCGATTGTAAGCAAACTCTGCTTGAGCCAAAACCACATCCCATTTGCGAGGATTTTTACCGATCAAGCTTCTCAAAAGATTTCCCAAACTTCGATTTACAACCTCTGTTTGTCGATCAGTTTGTTGTTGATGAGATGAATTGAACTAAAGTTTAGTTCCAAGCTACCTCTAGAGTGTATGCCAAAAATGACTCATAAATTTTAGATCTTGATAAGATGAAATAGTCTTGGGAACACCATTTAGCCAAACAATTTCTTTGAAGTAAATATCAGTCATATGTGTAGCATCCAAGGTCTTGGTGCAAGGAACAAAATGCACCATTTTAGAGAACCGATCAACAACCACCATAATTGAATCCTTGTTCCTTTAAGTACGAGGTAATCCAACTATAAAGTCTATACTAACATCTTCCCATTGACCTGTTGGTACTGGAAATGGGGTGTATAAACTGGTGTTTTTCCCATAACCCTTGGCAATGTGAGAAGTCCTGCATCTTTCAACACATTTCTTTACATCTCGTTCCATTCTTAGCCAATAAAAATTTTCTTGTACAAGGGCAAGAGTCTTTTCTCTACCAAAATGTCCAGCAAGGCCGCCACTATCAGCTTTGATGATGATTGCTTTCCTTAAGGAACAATCGGGAATACACAAAAGCTTACCTTTGAAGAGAAAGCCATCTTGAATGAAGAAAAGTTTGAATTGAGCTTTCAAACATTCCTCCCAAATCTTGCAGAAAAATGGGTCATCTTTGTAGAGATCTTTGATCACTTCAGAGCCAATGATTTTTACCTGTAATGTAGAAAACAAAGAGTGTCGTCGACTAAGAGCATCCGCCAAACAATTAAGCGCTCCAGATTTGTGTTTAATAACAAAGTTGAAAGCTTGTAAAAACTCAGCCAAATTAGCATGCCGCGGTTTCAATTTTTGTTGGCTATTCAAGTATTTTAAAGCTTCATGATCCAAGAAGAGAACGAACTCCTTGTGTAAAAGATAATGCTGCCAATGATCTAGCGTATGCACAATAGCAAAAAACTTCTTGTCTTATGTGGAATAGTTACGCCGAGAATGATTCATCATCTCACTTAAAAAAGTAATGGGCTTGCCTTCTTGGCTAAGAACACCTTATATTCTAACATTTGAAGCATCGCAATCAACTTCAAAAACCTTATCAAAATCTGGTAGTTACAAAACTGGAGCTTTTGGTAACCTTCTTTTTGAGAAGTTCTAAGCTCTTTTGTGCTTCTTCCGTCCACTTGAAACTGCCCCCCTTCAAACAAGTCGTTATATGCTCAATAATGGTGCTGAAATTCTTAATGAACCGGCGATAAAATGAAGCTAAGCCATGAAAACTTCGAATATCATGGATGGATTTAGGAACGGGCCAGTTCACGATAGCTTCAATTTTATTTTCATCCATCTTGATTCCTTCGGAAGAAATTACATAGCCTAAGAAAACCAGGCTGTTTCTAAAGAAATGACATTTCTTTAAATTGGCATACAACTTTTGCTCTCTCAACACTCCAAAAACTTGTCGAAGGTGCTCCAAATGTTCTTCCGAGCTTGAGCTGTACACAAGAATATCATCAAAATACACCACAATGAATTTTCCAATGAAGGGTTTAAAAATATGATTAATAAGCCGCATAAAAGTAGATGGAGCATTAGAAAGATCGAATGGTATAACCAACCATTCATAAAGACCGTCTCTTGTTTTGAAGGCCATCTTCCATTCATCTCTAGGCCTCATGCGAATTTGTTGGTAGCCACTTCGAAGATCAATTTTAGAACCAATCTTAAAACCATGAAGTTGATCTAAAAGATCATTAAGACGAGGAATAGGAAAACGATACTTGATAGTAATTTTGTTTACCACTCTACTATCGATGTATATGCACCACGAACCATCTTTTTTTGGAACAAGAAGGGCTGGAACCGCACAAGGACTTTTACTTTCTTAGACAATACCTTTGGTGAGAAGGTCCTCAACTTGTCGCTACATCTTTTCATGATCTTTTGGATTCATTTGATAGGCTACCTTGTTTGGAAGTGAGGCACCAGGTATCAAATTAATGCAATGTTGAATACTTTGCATCGGAACGGGCCCCGAGGGAAGTTCTTCGGGTACCACGTCATGAAATTCTTGAAGAAGAGGTTGAACTTGAAAAGGGACAACATTGCCCTGTTCATTTTCCTCCAAAACCACCAAGGTAAACGCTTCCATGGATTCAAAAATTAGTTTTTTAACTTGAGACTTGGAGAGTAAATTATTTCCCTCCCCCGTTGAAGGTTTAGGAACATTCTCCAGCATGGATGGGCCCAAAATAATTTTTTCACCATTTTTAACAAAGGTATAAGTTTTCTTGAAACAGTCATGATGTGATTTCCGATCAAATTGCCAAGGTTTTTCGAGAAGCAAATGGCAAGCATCCATAGGAATAACATCACACCAAACATAATCTTTATACTTGTTACCAATTAAAAATTGAACAAGACATCTTTTTGTTACCCTCACATCATTACCTTTACGAAGCCACGTTAGCTTGTAGGGTTGAGAATGATCTTCGGTCTTTAATTTCAACTTCTCCACCATTGTAGTGGCAACAACATTTTCACAGCTTCCTCCATCAATAATGACATTGCACACCTTGCTATGAGAAGTGCACTTAGTGTTGAATATATTAGTACGAAGCCATGAGTTGTCTTCTACGAAAGTGACATTGAGGAGACGTCGTACCACCAAAGATTCTCCATGATCTTCATATATAATTTCTCCCTCATCATAGATAGCTGCTGCCTCATAAGATTCCTCCTCGTCCTCTGCCTTTATAAGAGTGACAATCTTGTGATTTGGACAATCCACAGCGAAGTGTCCAAAACCTTTGCATTTGAAACATGCTTTTTGATTGTTTGGACCACTTGGTTTCACAAAACCAGCATTGTTTTCCTTACTTGCAACAGTTTTCTGTTTCGCATCCTTTGTTGTTGGCGTGCTCTTGGAAGTGGATATACTACCTCGATTGGAAGCACCGCCACATGGAGAAAAACGCCCATCGAATCGACTTGCATCTTTTTGTTGTTTTTCAATCTTGAGAGACAACTTACACACATCATTGTAAGTCCAATATAGCTGCAATTGGACAACATTTCCAATTTTGTCTCAAAGTCCTCCAAGAAAATGAACAATTGTTTGCTCTTCCAGCTCCACAATATCACATCTCATCATGAGATTTTCAAATTATGAAATATAATTTTCCACGGACAGATCTTTTTGCTTAAAATTGTGGTATTTGAGAAAAACTTCTTGACCATAATTATCCGGTAAAAAATTTCTGTGTCATTCCTTTTTCATCTTGTCCCATGTTCGGATCTTTTGCTTGCCATCGCGAGTGCGTTGTTTCTTTAGATGCTCCCACCACATGGATGCATATTTCAACTTAATAGAAACAAACTTCACCTTACTATCTTCTGGAATCTCCTTGAATTCAAAGACTCTTTCAACAGAGTTGAGCCTATCAATGAACTCATTGGGATCATTTCTGCCATCAAATTCTGGGATATCAACTTTAAAGTCGAAAGAATAGTTACGAACGTTGCTTCTTCGAAGTCCTTGACCACGAGAGGTGTTGTCACTTGAATCTTCACTTCTGCCACCATGAAAAGGATTGAATTCCATTTCAATATCGGTAGAATTAGCCTCCAAAACATGACCCTCAGCATCACATTCCCTAGGTTCACAACGTGCAAGACGCTTCTCGAGCTGCTGCACTTGTCTCCTTAGTTCCACCAACTCGAACTCGATATCATGAAGGTCTCTCTGACAAACAGGTTGACGCCGGGGAAGCATGGTTGCCAAAGCTCTGATACCAAAATGACACTGGAAAGTGTAGGAGAAAATAGGAGGTAATATAAGGCACACTAAACACTCACCACTCTAGGAATCCACTAAAGAGTTTAAAGCAAGATACAAGAAGATAAAATCTTCGTAACAAGCTAAAAGCTCACAATATTTTATTAATTTCAAAATTCATTGCTGAAATCAGAACAATAGAAGGCCTTTTATAGGCAAGGCTTGGAACAACCCTCCAAGATGAGTCAAAAACTTTAAATGAGTCTTTACATTTTCTAAGGTCTTGAACAATGAAAAGATGAGTCTAACAAGGAAGAATCTGATGAGTAATGACTAAAGATTAGTCATCTATCAAATACCAAAGTGCATGAATGACTAGATTTATGAAAACACCAAGAGTTGGTCCAACCTTCCAAATTTCTGTAGGACATCACCATTCTGCCACAGTTTAGCAAAATGGCTGTAACTTACTATAGGAACATTATTTTGAGCTCTGTTTTTTTTTTTTTTTTTTTTTTTTTGTTGAAAACTCGACTCATAGGGCGGTATATGGCTCACACCGTAATTCCTTACCAATGAAAGCAGTTTATTCCATAAAGTAGTATCAAAAAATTGATTTTTCAGTGTCAATATTTTGCCTATTTTGTGTTCATAGGATTTACTCCCTTTGTATCTAAATAAGTATTCTGTTTTGACTTTTTAAATTCAAATTGATTGTTTAATTTTTAAATAAAAACTTGACACTTATTTTTTTATTATTATTTTCAAAATTATAAACACGTAATTTGATGTGCTTTTTGTGTGATATGAATTCAGTGTTTTATGATTTTGACAAAATATATATACGTCAAAATTTTATTTGAAAAATATACAATTTATTTAATTTTAAAAAGTCAAAACAGCATAGTTATTTAGAAACGGAAGAAGTACTAATTAAGTTTGCATGTAAAGGACTTGTGTTGTTGGCTCAATCCCTTAAAGCAGTGGAGGGTCAGTAGACAAAAGAATAGCAGGAATCAAATATGCAAAGTGAACCCTTTTGTGTGTGTGTTTATGTGTGAAGGCCGTAAAGCAAACTGATATACTAAATTACGTAGGAGTAGGTTTTGAGCTTGCTGTTGTTTTTTAATTTTTGCCCTTTTCTATTTTGGAACGATGACTCAGAATTATATAGTGCTCCTAGGTGGTTGTTAAACTTTGTTCTCATATTCTTCTCATCAATCTGATATGTACTCCTTAATTCATTGCCTAAAGTTTTACCTTCACGTATACTTTAGGGCGACACTCCAACTGAACCCTTATGTGTGTGTGTGTGTGTGTGTGAGAGAGAGAGAGAGAGAGAGAGAGAGAGAGAGAGAGAGGATTAGCAGGTTGCCCCATCTGCACTCAAATACATTCTTTTATCTTTTGTATATTGTTGTTGTTGGAATTAATTACTTTATTATCAGTATATTTATTAGCTCAAGTTTCACTTTAGCAAAAGATGAATTTGAAACCTCTATAATTCCAAGTCTCATTTAGTGAATATGTTTAAGTTTGTGATATCCCACATCGGCTAGATGTGAGACTTATGCGTGCCTTATAAGTGGCCATCCAGTACTACCACTGGGCACCAACCTATCCATGGACTTTTGGGTGGCTTGTAGTGGGCCAGTTGACCCAGGTGATTAGTGGGCTAGTGCGTGGGCTATGCGTGGCGAACCGGGCTTCGGACTTGGGTCGTTACAAAGTTTTAGTAATATATTTAGGTTTTTTGCAATACTGAATATATTTTATGTTTTTTTTTTCTTTTATTAGCACTGCTGGATTATTTCTCATTAATGCACTTGTTTTGATCTGAACAGAAAATGTAATTACAAACTAAGTGTGATTCCACAAAAGAAACCCATAACCACATTTACATTTCTGAAGTGTGTGATTCCACAAAAAAATACCCATAACCACATTTATTCCAAATGATGTATTTATAAATAAATTACCACTAGAAAACTTGCATTCAAAGCAACCTTTCTTTATTTCCTTCTTTGAAACAAATTATACTCTATCTTTCTGACTTTCTCAGACATACATACACACCAAATTATTGGGAACAAGAAGGAGTTAGGGAGGTGAAAAGGACCATTCACTAAATGGCAAAGTGCTAAAAAGTGGAAGAAGAAGGAGAATTCAATACCTTCCCACATCCTCAATTAAGAACAATCATCTAGCTTGAGGCACCACATGCTCTCTATATAAAAGCCTAGTTGCCCCTTTTTTCATTTTTCCCTTGTTATCTCATCCTAAGAATAAAAGAAGGATAAACTGTGGAATGAGCTAGCAGAGAAGCCACAAAGAGGAAATGACTTGGTGCAACGATTGCAACGATGAACCAACAGCTATCGTGAGGAAATCATCAGCAACTACGGCTGATAATACAATTATCGGCGAAAGCCTCAAGAATGATAAAACATGGCCCTGTCCTTCTTGTGGTCACCAGATCAAATCCCATGAAAAGGTCTGCATATTTCCTCTTGTTTTGTCATTTTCGGAACTCATTCCTAACAATTTTATAGGACATGTCGTTTGAGCGATTAGTTTTCTACAAGATCAGCAGGGTTTAAGCCTGCTGATTGATTCTGATCACCTGGCTGATTTTGGTGATCAGCAAGGTTTGCACTTGCTAAGAATGTCATCTCAGCCGTCGGATCAAACTGGTCCAAACTATTTGTCCGAGGAAATGGTTAGGTGCCGAACACATAATTTTCTAAAACATTCATAATTCCGAACTCATGCTATGTTTGGATGCTTAATTCTAGAGCTCGGAATTGAAATTGGAAGAACAATCTGAATTCCGTGGAGCTCAAATTATTCATCCAATTTCAATTCCAATTCTAAAGTTTGGCATTGAGTAGCCAAACATCAAGGTATTTGGATCAGGAATTATGGAAGTACTGATCGTTTTATTGGTCGTTATAAATTTCTTGCTTAATTAATTCAACTAAAGGTTTTGATATTTAAAATCGAATAAGAGGTGCAGGGTCGAATTCACGATCTACCGGGGCTACCAGCAGGAGTGAAGTTTGATCCAAGTGATCAGGAGCTTCTTGAGCATTTGGAGGGAAAGGTGCGTTTGGATGCTCATAAGCTACATCCCTTAATTGATGAATTTATCACTACCCTTGAAGGAGAGAATGGAATTTGCTACACCCACCCAGAAAAATTACCAGGTGATCATTTGATACGTAGTCTGCAATGGTGATAAGTTAGTAAAAGATTTACATATGTCTCATTATCATGCATGGCATCGATGTACTCCCTCCGTTTTTAAATTATCGATCAATCAAACAATATATTTTTTAAATACAAATTGACGTATATTATTTTAATTTTTTTAAAATTATAAAACACGAAAATTGTAGTATTTTAAAAGTAATACTCCATCCGTCCCTAAATTATTGTCTTATTTGACCTGGTACACGGATTAAAAAAAATAATTGACTTGATTATTAATATTGATACAGTGTGTTGTTTACTTTAATGCCCATGTGCAAGGGGCCCATAATTAAAGTGAGAAGAAAAATTAAAGGTAAAATGGTAAAAGTGATGTTTTAAAAAGGAAAGTTTTAAACAAGACAATTATTTCGGGATAGATAAAAAAGAAAAAGAAGATAATAATTTAGGGACGGAGGGAGTATGAATAACGTGTTTAATGATTTTGGGAAAAAAAATTGTCAAATTTCCATTTAAAAGTCCCATGTATTTTTTGTTTTGACACATTCCATTTAAAAAGTTTTATTTTCAAAAACTAAACCAAATTATTTAATATTTTCATATTTATACTTATTAAGTTGATTTTAAATCAAGAAAACTACCTTAGTTTTTAAAATTAAGAGTATTTGTGAAAAGAGTAATGCTATGGGTACCTAAAGAGTACCAAATTTTATGTACTAAATAAAAATTAAAAATTATAATTAATGCATCATATCAGCTACCACATCAGCTGACACATCATTTGGTGCAAAAAACTTGGTACTCTTTAGGTACCCATGACATTACTCTTGTGAAAAACATTTTTTGCCTTAAAATATTTAAGGAAAAACTACAAAAATGGTCCCCGTACTTTTTAATTTTTTTGGGATTCATCCCGGTTGCTCGCAATTGGTCCTTAAACTGAACATACTAAACGTAAAATGGTCCTTTTGTCAATTCCCGTTAACTTTTGCCGTTAAATACACTCATGTGAGGAGCACATGACCATTTTTAGGACAAAATGGTCAACTTATATTGAGAAAGGACTTGAGGAGTAATAAAAAACAATCCCCTTCTTCTCTGTTTGCAAAGGTCGTTGGGGTCGCCATCGACGACGACGCCTATCTCCCTGTGTTCGACCCCATCACTAGTCATGCCTCCATCAACGGCGAATCTTTTGTCTATGTCACTGTCCCCTTCCGCGATTTGAGATCAATAAAGCCATAAGAACAGATTTAATATATTTGGATACACATGCACGCAAAAATCAAAACCAATAATTGCTGCTCAAGTCCCTTAATTGAACTATCTCTACTAAAATGTTTGGAGAGCTAGGCCGAGGGGAGGGATGAGATTGGGGAAGATATGAAGAATTGCAAGGAGGGAGAAACTGGGTTTGAGTTGGTGAGAAATGGTGAAGACGATTGAGGTTGTGGGATTGTAAGTGGTGTTTAGGAGGGAAAAAGTGGGTTTGGCTTGGAGGAAATTAGGGAGCTGAAACTGGGTTTTTCTTTCCACTTGGTCTCAACAACACAGCACTGCATAATTATGGGTTTTCCTTTTTGAATTGAAAACAAAATTCTTCTCCCTTCTCTCTCCTAACGTTTTGGAAAATCACCAGAAACTTTCTACTTCCTCTCTCCTTGGCAAAAACGATAACACAGCAGCAACAGCGCCACCCCGTTCTATTCCTCTTTCCTTGGAAAAGACAATTTTGCCCTGAACTTTCCGACGCAAAATGATTATTTTTCCCTTCCTCACGTTCATGTGTGACTCACGTGAGGAAATTAAACGAAATTAGACGAAAAGACTAATTATGTTTAGCTTTAGTGGTACGAGGACAATTGAAAATAAACTTTTTGTACAGGGAAGAATCCCAAAATAACAAGAAGCACAGGGACCATTTTTGTAGTTTACCCTAACTTTCGTGTAAGTTCAATTTAATAAGGGTTAACTAAACTTGAGATCTAATACAGAGAGACAAACGTTGTTGGTCATTTTTCTTTCTTTCTTTTTTCCAAAGGGAAATGGTGATATATACTCATGTATTTCTAAGATTTAGTAACTAATTACCATGGGAAATAGCTTTTTACAAAAATATTGTGATGAAAAATTGTAATTAAATTATTTTCCTTTTTTTAGTCCTAAATAAAGTTTGAAACTTTTCTTTTAGAACATCACTTTTACTATTTTACCCTTACTTTTCTTCCTACTTTAATTATTACATGGGCATTAAAGGAAACAACACACTATTTTAATACTATTCCAATATTAATAATCAAGTCAATTGAGTTTTCTTAATCCGTGGACCACAATAATTGAGTAATTAATTATTTTCCTTTTTTAGAAGCCGAAAAAGTTTAGAAGAAATGATATGTACCAATCTTGATATTACATCTATCCTATTTCAAAAGTTTGATTGATTAGTTTGACCACCACTGAGTTTTCGTATGGATCAGTCCATTTAGTGGGATGTCCCGTCTTCATGAGTAATAATTTGTTTCAGACCCAATGTAATATAAAAACACCTCAAAAGAGACAAAAAAAGATTTTACATCTATCTTTAATAAATAAATAAAAAATCATCCTAGTGTTCCTAAATAAAACTTTTAAGTGAAATGAACGTCTTTCCTCGTTCAAATTAATTCATATATTGTGAATTGGCATTACAAAAGGTTACCTAGTGTCTGTTCTCCTTGAGTGATTTAGTGATTTAAGTTTGTAGTTTTGAACTTTCTCTTTTTAGTCTCACCAACTTTCTTTCTATCTCTTTCTTATTTTTACTTCAATCAGTACTCAATATTTTATCAAAGATGTCATCCATGGAGATGAGAAAATATCATTAAAATTATTGCATCCATGATTTATTGTTATAGATGCAAAACTTTTATTATATTGAAAACAAAGAGTTAGTATAAATGGTATATTTTATTAATGCCCTCACGGGCATAGCTCAGTTGGTTAAGAGCTAGCTAGTAGATTTGGAACAGGACCAAGGGACCAAGGATCGAGTCCTAGCAACCGCAGTGTGGGAGTTTCATCCTCTTGTGGTGGTGGCTCCTTGTAGGTACTAGGCACGGGTCCTCCTAACTACTTAATCGTGATTTTCCCTCTCACATTTTCATGGGGCTGGGGTGTGGGGGCTCTCAGGGGGAGAGTTTCCCCTTTTTGTTGGAACAGGTATATTTTATTAATAATGTTAAACCAGCAGTTAAATATTGGACCGTTTGGTATGAAAGCTTTTAATTTCTGAGCCTTTTAAATAGACGAATTATTTTGTGGACTTTTTGGTATTTTTTCCAAAAATATAATTCTCCCTTCTATTTCAATCCAGGAGTAAGCAAAGATGGTTTAGTTCGACATTTCTTCCATAGACCTTCAAAAGCATACACCACCGGAACAAGGAAAAGGAGAAAAGTACACACAGATATCGACGGTAGCGAGACAAGGTGGCACAAAACAGGCAAGACAAGGCCAGTTTTTGTTAAAGGCAACGTGAAAGGGTATAAGAAGATACTTGTGCTCTACACCAACTATGGAAAGCTAAAGAAGCCCGAGAAAACGAATTGGGTAATGCATCAGTACCATCTCGGCAACAACGAAGACGAAAAGGAAGGGGAGTTGGTCGTTTCGAAAATCTTCTACCAAACGCAGCCACGACAATGCAGTTCTATGATCATCAAGGACATGAACTCGGCTCCTGTGAAATCTAATAATCGAAATGCAGTTGACCAAGGTTCTCAACCTAAAGGCAATGTCTTTGTTGATCAATACTACAATTCCACCATCATTTCTTTTGGTCAAAATCATGGTTCGAATGTTATTCCTTGAAATGTATAGGAGGAGGTGTTGAGTTTAGCATGTAAACATTCTATGAATAGAGGTTTCAACTGTAGATTAACAAATATGGTTACCTGTTTGTCTTTTTTGAGTTAAACGGACTATTTTTCAAATGAAAAGTTAATGTATATATTATTTTATCTTTTTCAAAATCACAAAATGCGTAATTTGTAGTATTATTTTAGTACTACGAATTACGTGTTTTATGATTTTGAAGAAAAATATATATATATGTTAAATTTTCATTTAAAAAACTATCGGTTTAACTTTAAAAAGCCAAACAAGACTAATTTAAGAATGGGGGGATTGTTAATAATGTTGTGGAAGAGAAATATGCTTAGCAAGAATAAGGAGAAGAGTCTCTTTCATTGAGGGTGGAGGTGCTAAAGCTATAAGAGAATAATATCTCCATATATTTATATTCAAGTGTGATTATATTGGTATATTCTTCCTATTAGTTAGGTCTCCTAGTTACTATTGTATTGTAACTCTTTTCCTAGTTCTTATTGTATTAGGTAAACTTGTAACACAAGTATTATAACCCTATAAATATGTATTCTAGTCAATGGAAAGGCTATGTCATTATTCACAAGAATTATTATTTCTTATATGGTATCATAGCATTGACCTCACAAACCATAAAATCACTAAACTTCCGCAACCCTAAAACCGTCGCCCCCATCCCTTCTCCCTCCCCTTTACAGCGGCCATCACTGCTCGGCATCAATGGCTTCCAGCACAATCACCATCCAAGACACCACAGACTCCACTAAAACCTATGACCTCATCCACATCTCCAACTGTTGATCCTTCCAATAATTTACTTAAAACCATTCTAAGTAATTCTGAAATTACTTTATATTCAGCCAAGTCAAATTCCTATTTGACTGATCACTTGTTCAGCCATCCCAAGATGGCTGATGACTAATCTTCCGTTATAAAAATCAGTCAAGCTGATTATGTTCTTTTCTTATCTCTTTAAGAGCTACTGATCCTTAAACGAAAGCTTCCATGATAAGCTACGTTAGTTATTTTAAATATGTGTTAGGACTTAGCATGCCTTTTTCAAACTTACTTTTTACTTTGCATTTAATGTATGCTGACATACTTTCCCTTCTAAACTATCTTTGTTTTTTTTTTTTCAGAATGAAATGACAGATTTTAACCTACCTCTTCTGAGATAACGCGAAGTTCAAGAAAGAGTTGTTCCCCTCGTTTGACCTGATTTTCATCAGAATATTTATTGCAACATCATCCTTTATCCATTGAGTCCAATGGCAACTTGTCCATCTCTGAGTATTTAAAGCCAAAGGAGCATTGAGAGAAAACAACATTGAAGTTGAAAAGAAATTCTAAGTGTTAGGTCTCAAGGTGCTCAAATAGGCTAGAAGATGGGGGAGGGGGGAGTTGAATAGCCTATGTCCAATTTTAAAAATTGTTTTACAAAGTTACTTCACTTAAAGTTAAAAAGTATTTTGCAGCGGAATTGAGTGAAATATAGGACAAGTTCAAGATGACTGATCTTGATAGGACAAGATCAGCTGTTCTGAAAGCTGTTGGAATTCTGGAAATTAATATGTAACAGCAAATCACAAGCACAGAAAATAGATAGACAAGAAATTTAATATGGTTCACACTTATAAATAAGTGCTACGTCCACAACCAAAGTGGTCAACTTTGGATTTGAAAATAGTGTACTATGTTTTCCACTAGAATCTTTACAAGATAGATCACTAATGGATCGTGTACAAAAATTAGTTGACCAAGTGTTTGCAGGAGAATTAATATCTACAAAGATATAATCCTCATGTGCTTTGAATGCATAAGATTGCAATCAATAAAGAGCTATAAAGACTAATCATCTTAGTTTGGAGCTCTTCAAAGAATGTTTTTACAGATTTAACTTTGAAGCTTTTAATGAACTAGCTTGTTGAAGATGAAGATCTTAGAGTTGTGAATTCAGAGCTGTTAATCCAGAGAGTTCTTCAATGCTTCAATAAGGTCTTCTATTTATACTTAGGGAAGCCCTTGTAGCCGTTAGAGATCTCCAGCCTTGGAAAATTTGAATTTAAATGCATTAAATGCTCCAATATTGCTGTTGAAATCTGATAGGTAGTTCTGCAGGTTCAGTTTGAATTCTGTCATTTTGCCAAAAATACTTAGACAGTTGATGCAGACAGAATGTCCTTTTTATGAGATGAATGCCTAATAAGGAAAGAGTCATTAAATGAAGTTTACAGGTTATCGTTGTATCAAAGTCAATGAATGACTTTGCCGATAGCTTAAGGCATATCTTCAGACAAGTCTAGATCAGATGATCCTTAGGGCTTGCTGGTGAAGCTTGACTGAAACAAACTTGTCCGATGACTTGATGGACTTTGCTGAGACGAACTTGGCTGATGACTTGAAGATAGCTGATCTGAACATGGCTGATATACAACATGCTATCTTCTGAAGACTGAGCTAATTACAATAAGCAATCCTAAGCTATTCAAGCGAGGTCTAAGTACAAGTTGCCACTCTAATAGACACGCAGGCCCATGACCTTATGAATACAATGGAAGCTGACCATGTCCGATTCTAGTAATAACATGCTATAGATGTAATATATTAAATGAGCATGTCCTAGATGGACTTCCAAATGAGTCAGTGTATTCAAGATTACAAAGTGTTTACAAATAATGAATTGTGGCATAAGAACACTTGTAGTAAAGCTGTGTTTAAAGACAAACAGATAAAGTTCTTTATAGGATATGTCTTTAAACCAGTGGTTTAAATTTCATGAACACACAGAATAATCAATCAGTTATAAAGCATGGAAATTTAAAAAGATAGTCATTGTTTATTAAACAAGGAGTTTACTACAATGTTTTGTCAAGGATTTTACAAAATCAGAGATCAAGAAGGGTATAGCAGCTAAGTTGAAGCTTGTCCTTCTTGTCTTGAGCTAGCAGCCACTTTGAGTCTTGCTATTTCAACTTTGGCTTCTTCCAGTTCATCCTGGACACTTTCCAGTTCTGAGGAAAGATTGTTCTTAAGCCTTAGCAAGGCATTTCTCTCATGCAGATCGGTCAACTAACTATTGTGAAGTTTTCTCATCTCCTCCTTCATGGATGCAAGCGACCGATCCAAGTTGGAGAGTCGATGAACATTGTTCTGAAACTCTTTTTTAAGGAAAGTATAGTGCTTTTCCGTAAGCTTCCTAGTAACACGAACAGAGGAGTGTACAGAGCGATTAGCACCGCGTTGAGCATGAAGCACCTGCTTATAGCCGGTATCGATCATCTCGATCATAGAAAATAACCCTTGAGATAGAGCCTCACATTTGTCGTTGATGTGGGCTGTAGAGACATTAGAGGAGTTTGAAAGACGACCGAGCAGGACATTCTGACATGCATGCTAAGGCTACATTCTTGGCATCTCGAGCGACAGCTATGCCTTGAGTCATATAGTCGGCAGTGACATTTGTCGTATGAGATTGTTTGGCCGCCAGATGCTGCAGAGATGTGTTGATGTCGGCCGATATGGTGTCAAATTTTTTTAAAAGATCCTTAATAGAGGAAGGATAGAAGGATACAGGGCGAAGAGGCTGGCTATCAGGAGGTTTAGGTTGGCTGAAGGATGGTAAGTGTTGTGGAGAAGAGGAATGGATTGGCTGGTAAAGGTTTGAGAACGACTGGTAAAAGGATGACTAATGATGGGTGAGAAAAAGGTTGGTTCAGAAGATGAAGTACTAGGAAGGCTGGACCATACGCGAGGTACAAAGAAGATTTTATCTATGTAGGCGTCATAGGATTGGTTGTGAATGAAAACGGGAAGAGAGAATGGAATGGGTATACGAATAGATCGGAAGAGGACAGGGAAACGAGGATTAAAGCCAATATAGGTTGCAACTATTTCAAAGAAGTCACAAACTAAAGGCTTAGTGAAAATGGAAGGATGATTGATAATGGTATATATAGGAGGTTTTGGAAGAGAGAGAAATGGAGAGACGTTTGATTTGGTTGGAGGTGGAAGGCCTAGATCCCTATGAATTGTAGTCCACTGTTTAAAGATCATCAGATCTTGCACAGTAGAGTTGTGAGAAAAGAATTACTGTGACCAGGAAGGAGGAAGGTGGACGTGGGTCATAGAAGGCACCCCACTGGAGAAGAATTTCCCCAGCAAACATTGGCTAGCAAGGGATGCGTTTGGGATTGTCCAGAGTGGAGAGGAATGGGTCAGTGTCGGCAGGGTTTGGCTTAGGTCGGCTGTCTTTAAAGAACAGCAGTTCTTGCACTTCCTGGTAAAGATGGCTGTAAGGGTTGAGTTTGGTACGTTTGGGTATAGATTGAACAGAAGAAGGAGTTAGAGGACGTTTAGAACGAATGAGTGATTGAGTATCAGGTGAATGTTGTAATTCATCTGAGTCAGAGGGTATCATTATGGGAATAATAGTTGGGGCAGGTTGAGCAGGTGAAGGCACAGGAGTGTGAATAGAAGGTTCAGGTTAAGTAGGGGAAGAAGGAGGTGAAGATATTGGATCGGCAGAGGGCACAAACTTGACCTTTTTAGCACTTTTCTTAATGCGTTTGTCAGGCCTAGACTTTGAGGGAGTTGAAGAGGTTTGAGCATGTTGAGGGTTTTCTGATGTAGGAATGTCTGGTGTTGAAGGAATTGTAGTCGAGGTGGTTTTGGGAAGGCCAAAAAAATCGTCTGTAGATAGAAGAGTTTGTTTGGTTTTGGGCTTGTCTTGTTTGGAGATGGGTTTTGGAAGAAGAGTTGAAGATTGAATGGAGGGTTGAAGGTTGGCTGGTTGAAAAGTAGAAGTGTCTCTCTCAGCAGCCTTTTTGGATTTGGCTGGCTTCTTGGATGTTTGGGGTTTAGGTAAAGAGGAAGGTGGAGATGATTGTTTGGGTTTTTTGGGAGAGGGTTCATCAGGCTCATATGGATCATGATCAAGCCTGGTGAGGTCAAAATCCTCATGGAGTTCAGCACCCAGAGGCTTAGGCTCCTCCTGAACAGGAAGCCCCTCTGAAGAATAGGTCATCTTCCTCTTTCCCTTCTTATCTTGGGCAGAAGGACCAGCAACAGCAGCAGCAGCAGCCCTTTTGGCTAGATCTTCTCTGTACCTAGTGATGTTGTTGACAGTGAATACATAGGTGTTGGTCACCTTGATAAGATCATCACCGGCCATTTTCTTCTCAATTTGTTCAAAGCCTTTCATGAGGACATTGATCACCCTTACAAAGGGTCTCTTCATTGCTGGATTGGCTTGAACTTCAGCCACACTCTCAAATATCCTAGAGAAAACTATATTTGCCCAATTTAGCTATTTGCGATGAACAACAGCTTTTGTCCACACCAGCTGTTGAGAAGTAAAGATGTCCCTGGATCCATTCTTGAACAAGATACTTTTGTCAATAAGATGACTGATGTGATATGGACCTTCAGGGAATAAATTTTGGAACATCTCAGAGAAATGCTCCGGCTTGGCAGATCCCCTCATCATTTCCCAAGCCTGGGCAGATTCTTCAACAGTCAAGTCCAATTTGCCTTCCATGGGCAGTTCTAGGATATTACCCATATCCTTGTAGGTTAGCTTAATTAGATAGCCTCGAATGTAGCCTTTGAGATAGCTCATGTTCACCTTCTCATCTTTAGAAGCAGGAGAAGGAGGAATAGTCATCCTTGTATAGAACTCCTCAGCAATAGCAGTGCTGTAGTGAGTGTCATTCAGCTGAAAGAGTGGAAGAAGTCCACATTCCTCTAAGTCTTTTAATAGAGCTTCTCCAGAGGAATATCTTTGAACTGATTCAGCATCAATAGACATTCCAGGGTGATAGCTGCTCCTTGGAAGATTTTGAATCGGTAGCTCAGCAGCCCTGGATGTCTTAGTTGGTTGAGTACCAGCTGAGGTGGATTTACCAGCAGTCTTGGATGATTGTGTCTTAGCCTATATACACAATCAGCAGAGTTAAGAATAACTGATATAGGAGAGTTTCAGCAGTTCCTTAGAAAAACATACACTGTTCAAATCCAAACCCAAAATATACTAACAAACAAAAGTTTATTCACAGTACAGTTCATTTCCAGGGTTTTAGACAAGAGCAGATTCTATCATTTTCCAGAGAATCAAATGGTATGAATTGGAGATATTCATATGTGACAAACATTAGAAATATTTGAAACTCAGAAATTAGACATAAACAATAAAGTGATTTTGAAATTAAACATACGCAATTCATCAATGGCGCAAGAATGAAACAGTTTATATGAGTTCGAAAATTTAAAATTTTGAACATAATAAAACTGAAATTGAATGAACTTAAGAAGATAAGATTACTCACCATTGAAGATTATGCGCAGAAGAATTTAGGATTTGAAGATTTCAGAAGCTTTTTGAGAAAGTATCAATTTCTGGAGTTTGAAATGAAGAAAGGCAGTTTTTGCAAATGTGAACAGTCAAACAGTGAAACTTTCTATTTATACCTCTGACAAGTCTCAATAAATGGCATTTAATGAATTTTGAAGTTCGCATTTAATATCTTGATAAGTGTTCATATAAAATTTGATTTTGACCTTTCGTTTTGAAGACTGGCAATCAGAAGAGAAAGATACTTACTCAAGGTTGTCCTATAATATCGGTAGAGTTACACTTAGCTGATAAGATAAGCAGTTCTATAAACAGGAAAAGTATAATAAATTAAGACAATGTTTAAAAGATTAAGGATTAAGATCAAGCATACCAAGCTCTCCTCTTAGATAGGCAAACCTGGTTGAATCAAGTTGTTTGGTGAAGATATCAGCTAACTGTTGATCAGTAGATACATATTCCATACTGATGTTACCCTTTTCCACATGATCATTTAAGAAATGATATCTCACATCAATGTGCTTTGTTTTGGAGTGCATAACATGATTTTGAGAGACTGAGATGGCTGATGTATTATCACACATTATAGGGCAATCAGCAGTCTTGATCTCATAATCTACTAGTTGCTGTTTGATCCACAACAATTGTGAGCAGCAGCTACTAGCAGCTATGTATTCTGCTTCAGTTGTTGAAGTTGAAACAGATGTTTGCTTTTTACTAGCCTATGAGATAAGTCTATTCCCTAAAAATTGACATGTCCCACTTGTGCTTTTCCTGTCAACCTTACAAGCAGCAAAGTCAGCATCAGAATAGCCTATAAGAGTAAAGGATGAATCCCTTGGATACCAAATACCCAAGTAAGATGTATCAATTAGATATTTGATGATTCTTTTGACAGCCTGTAAGTGAGACTCCTTTGGATCTGCTTGAAATCTAGCACAAACACAAACAGTAAACATAATTTCAGGCCTACTAGCAGTTAAATACAAATGTGAGCCAATCATGCCTCTATAAAGAGTCATGTCCACTTTCTTGCCCTTTTCATCTTTGTCAAGATGGCAGTTAGTAGCCATAGGTGTACTGAAATTGTTTGCATTTTTAAGTCCAAATTTCTTGATGAGATCCTTTGCATATTTGGCTTGATTGATGAAGATACCAGTTGAGTTTTGTTGAATTTGAAGTCTAAGGAAGAAATTGAGTTCTCCCATCATGGTCATTTCGAATTTACTCTGCATAAGCTTTTCAAACATTTTGCAAAGATCTTCATTAGTAGAGCCAAATATAATATCATCAACATAAATTTGAACAAGTAAAGAATGACCTTTATGTTTCATAATAAAAAGAGTAGTATCAATTTGACCTCTCTCAAAAAAAAAAAAAAATTGACCTCTCTCAAAGCCTTGGGTTATCAAGAACTTTGAAAGGGTCACATACCAGGCTCTTGGTGCTTGCTTGAGTCCATACAATGCTTTCCTTAATTTGTATACATCTTCTCTTCTTGAGTTGTCCATGAATCTAGATGGCTGTTCCACATAGACTTCTTCTTGCAGCTCACCATTGAGAAAGGCACTCTTAACATCCATTTGATATACCTTCAAGTCTTTCAAGGATGTATAGGCCAGGAATAATCTGATAGCTTCTAATCTTGCAACCGGGGCAAATGTCTCATCATAATCAATTCCCTCCTCTTGTCTGTATCCTTGAGCTACCAGTCATGCCTTATTCCTAGTGATGTTTCCATTCTCGTCCATCTTATTTCTAAAGACCCACTTTGTTCCAATCACTGTTTGTCCTTTGGGTCTAGGAACAAGTGACCAAACTTGGCATCTATCAAATTGGTTTAACTCTTCTTGCATAGCCTCCACCCAACTTGGATCTTCCAGAGCTTCATCTATCTTCTTGGGTTCAATATTTGAGACAAATTCTGTAGAATACATGTATTCATTTCTTGAAGCTTGTCTAGTTTGAACACCAACATTAAAATTAACAATGATTTGAGTGATAGGATGATCTTTAACTTCTCTAACTTCAGCAGGTAGACCTTGTCTGATAGCATCGGCAGAGTTTAGTTCTTGAGAAGTGGAAGTGTCTGAAGCTTGGTTTTCAGGATGATACGTTAATTCCAATGTAAGTTGAAATACTTCTGATGTAGATGGAATAGTGGATTCTGTATTTTCTGACTCATTATTGGCTGGTCCATAATCACCACTTGGAGGATCTATCAATTTAATCCTTGGAGGAACTTGTGAGGATGTAGCTTCAGCAGAGTTGGAGCTTGGCTGTTCTGTACCTGTCTCACACTCATCAGAATCATTAGACACCTTAGGAGCCATATGTGGCCCAATAAAATCAAATTCATCAAAAGAGACATGTACAGATTCAACAACTTTAAGAGAGGTTTTATTATAAACTCTATATGCTTTTGAAAATATAACATATCCCAAAAATATTCCTTCATCACTTTTGGATTCAAACTTACCTCTATGTTCTTTACCATTGTAAAGAACATAACATTTATATCCAAATATTTTGAAGAAACTAATGTTAAGAGATTTGCCTCTCCATATTTCATATGGAGTTTTGTTATGAAACTTGTTGATAATAGACATGTTTTGAGTGAAGCAGGCTATGTTTACGGCTTCAGCCTAGAAATACATAGGCAGCCTTGCTTTGGCAATCATGGTCTTCCCAACTTCAATAAGAGTTTTGTTCTTCCTTTCAGCAACTCCATTCTGTTGAGGTGTACCAGCAGCAGAGAAATTGTGACCGATTCCATGGTCATCACAATATTTGGCTACACCATTATTTTTGAATTCTGTCCCATTGTCTGATCTGATATCAGCAATGTCATCCAACTTCTGGGTCTGCAGTCTTCTGAAAAATGTTGTTATGGTGTCATAGGTTTCATCCTTGGAAGACAACATTTCAACCCAGGTAAATCTTGAATAGTCATCAACTACCACCAGTGTATACTTGCTGCCACCAAGACTAGTTATTGTGACTGGACCAAATAAATCCATGTAAAGCAGCTGAAGAGGTCTGGTAATGGATAGACATGGCTTGCTTTTGAATGAGGATTTGGTTAATTTCCCAAGCTGACAAGCCTTACAAAGCTTGTCATGATCTGCTGATATCTTTGGTAGACCAATAACCAATTTGTCCTTTGATAACTTAGATATGTATTTAAAGTTGAGATGGCTGAGTCTTTTGTGCCACAGCCAACTGTTATCATTTGGTTTCTTTGCAATCAAACATAGGCTTGATTTTTTTCCCACAGCATTCAGATCAACCACATACACATTTCCTTTTCTGAAACTAGTCAAGATTATTGTACGGGTCTCACTTTCCTTGATAAAGCAATGAATTGAGGTGAATTGACATATTAATCCCTTATCACAGAATTGTGATATACTTAGGAGATTGTGCTTCAAGCCTTCCACTAGAGATACTTTACTGATGGAAAGATTTCCTCGAACTATGCATCCATAGCCAACTGTCTTCCCTTTGGAGTTATCACCAAAAATCACTGAGGGACCTTTAGCTTCAGCAATGTTGGAGAGAAGATTCTGATCTTTAGTCATATGCTTTGAGCAGCCACTATCTAGATACCATAAGTCTTTCTCCTCCTCATTAACAGCCATGAAGCATTCCTGAAATTTAAGCATTTAAGAATATGGTCCCCTTTTGTTTTTGGGTCCTGAGGGTTAGCAGCTTTTTGGAATCCATACTTGTTTTACCCTTGGAGGTGTGAACCCTCTAGGTTTAGGTATGAATCTCAGAAGGCATTCATGAATCTCGTGACCATGACCTTTACAGAAAGAGCATTTATGAAAACCTTTAACATGTTTGATGATTTCTTTAGGAGTTTTCTTATTATCAACAGTGTTAGAAATGACTGATTTACTGATGACAGACTTATTGGATTTAGGCTGATAATGCAATTTCCTAGTGATATTAGGCTTAACAATGGTAGACCTTTTATCAAAAGATTTCACATTTTCAGGAAAAATTCCTTTGAGCTTTTTATCAGCAGGGTTGGGTTAGCAATCTTTCCTTTGATAAATTTAATAGGGTTGAGTTGAGATTTCTTTGACTTGTTATCAGTCGTCATTGTTTTCACAGAATGACTGACAACAGTTCTTTGTTGCTCAGCCTCCCTATTTGCAGAGTCATTGGTGTTGACAGATTGCTTACCTTTGGACTTGTCTGATTTGTTTTTGGAATAAACGAATGGAACTTTGTTAAAACCAAGTCCTTGCTTCCCCTTTTGGGAAGGATGCTGATGATAGACAACTTCCTTAGCCATTTCTTTAGCACTCACTTTAGCTGTCTCATTTTCTTGAGAACCAGATGGACTTCCTACATTGAACTCACTTTGGAAACCGATACCTGTTTTGTCATCAAGAGGTTTTTGTTTTGAAAGAATGGTATCGAAATTTCCTTTTGAATTGTTCCAAGTATCAACAACCTTTTGAAGGTCATCTTTCTCAGAATTGATTTTCTTTATGTGCTCAAGTAGGAATTCCACTTTTTTAGTCAATGCTTTGTTCTCCTTTTGAGTCTTGATATTCTCAGCTTGTTGTCTATTAGGATCTTGGATCTCAGAAATCAAGGTAGATTTCTCAGAGACAGCCAACTCATGCTTTTTGGCTAGTTTTACATAGGCAGTTTTAAATTTTGAAAATGTTTCTAGCATGTCTTTGTTGGCTTTGATGAGTTCTCCCCTTGAAGGTTCATTGAGCTCATCATCATCACTATCATCCTGTTGAAAAGGCAGTGATCTTACTGAGTCATGGGGTGATTCCCTGGCCATAAGACATATATTTGCTTCCTCAGCAAAGTCACAGGAATCATCCTCATCAGAATCTATATCACACCAAGTGGGCAAGTTGCTTTCATCAATGTCCTCAGCCACCATCCCTCTTTGTTTTTAAATTTAGATTCGGGACACTTTTGTAAAATTCATACTTTGGCTTAGGACATTTTGATGCAAAGTGACCTGGCTTCCTACAGTTAAAACAGACAAGCTCATTTTCCTTTTGGGGAACATCAACTTTATATGGAGCAGCTGTTTTTGCAGGAGCAGTTGTTCTTTGAGGAGTGGCAGTCTTGCAAGGTGACTGCTTATAGGAAGACTTGTTAAATCTTTTGAAACGTTGATACTTCTTAACAAACATGGCAAAGGCTTCATCTGAAAGAATATCATCACCATCACTAGATGTAGATGGGGTTTCATCAGGTGTAGAAAAGGAAAGTTCAACGGACATGGCTGGTAAAGATAGATTTTTAAAACTCTTTCCATTTCTTGAGCCTGCAGAATTTCAAGCTCATAAACCGAAAGACTTGCATAAAGATTTCTGAGAGATAATTTATTCAAGTCTTTTGATTCTTTCATGGCAGTGATCTTAACATGCCATAGACTGCCTAGTGCATTAAGAAATCTCATGTTTATTTCATTCTTTTCATATTTCTTTCCTAAAGAATAGCAAGAGTTCACTACCTCATAGAATCTGTCGTATGCACTTCTTAAGGTCTCTTTAGGATCTTTCTTGAATGAATCAAACTTCTAGATGCAAGTATACAGCTTATTGTTCTTTGTTTCTCCATCACCTTCTAGGTATTCTAGTATAGCTTCCCACATTTCTTTAGCAGTTTCCAGATTGATGATCTGCTGGTAGGTGCTGATATCAACACAGCTAGTGATGATATTGATGGCTTTTCCATCCAGAGCATCATTCTTTCTATCTTCTTCATCCCATTCTTCTTCAGGCTTTGGGATTTCAGGATCAGCAGTTGGATCAAGAGCAGCTAAAGTATTTGGCTTCATAGGAATTCTTGGTCCATCTGTAACATATTTCCACAAACGTTTGTCAATAGAGTTCATGTGTCTTTTAACCTTTTCTTTCCAGATATCAAAGTGAACTTCATCCAGTACAGGACAATGATTCACATTTGAAGTTTCCAACATTTGATGAGCAGCCATTGGATCTTTAATCTCTCAAGAGTTTAATCTTGGAAAAACTTTTTTTTAAAGAGTTTTGCTCTGATACCAATTGTTAGGTCTCAAGGTGCTCAAATAGGCTAGAAGGGGGGGGGGGTTGAATAGCCAATGTCCAATTTTAAAAATTATTTTACAAAGTTACTTCACTTAAAGTTAAAAAGTATTTTGCAGCGGAATTGAGTGAAGTATAGGACAAGTTCAAGATGGCTGATCTTGATATGACAAGATCAGCTGTTCTGAAAGCTGTTAGAATTTTGGAAATTAATAAGTAACAGCAAATCACAAGCACATAAAATAGATAGAAAAGAAATTTAATATGGTTCACACTTATAAATAATTGCTACGTCCACAACTAAAGTGGTCAACTTTGGATTTGAAAATAGTGTACTATGTTTTTCACTAGAATCTTTACAAGATAGATCACTAATGGATCGTGTACAAAAATTAGTTGACCAAGTGTTTGCAGGAGAATTAATATCTACAAAGATATAATCCTGGTGTGCTTTGAATGCTTAAGATTGCAATCAATGAAGAGCTATAAAGACTAATCGTCTCAGTTTGGAGCTCTTCAAAGAATGTTTTTACAGATTTGACTTTGAAGCTTTTAATAAACTAGCTTATTGAAGATGAAGATCTTAGAGTTGTGAATTCAGAGTTGTTAATCCAGAGAGTTCTTCAATGCTTCAATAAGGTCTTCTATTTATACTTAGGGAAGCCCTTGTAGCCGTTAAAGATCTTTAGCCTTGGAGAATTCGAATTGAAATGCATTAAATGCTCAAATCTTTCTGTTGAAATCTGATAGGTAGTTCTGCCAGGTTCAGTCTGAATTCTGTCATTTTGCCAAAAATAGGTAGACAATTGATGCAAGTAGAATGTCCTTTTTATGAGACGAATGCCTAATAAGGAAAGAGTCATTAAATGAGTTTGCAGGTTATCGTTGTATCAAAGTCAATGAATGACTTTGCCGATAGCTTAAGGCATATCTTCAGACAAGTTTAGATTGGATGATCCTTAGGTCTTGCTGGTGAAGCTTGACCGAAACAAACTTGTCCGATGACTTGATGGACTTTGCTGAGATGAACTTGGCCGATGACTTGAAGATAGCTGATCTGAACATGGCTGATATACAACAGGCTATCTTCTAAAGACTTAGCTAATTACAATAAGCAATCCTAAGCTATTAAACCGATGTCTAAGTACAAGTTGCCACTCTAACAGACATGCAGGCCCATTAGTCACCTTGGCTTAGACTTAGGTTATGGATACAAGCAAATCTATATAAAATACAACACTAAGCATTCAATACTCTCAAGATTTCTAAAGCTTCATTCAAGAGAAAAATACTTAGATTATTTATTGTTATTTCTCATTCTTTGTATTTACTCTTAGTTCAATCATTGTTTGAATCTTTCCCAACTACTTAGCTTTTGAGAGATCATTGATTGCAACAGACGAGATTGATTTATTCCTTGTAGCACTCAATCTCCATATTTCACAGGTCCTTATTGTACAATGATCCGTTAGTGATCACTTGGGATTATTAATATATTAGTGCACTTCAAAAATCCAAGTTTGACGAACTTGGTAGTGGGCGTAGCAATTTTCATACTGTGAACCACTTTACATCCTGTGTTCATTACTATTTCACTTCTTGATTAAACTGACCAAAGCCTTAAGCATCTTATTACTTAAAGCTTCAGTCAGCCTTAGTCTTATTACTTCAATCATATCTTTAATACTGTTCATAAGCCTTAGTCGTCAGTTGATCACTCTCTTCGTTTAGCTAACTGACTCCATAAAATCTATTATTTCGCTGCCAAAGTTTTATAGGCTTTAAAACTTAATAAAAATCTTTTATAAGGCTATTCCCCCCCCCCTCTAGCCTTTGTTAATCGCCTTAAGTAGCCGTACAATTGGTATCAATGCTTAAATTTTTGAAAAATATATATATATATATATATATATATATATATAAATTTTTTTTCAAGTTTTACCACTTGAAAGTTCAGATCCATGGCTATTAACAAAGCTTTTCTAACTCTCAATATTGCTCAAGTCCCCATGTTTGATGTGGACAATTTTGATATTTGGAAAGAAAGAATAGCTAGATACATGAACAGTATAGATAAAAGACTGATGGAATGTGTCTTAGGTGGTCTCATCTATCCTGTGAAAATCAATACTAAGACCATTGTCGAATAATCTGATGATGCAGATGATACAGAAAATTCTAGAATTACAACAATTGAAGAATATATGCTGAAACCCAAAGCTGAATGGTCTGAAGAAGAGAAGGCTACTAATGTCTTAGATACCAAAGTCGTGCACATACTATCCAGCTCATTGGACAATAATGTCTACAAGCAAATTCACTACTACACCACTTCTCAAGAGATCTAGGAGGCCTTAACTCAATACATAGATAAGGACAACAAGCTAAATGACTACATACAAGAATTTGAAGCCTTCAAGAAGGATCCGAAAGAGTCATTAAGAACTGCCTGCGACAGATTCTGTGAGGTAAGTAATGCTTGTGCTACCTTGGGAAAGGCATATACTATGAAAGATCTTAATATTCGTTTTCTTAGTAGTTTGGGAAGTGGATGGCATGTGAAAATCAATGTTGTTAAGGAAGCTAGAGACTTGAACACTACTCACATACGTAGTCTTGTCGCCAATCTCAAGATTTATTAAATGGAAGTTCTTAAAAATCAAGAACTTGAGAAAAGTTTTAGAGGTATCTCTTTAGCTGCCCAAGAAGAAAAGCCAAGTGTTAGTTCTACTTCATCCCAGTCAACTGATGATTTTGATGAAGATGAATTTGCTGCTTTTGCGAGGCAGTTTCATCAGCAATGTATGAAGACTTGAAAATCGTCTGATCAAGACTTGTCTGAAGATGTGCCTTAGTTACCAGCAAAGGTCATCCTTGACCTTATGAGTAACGATAACCTGCAAGTACCATTTAATGGACCATTCCATTTTGGGCTAACATCTCAGAAAAGGACATACTGCACGCAACACTTGTCTATCTATTTTTTTCAAACCTGCAGGCAAAGGGCAGAGACTACTTGGACTGATAAGAACTAACAAATGGAATTTCAACAGCAAGACATAGGGCATTAAATGCAAGTCTCTTCGCATTAAATGCACCTAATTAAAATCAAATTCAAGACTGAAATTCTCCAACGGCTCCAAGAGATCTCTGGGTATAAATTGAAGACTCCATACAGCATTGAAGAGCTCTCTAACAACTCTGCAATCTTCATCTTCATTTACTGCTAGTACATTAAAGCTTCAAAGCCTTATTCTGTCTAACACTCTTTGAAGAGCACCATACCTAGACACCTAGTCTTTATTGTTCTTCATAGATTGCAATCCTTTGTACTTACAGCACACGAGAGTTGAATCTTTCTAGATTTATACTCTCCCCATGAATATTTCGTTAAAATTTTTTGTACACGATCCATTAGTGATCGTCGTGATTATTTTAGTGGAAAACATAGTGCACATTTTCAAATCCAAAGCTGACCACTTTGGTAGTGGACGTAGCACTTATTCATAGTGTGAACCACTTCAAATATCTTGTCTACTCTACTTCCTGCTTAATCACTTTGCTTATTTATTTGATGTTTTCCAGAATTTCCAACTGCTTGAAGGATTGCTGATATTGACGTTACAAGATCAGTCATCCTGAACTTGTCATATACTTCACACTATTCCGCTGCAGATTATTTTCTAACCTTTTTTTGTGAAGTAATTTTATAAATCATTTTTAAAATAGGACATAGGCTATTCAACCCCCCTTCTAGCCTATTTGAGCACCTTGGGACCTAACAAGGATGACTAGCAAAGTCTTCAAAAACTAAGTATCATAGAGTGAGGGATCAGCAGACTCCATGATAGGAAGTTTTTGGTACACTTAGACATGTCCAAATAGATACTAGTGAGAACCTGAATATTTTAGGATACAAGATCATAAGTATTTGAACTGGAGAGTTTTCCTTGAAAAGGTTGGATTGAAACAATCGTTCGCCTTATATCAAGAGAGCAATCTTTTCTAGAAACAACTTAATAACTCATCCATCAAAAATGAAGTAATGAATTTGCTAGAGGATATATCAAGGTTTTTGAAAAATAGAGGGAACAATTTTCAAAGTATGCAAAATTAAGTATAGATGTATCATAAGAAAAGTTTAAGAGTTGCAACCCTCGATCAAGAAAATTTTCTTTTTAGTCCTTTCATAGGGAGATTTGTATGAACATCTTTAATTTATATCCCAGCAAATCATACTTTACACATCTCTAGTACTTTTCTTCATAATGCAAATTGAAGAGTTAATTTCTGTCTCTTGAAAGAATTGCCCACAACAAGCAAATAGCATTATAGTAATTGACTTTCACATAGATTTTGAAAAAACAAAATGTTTTGAGTTTATGAATGGTTTTTCAAAATGACTTCTCAATTTCCCTATCAAAAGGTTTAAGAGGAAAACAAATTTGAAGAACAAACCTTTTGACATTGCATCTGATCTGAGCAACAGGATCAAACTCTCAAGTTGTTAAACCTGGAATGAAATTCACAGAGAACAAGCTCTGATACCAATTGTTATGTCCCGTAGGTGCGCTCATAATATAGGCTAGAGAGGGGTGAATAGCCTATATGACTTTCATTTAAAATTTAATCCTATTTTGAAATATCTTTTAAGAACACAGATGAAATGTTTATCGGGTCTAGTTAATTTCCTTGTAAAGCAAATCTGTTGATCTTAGAATGACAGGTTTGCTTCAGCAACCTTTAGCTACTCAGTCACAGAGGACTTAAGCAACTGCTTGGAAATTGATATTATAATATTTGCTGTTACAAATGAGTTGTGCAGCGGAAAGACTTTCAACAAATATATATATAACATGGAAGATCAAAGTAGCTGTAACAAGATAAGTACAAGTATACCACAAAAGCAATCTTAAATCTTCATCAAATGCAACTATCTATTCCATGTACAGATTGCATAGAATACATGAAAGATAAGTAAAGGCTGAATGTAAGAAGATATATTTTATATTAAAATTCAGCAGAGGTTTACTCAAAGGTAAACATGCTTAGTACATCAACATAGACTCTCTAACCTGGCAACCTTCCAGGATTTCATGGAAAGGAAGACAAAGGGAAGGGAAAGTCAAGGAAAGCTAATTCATCAAGGATACGTAGGAAAAACCAATTAGATATATGTCATGAATGTGATGTCTTCTAGTAGTAACACTTGATAAATTAGATGTGAGAAGACAATATTATGGGTTGTTCAATTATCAAGTAATTGAACAATTGAGTGACTAGTACTAGACCAACTATGATGACTCATTATTGTACAATCAACAACTCTTGAATGGAATACAAGTCTGTCGGTATGAATGCAATACGATTTGTTACCTCGTGATCTTCATCGGACATCTTCAAGTAGGTTCCGTCTTCAACGACAGGTTGGATGTTTAATCTCTTGCAGTAGATCTGGAATCTAGGAGCAGTAGAGACTGAGTCTTTCGAAGGAAGAAAGAACTCAAATCAAGAAGTGAGTTCTTAACTAGCAATCTTCCAGGGTTTCATGGAAAGGAAGACAAAGAGAAGGGAAAGTCAAGGAAAGCTAATTCATCAAGGATATATAGGAAAAACCAATTAGATAGATGTCATGAATGTGGTGTCTTCCTGGAGTATCCACCTGATAAATTAGATGTGAGAAGACAATATATTGGGTTGTTTAATTATCAAGTAATTGAATAACTGAGTTACTAGCACTCGAGCAACTATGATGACTCATTATTGCACAACCGACAACTCTTGCAATGGAATACAAGTCTGTCGATATAAATGCAATATGGATTGTTAGCTCGTGATCTTCATCGGACATCTTCAAGCAGGTTTCGTCTTCAACGTCAGGCTCAAGCCAAAAATGATCCTTGATAAAATCAAGGAGAGGACAAACAGTGTCCAACAAATTGATGTCAACTGTGTGGCATCGTTGACGACACTGTTTGTCCTCGCGACATTGTTGGTGGCGTCCAAGACCTCATATTTACCTTGGGCGTACACAAGCCTTGTCTCCGACATGAACAAAATATCAACCTACAATTGGTACAAACATGTTGTTGATATGCTGTTGGAGAGCTTGGAAGCAACAACTGATCAAGACATTGAAAGATGTGTGCTACTGCTCAAGGTAAAATTTAAGTTCATTTGATATTATTATGTGTAATTTATGTGTATGATGCATGTAGATTTGGTCATATTAACATTGTTCAATTTATGTATATATGCAGTACTGGATGTGCGAGTAGAGTTACATTGTGCTCCCGACACGCCAAACATATATCCCAAGATTTGTCAAATGGGATTTGTCTAGGCTGTTGAGAGAACTCGATGAATCAAATTTCATCGTGGTCATGAACTTTAAAAAATGGCACATTAGTTTACTATTATTATAAATAACAACATTAAAACTTTAAAAAAGTACTGTTATTAAGCATGACGATGCACAACTTTTTAGTTGACGATGCACAATATTGTATTGAAAAAAATATAAAGAATACCATTATGATGCACAAAGTAATTACTTTTTAGTTGACAATGCACAACTTCTTATTTGACGATGCACAATATTATACTGAAAAAGTATAAAGAGTACACTTGCTATGCACATTCTCTAAAAAGAATTATATTTTTTATGTTTTTGCAGAGGTTTAGGGGTCTTTTGAAAAGAACACAAGATGAAAAAGCCCTCCTCTGGGAAGAAGAAAGAAATCGGATAGATATCCTTCTAGAGGCTGTTGTGATGGATGTCGTCGCCCTCCAACATCACGAAGTCAATTCACCACCTCATCCAACTAAAGTTGTGGATACAACTCCACAACCACTACTTCAGAAGGTGCAAGAACAGTTGACCAAGGCGCTACAATGAACGTTGTCAGAGCTGTTGTGGATGAGCAATTATCCACAATCGAAGCCTAGGACAACGAAATTGAGATCCTTATGTCGGAATTGGCTAAAAAGGATTCAAAAATTGAAAACATGGTCAAAGATATAAGCAACCTGAGATCTGACTTAGAAAAGACACAAGAGAAATAGAATGTCAGACTCAATGAACAGAATGCTCAATTTGAAGGACTCAAAAAGTTGTTATTTCAAATAACTGAAGAAAATTAAATGATGAAAAATGAGAGGCAACAGGCCCTCATATCAAGTACAGCTGCTGAAAAAATGAATGAGGATGAGGTGGATAAATTGGAGGGTGTAGCAAATGAAGCGGTGTAGGGGCGTACAAAATGGGTTAAGATTCTTTCTTCCATAGTCAAAAGAGTACAAAATCGAGATGAGCGGAAGAAGAAGAATCCAAATCACTCCATTACCGACGATATAGCAAAGCCTGTAAAAAAGAACAACAGAACCAACAAACCAATAAAAAAGAAGAACAAACTCCCCAACCCTATTAAACTAGATCTATTAGGAATATGCCTTCACAACTGCTATTTTACTCATCATCATATTCTAACACAGTGATTTACTTGTTCCCATTACAATGCATATTTAACAAGTGGCTAAAAGGGCTACGTACTGGTTAGCGTGGCAACTCTTTTGAATATTGCATAGGTCATTTAGACTAGGAAGTCTCTATACATATCTGAGTCTTTTGTCCTACCAAATAATGATGTCACAAATAGATTAGCTCAATATGTTCCAGCAGATATCTCACCAACAGATATCTCAACAGTAGTTGTCTCACCAATAGAATATCCCTACAACTTATATTCTCCCAGCAGACACCACTCCAGCAGTTATACAATGGCTGAAATCCAAATATCACCCATGCTCTCTCTACAAGTCTACTGCAAGAGTGCTGCGAAGATTAAAGAGGACCAGACGTTTTCCAAGAAATAAAATCTACAAAGATTCACAAAAGATACGTTGCAGATCACTCTAACTGCTTAAATATATGCCTCAATGTCTGAACCCTCACGTTTATTATCCTTTAGATATTTACTTTTCTGTGTTTGGTCCCAGTCTTCAAGACACATCCTATAAAAGACCAATCACAATGTACTTCATCTCAGGCCTGTACGATAAGTCCCATCCACTACCAGCCTAATTCACGGACATATTTCAAGATACAATCTTCATAAAGATTTTTACCCAACAGTTCATACAATCTACTTAGATACATTGAAGAATAAACATTGAAACGAGCAAAAATTAACTCAGTTACAACGGATCTCTTCTCTTCTCAGCTTATAAAAGAAACCTCTCATCCCTCTTTAAGTATAACAGTGCGAAAGTGTTTTATGAGATTCAAAAGAGTAGGAAAAACACAAGTTTAAGAACAAAAACTGTGTGGGAGAGTAATCTGAAATTCAAAAGGCAAGAAGTTTTCACTTAGTCAAGAACTTCCTTCTTGATTTGAGTTCTTTCTTCCTTCGAAAGACTCAGTCTCTTCAGCAGATACACTTCATATCCATAGCTAGAGTCTAAGATTCAAGCCTACCGTTGTTGACAGAACCTCCTTGAAGATGTTCAATGAAGACCCGAAGCTAATAATCTAAATTGTATTCATACTAAGACTTACATTTCATTGTGAGAATTTTTGATTGTGCAATAATGTGTCAACACATTTGGTCAAGTGCTTTGCACTCAATTATTCAAATACATGCTATTTGAACAACCCATAATATTCTCTTCCCACTTCCCCCTCACCTTGGCACTACCATTTGCCTCTCCTTAAGGTACTTGGTGAGAGTCAAAGGTTGAGGGTTAGTAATAAGTCTTCCCGGCATCCCACTTTATTTCCATGAAACGCCAAAAGGTTACTAGGTTAGAGAGTCTAGGTTAATGTACTAACCATGTTTATCTTTGAATAAACCTCTGCTGAATTTTAATATAAAATATAGTTTACTACATTCAGCCTTTACTTATCTTTCTGTCAATATATGTTCTATATGTTGAGCAATCTGTTTTGTGGAATAGAATAACTGCATCTTATGAAGATTCAAATATGTTGTTAACAATGTAATTGTACTTATTCATGTTCAGCCAATTTGATCTTCAAATATTACATTTATTGTTAATCTCTCTGCTGCTTAACTCTTTACTTCAGCAAATGTAATATTCTCAACTTTCAAGCAGTCTTTCAAGTCTGCTGTGACAGAGTAGATGATGTCTGCTGAAGCACATCAGCTGATCTCAACTTTAGCTATGTCACTTCTATAGAATGTTGACCTGATAAATATTTTACCTTTGTTCTTTAATGTATTTTAATTTAGGGTGAAATTTTAAATGATGGAAACATAGGCTATTCACACCACCTCCACTCTAGCCTATATATTGAGCATACTATATAGGACCAAAGGGACCTATCAATTGGTATCAGAGATTCCAGGTCTAACAGCCTGCGAGTCTGATCCAATTGCTAAGCCCAGATGCAATGTCAATTGTCTTGTCTTTCAAATTTTGTCTTACAAAAATCTTTTGACTGGGAAATAAGGAAGTCATTTTGAAAAACCTACATTCAAAACTCTAAATACGTTTCTTTTTCAAAATCAGTGTGGAAGAAGAATTACTGTGATGAATATTTCTTGATTATGGGAAATTCTTTCTAATGACAGAAGTTTATTCTTCAATTGGCATTATGGAGAAAAGTACTACAGATGTATAGAGTTTGATTTGCTGGAATATACCCGTACTTAACTACTCTTTGAAATTCATTTCTTTTATTTTCAAAATTTTGATATATTCACTAGTAGACTCATTACCTCACAATTGATGGATGAATTACTAATATCTCTCTGGAAGATTGCTATCTTGATATAAGGCTAACGATTGTTTCAATCTAACAAATTTTCAAGAAAAACTCTTTAGTTCAAATACTTATGATCTTGAGACATTGAGGTTATTACTAGTATCTATGTGGACATATCTAAGTGTCAAAAACTCCGCATCATGGAATCTGTTGATCCATTCATTATATGATACTTAGTTTCTGAAAACATTGCTAGTTATTCTGTAAGACCCCGACAAACCTAACATGCTTAGTATCATCTTATTAACCCTTGTGTGATTATCTTAGGGTTGAGAACCCTTAATGTGCCTCTAATCCGTCCTTAATCCTAGCCATGAGTTTAACAAGTTGGGACGTATCGTAGTTGAGGATCGGCCTCTATTCCCTCCCCTTTTCGCTCGTAGTTACTTCGTGTTTGACTAGTGTTCGTATGTGGGGACTGTGCAATAGTTCTGGATTCGTCTGAGATTATTCTCGGCATCGGTTAGGGTTCGTATACGTCGTGTTCTCACCTTGGTTGGTCGACTCGCCTTGGTTTAGATTCATTCACGAGCGACGAGCATGTTCGCTCTGTCGTTAATCCGTAAGATGAGTTGGTTTGAGTGCGTGTGTCTCGATGTGCAATTGAGACTTGTGTTCATTATCACTCATGCCTCGTCACGGGATGATTCGGGTGTGTGTTGGATGTGTTTTGACCCTTATTTGATGTTAGGATCAACCTGGGATCATTCCGGGACATTTCGGGATCAACCGGGAGCGAAATAGGAAAAATTGGAAAATCTGGGACTGGGCGGCCGCTCAGAAGATTGTGAGTTCTGGATGAAGGGCGAGCGCCTAGGCGGCCGTTCAAGCCCGACCTCTGTTTCGCCCGGTTTCGTTATTTCTCAGTTTTTCGTGTTTTTAAGTAGTTTAAAATGCTTAAACAAGCCCGGAATTGTACCAAACATTTACCCATGACTTGAATAGGAAAACCAAACCATTCTTTCCCCCATAATTCATCCTCCAAACCAGAAATTAGAGAGAGAAGTCTATAGAGAGAAAGGAGAGAGAGAAGAGAAGAAATCGCGATATCTTGAGCTCCGCTTGTCGGATTGACGAGCCATCTTCGCCATGGCATAGAGGCCGATGAGGAGCATGTTTCCAACCAATTAGATTGACCGATCTGTTGAGGATTCTCGACCCCCATCTCTTCTCCCAAGTTTTAGAGAGAGAAAATGGGTTTCGGAGTGAGAAAGAGTTGAATCGGGCAATATCGAGAGCGGGATCAACGTTGGGACATCGTAGCATTGTAGATTTCACCGGGGAGAGTACTTTCATCCTACCCAACCTTGTTCCTTGGTATATTTGTCGTATTTGTATAAGTTACTACTTTTATTTCTTGCTCATAGTAATTGTTCATGCTATATAACATGTATTTCATGTCGATACGGTGAACTTGTTGATATACATGATAATCGGTGATTATGTGAAAAGTATGATGTGCAATGATGCTATGTGAGTTTAGCTGTACTTGTTAAATACGTGTTTAACTACGAGATAGTGAAATGTGAAGTCGGACTTTACGGAGTCCGTGATTAATTTAGAATATGTTGTTAATTGGTTTGTGATTTAGTCTACGTAACTTAGACATGTTGAAATACGTGGATAATGGATTATGTGGCTCGACTTCTGAAATTGGTTTATATGACTCTACGGAGTCCGAAAATGATGACGATAATGTTATGTGGAATACTTGTGAAAATGGGATGTTTTGGCTCTAAGGAGTCTGTGATTAATGTGCTAGCATATGTGAGATTATGTGTAGTACCATATTGAATTGAATTTGAACAACATGGTTAAATGATGGGACGAACCTCGCAAGTGCACGAATCAATTGTAGTATAATTGTGCAAATACAAGGGTCGAACACAAGGACAAGTGTTTTGATTTAGAAAACTCAACTACTAACTTGAAGAAAACGATTTAAAGAAAGCAGAGATGATTTGGATTTTTGATTTTTGATTAACAACTAATTTAACAGAAAAACAATGAATTAAAGGAAGTTAACAAGTGCACTAATCTGGGAGAATTCAAGAATTGGGAAAGCCTAGGGATTGGGGCTCACTTTGTATCTCTCTTTAATGTCTTTCTAAGGTCACAGTCCAATTCTAGGGTTCATTCTTTCTAAGGCAAAGATTGGGACGCATTGATCACGGTTTGCAATCCTTTTAACTCCTAATTGTTGTATCTCCTTGATCCGTCAACACAACACTTACGAGTTCATAAAATATAAAAGAACGATTTGAACCTAACCTTGAATTCAACAATGATCATGTATCACTCAAAGTCAATCTCACAAAGTATGGCAATTTATGAATTACGAACATTGATCATTCACTAATTCATACATCAAATAATCAAAGCAACTGAAATACAATTCGTAAAACAATTGATATGATTCGATTAAGTAAACTTTGTAGAGACTAGAATATATAAACTGAATAAAAATAAATGTTCAATAACATAAAAGTTTTGATACTTAGTTACCTCCAATCCCTAGAAGATGAGTTTAGCTCCTCATCGAACTCATTACAAAATTATCTGATTCTTCAATTTGATTTGGAGAGAAAAAAAAAGATAAAAATATAAAATAGAAATTACTCAAAATTACTTCCTGTTGCGATCCCCTTACCCAAAAGCCTCTCGTTCCCTTTTTATCTTTTTCTTCTACTTTGGAATTCCCCCACTCAAAATTGGAACGACAGAAAAATCATCTCAGCAGTCGCAGCACGCTAGGGCGCAGGGAAAAAACGCGCTAAGGCGCGGAAGATCTCTGTTCTTTTACTTTGAAAGATTCTGAGATTTTTCAAACTTCAGAGGAAGGCGCGCTAGGGCGCGAGAGTTAAGCGTGCTAAGGCGCACCACAGCAATAAAGAAATTTTCTTCCACTTTCCTGCCACTTTGAACCTTTTACACTCTCACCCCTCCATGTTTTCAAACAGCTCCAAAATGTCTTGATTTCACTTAATTTCTTCAAAAGCCCCTGAAATCTCATAAACACTAAAAGAACAATATTAAATAACAAAAATCCCGAGAATTTACAAAGATTAAGGCTAGAAAGTACCCAATTGAATGAGCAAAATACTCATTCATCAAATACCCCCAAACTTAAACTTTGCTCGTCCTCGAGCAAAACAAGAAAACTAAGAAAACACTAAAAACAGAAAATAAACATGTAACACCCCGACCCAACTTCATTCCGAGTTCACTCGTAGTTTATCGACATTGACCTTAAAACCCTTGGAGAGTGAGGCGTCATGCTTGTTAAGCGTGACGTGTTAGATTGAAGACCATTTGACACGTGTTTAACTCATGGCGAGTTGCACCTTGTTCCTATATCCGTTCGAGATCATCCTCGACTTCGTTTAGCATTTGTGTACATTTCATTTCCTCTCTAGTCGGTTATGCTAGCCTCGGCTTGGATTCGTTCGTAAACGACAAGCACGTTCGCTTTGTCATTAACCCGTATGTTGAGATAGTTTGAGATCCATTTCGCGTGTTTAACTTGTGATATGTGTGCGACTTATGTTCGTTATCATTCGTGCCTCGTCACGAGATGATTCGGGTGTGTATTGGGTGTGTCTTGATGATGATTTGATGATAGGATCACACCTAATAGTGACCAAGTGACCAAACCTAGGATATAAGGGCAAAACAAACTGAGTTTGGGCACATAAACCTTGGCACGACCGTGCAGCCATAATGGCACGGCCGTGCGAGAGTTTACAGAAGGTCTGGAGGCTGCCATAAGGTTTGGCACGACCGTGCGCCTATTTTTGGCACGGTCGTGCGAAGGTGGACAGACCCTGGTGCTCTGTTCGTCCGGTTTTGACGTTTTCTCGGTTTTCGTGTTTTTAAGTGGTTTAAAATGCTCAAACAAGCCGGGATTGGACCAAATACTTACCCATGGTATTAATAATAAAACCCAACTCTATTTTCTCCCTCATTCTCACCCCCAAACCAGAAAATAGAGAGAGAGTCTAGAGAGAGAAAGGAGAGAGAGAAGAGGAAGAATTCGCGATATCTCGTTCGTTCGGAGTCGGAATTGCGAGCCGTCTTCGCCGGAGCGTAGCTAGCGACGAGGGGAACGTTTCCAACCAAATGGATCGTCCGATCTGTTGAGGAATCACCACCTCATCTCATCTCCCACGTTTTAGAGAAGTGAAGTTTTGAGAGAGAAAGTTCGATTCAAGCTTGGTTCGAGTTTGGGAACGTCGATTGGACTCCGTAGCGGCGTAGAGGTCGTAGAAGAGTACATTTCCACCCGAAGCCCTTGGATTCGTGGAGGATTTGCGTTGTGTTGTAAGTTACTAATCTCCTTCTTAGATTTTGAGCATCGTATAGTAGTATCGCGATGTTTATGTGCTATCTATGTGCATATGAACTCCCTACATGTTATACTTGTTCAATGTGATACTCTAGCATGTTAAATGATGGGTATTGATGAATTGTTGTTAATCTTGTGGTCTCCGAATATTAGAGACTTGTGGAGTTCATTGTGTACACGTTGTTGTTGTTATTGTGATGATTGTTGTCTCCGAGTAGTAGAGACTCCTCGAGATTGTGTCGTGATTATTATTGTTGTTGTTGTTGTTGTTTTTCCCGAGCTATAGACTCGTGGGTTTGTCTTATAGTTGGGTTCCGGCCGTATAGTCGCCGATGACTTGTTTTAGTTATATCAAGTATTTATAACTTGTTGAGATTTCAATCGTTAGTACACTCGTGAGATTTTTATGAGTAATAGATTTTTGGTATATTGAGTCTCGTGATTGTAGGGATGACGCTACGGCTTGTCCCGATGTTTTGAATATTTGAAAGACCCGAGTGTAGTCGTTGGGATATGGTGAATCGAATATTACCTTGAATGGGCTAGACTTTAGTTGTGTGACTTCGGTGGAGTCGAATAGGACGTTAAGGTTATACGTTGTGTAATGAGTTGACGAGTAATATTTTAGTCTCCTACAAGGTGGGATGACGCATCGATAAGACTTGATCGAGTAACTTAAGTTAGGTTGACTTAGTCAACGTTGTTGAACACGCGACTACTTGATTTGGGTTGGAGGATTATAAATATATATATATACACCTTACGCCCAAGCTTTGATTAATTATTAAAGGTAAATGTGACTTCATATAGGTTACTAATGAGTTGTGTACGGCCACGTGTGACGTACGTTGGGAACGACTTAGTCGCTACACAGCGAGCGACGTGTTTATGATGAGTTAGTCATATCCTAGGTAGTTAATGATACACCTTGATTATCGTTCCATTTCGGGCAATGGGACTTGTAGGGAGTCGTAATATATTTAACATACGACAGAAATGAGGAGAATTATGTATACATGAGATGGAGTGTATTGTGATCGTGGGATACCGTAGAGATCCTAGGTTTCACGTGTTAGTAGCGCGTTGAATTATGATTGTAAGTACGATTAGGCTTACATATGTTATGATGGTTAAGTCTAGCAATTGCGGACTTAAATGATGTGATGTATGTGTGGTTGTTCTAGTAAGCAATAGGACAATCATCCTACTTTGATGATTGATTGTGTGTTTAGTATTTACAAGCACATTGTGTTGATCTAGTATGTGATTCAATAGAACACATTATGGTTTGATTTCTTTGGGTTGTGATTCAATAGAACACATCATGATTTGGTTTATTAAGTTGTGATTCAATAGAACACACTTAGATTAGTTTGGCATAAGTAAACATCTACTTGTGCATTGCATCGAGTCCAGCTGGCATATGTGCATTGGAGGTGTATTGACGCTCGGTTATTGCGGGAGCAGGGGCTTCGTAATAGCCGAAGGCCAATACTGGGCCTCGCCCTACCGTTGGCCACGGTAGGGGTTTTCTCTAGTCCCACAGTTGAACGGAATAAACGGCGACTGTGCATTGTCGACATTGTTTTGTATGCATTGGGATACGGACACCGGTCCCTTGTGATACCTATAAGTGGCTAGAGCCGTATTGTCTCGGGTCGTAGGGGATCGAGCGATACGTCGACGTGGATACAGAAAATGGTCCACCACGGGTACTTGTAGATCGTGCTTGACGCGATCGGGTACATATATTTTCTTGGGATACGAGCACTGGTCCCTCTGTGATTTGTGTACGGCAGCAGCAGCACAATCATCTATCTACATTTTATGTTCGGTATTGAGAGATGTGTCCGGCATCGCGGCACGATTATTTATTATGGTTCTGGAGAGCGTGGCGAGAATCTATTATTATTATTATCTTGTTGGATAGCAGAGGCATCCTTATAGTTCCGTGGAGCGGCGTGCGATCGTTTACTACGGCTTCATGGAGCGATAAGGTCGGAAGTGTTTCAAGGGATTTCGGAGGTGTACCTCGAATCCACCGTATCCACCTTTATGTGTTTATTTACATTTTATGTGCTTCCTATATGAACGAATGTTGGTCGTGGTCTCCAACCAGTGCATGACGGTTGGCGGCTCGAGCCTCTCGTGAGTATAGGGTTGGTTGTCTTATGTGCTACAACTGTTTATTTTCTGTTATTCTTATGTGCATAATGCCATGCCATATTGTTTCATTAGTAGCTTACTGGGTCATTCGACTCATCCCTTCCATATTTGTTTTCCTTAGTTGCAGGATATGTTTCGGCGTAGTGAGGCCCTAGTTCGAAGATCCTCTAGTTGTATTTAGTTAGTATTTTATATTTATTTCATGTACTTGTGAGGTCGTGGGTTAAACTGAGTTATGTAAACTTAGTATGTCGGGTAGAGATTCTTGTATTTTCTATTCTTGTATTTGGTGCCGACTTGTGGAGTCGTGCCGGTTGTATAACTTTTATAATTCCAGTTTTCTTAATTGTTGTGGCCGTGTGCCCGTTGGTATTTTACTTATGGTTTTCCCGAGCGTGTGCCTCGTGGTGTTTTAAATGTTGTTGTTCTCCGGCGCTTGTTTAGCTGTGGAGGTTATTATTATATGTTGGGATTCTTGTTATTCGAGCTTTGAGACTTAAGTTCATTTGTTATTCCGCTGCCTTGTTTTAAGTTTTCCGCTGCTCTGGTTTTGATTTCGAGCTTTTGTGGCTCGTTTGTAATAGTTTTGCTTCGCGTTCACGCTTATAGTTGGGGTTCAACACCGGATCCCAGACTCGGGTCGTGACAAAACAAAACAACATCCATATTGCGAGTCAATGGTCATGGCTGAATACTTCACAACGCCTCAGGGTAAGAACAATAACGAAATGCTATTAACAACACAATGACACAAGCCTAAAATTCACTCATCATGTACCAATCCCACTTCAAATCTCCGTGTGTGTGTGTGCATCACCCATTTCTCAATAATTTACAAAACTTGAAATTCCTTATAGAGCCAAGTACCCAAGTTTTCTGATGAATGAGTATTTTACTCATTTATTGGGTATTTATCCGGCTTAGATTTAGCTATTTCTCGAGGTTTTTGTTGTCTAATATTGTGTTTTAGTGTTGTTTTATAGTTTCAGGGGTTTAAGGGATTAAACTTGCAAAGTTGGATGGCTTTGAAGTGATTTCAGAAGATTTCGTTACACTCCGTTAGGAATTATAATGGAAAAGGACTGTTTTGCAAAAGAAAAGTTAACGGAATGTGTACTTTTGATGGATGGTTCAAGTTTCTAGAAGAATTAATGAGGATGAAAGTCAACTTAAGACATCCCAAGTCCAATGAAGTTAATTCAAGTCAGTTCATGTCGAAGAAAGTAAAGAAAAAACCAAAAATGTCAATTTAGGGGTGTAAAGTGCAAATTGCAGAAAGCTGAAGGTAGAAAACTAAAAATCTGATTGTTCAACTTAGGGCAGCTCATGTTTTCTCCTTGGGAAGTGTGCGGCTGCCTTGGCCCTATTTTTGGTAGGTTTTAATGTATTGTATCCCTTTTCCCTTGGTTGTTGTACATTATTAGGTTATAAATATATCCCTTTTAGGTTAGGATTGGGGGATTCGTCTTGTATAATTTTTCTTTGTCTATGAAGAAAGTTAATTCAAGAATGGTTCAAGTTTTTGTACTATCAATTATTATGAGCTAAATTCATCTTTCTAGGGATTGGAGGTAAATTGTATCAAATTCTTATGCTCTAATTTATTTATTATTCATTCAACATCTTGTGTTTCAATGGAGCATTAAAATTGAATCTCTTCTGGTATTTATACGTGAAGGTATATTTTACCGTTTTGATTATTTGGATATAGTGAATTGTACGACCAGAATACATAAGCTATATGTGTGCCATCTCCATTGTTACTTAAATTCTATTGATTCATGACCATGCTAAGATAGAATTTAGGTGTTATAATCTTCGTGTGCTTAAAGGATTCTTGAATTGTTATATGGACGGACCAAGAAAGTATAACAATTTGAGAATACTAAGATTGCAAACCGTGACCCAAGCGTCCCAATCTTTATTCATGTGATTACCCTTGATGTTGATTGATACATTATTAGCATGAGCATAAGAAGGCGATACAATTGAAATCCAATTCCTAGATTCTTTCCATATTTGGTAAACTTCTTATTTATTTGCTTTGATAATTTAGTTGATAATTTTAGGTGATAAATTAGTTTAAATTCTCGTCATTAGTTTTTAAGAAATCAACAAAAATCCCCCTTGTCTTTTACTTTTGTTCTTTAAGTTGCTAGTTAACATATTCAATCATTCTCTTGTCTCTGTGGTTCGACCCTTGTCTTTGCGCAGCTATACTCCGGTATTCTCGTGCACTTGCGAGGTTAAATTTTCATTCATCAAGTTTTTGAAAGTATTTGAGCGAGTTTAATATATCCCCGGCAACGGCGCCAAAAACTTGATGAATGAAAATTTAACCTCGCAAGTGCACGAGAATACCGGAGTATAGCTGCGCAAAGACAAGGGTCGAACCACAGAGACAAGAGAATGATTGAATATGTTAACTAGCAACTTAAAGAACAAAAGTAAAGGACAAGGGGGATTTTTGTTGATTTTTTAAAAACTAATGACGAGAATTTAAACTAATTTATCACCTAAAATTATCAACTAAATTATCAAAGCAAATAAATAAGAAGTTTACCAAATATGGAAAGAATCTAGGAATTGGATTTCAATTGTATCGCCTTCTTATGCTCATGATAATAATGTATCAATCAACATCAAGGGTAATCACATGAATAAAGATTGGGACGCTTGGGTCACGGTTTGCAATCTTAGTATTCTCAAATTGTTATACTTTCTTGGTCCGTCCATATAACAATTCAAGAATCCTTTAAGCACACGAAGATTACAACACCTAAATTCTATCTTAGCATGGTCATGAATCAATAGAATTTAAGTAACAATGGAGATGGCACACATATAGCTTATGTATTCTGGTCGTACAATTCACTATATCCAAATAATCAAAACGGTAAAATATACCTTCACGTATAAATACCAGAAGAGATTCAATTTTAATGCTCCATTGAAACACAAGATGTTGAATGAATAATAAATAAATTAGAGCATAAGAATTTGATACAATTTACCTCCAATCCCTAGAAAGATGAATTTAGCTCATAATAATTGATAGTACAAAAACTTGAACCATTCTTGAATTAACTTTCTTCATAGACAAAGAAAAATTATACAAGACGAATCCCCCAATCCTAACCTAAAAGGGATATATTTATAACCTAATAATGTACAACAACCAAGGGAAAAGGGGTACAATACATTAAAACCTACCAAAAATAGGGCCAAGGCAGCCGCACACTTCCCAAGGAGAAAACCTGCGCTGCCCTAAGTTGAACAATCAGATTTTTAGTTTTCTACCTTCAGCTTTCTGCAATTTGCACTTTACACCCCTAAATTGACATTTTTGGCTTTTTCTTTACTTTCTTCGACATGAACTGACTTGAATTAACTTCATTGGACTTGGGATGTCTTAAGTTGACTTTCATCCTCATTAATTCTTCTAGAAACTTGAACCATCCATCAAAAGTACACATTTCGTTAACTTTTCTTTTGCAAAACAGTCCTTTTCCATTATAATTCCTAACGGAGTGTAACGAAATCTTCTGAAATCACTTCAAAGCCATCCAACTTTGCAAGTTTAATCCCTTAAACCCCTGAAACTATAAAACAACACTAAAACACAATATTAGACAACAAAAACCTCGAGAAATAGCTAAATCTAAGCCGGATAAATACCCAATAAAAGAGTAAAATACTCATTCATCATTTTCCCTCCGAATTCACTTGTACAAACTTTTTCCAATATAAACATATCAAAGTGCTTCATGAAATATAAAAACAAATATTCACTCCCATTCATTACTACAAACAAGAGTAGCAATACCAAATTTTTTTTTTTTTTTAACAAACCAACTTGCGGACTGTGCAATGTTCACTTCATTAAGCTTTCTAATTGACCCATGTAGCGAGTGTTAAACCAATGACTCTCAAGCCAGATGACTTTAAGGCATTAGGTGTAGAAACACCCCTAAGAGCTTACTAACTCGAGTCAAAAAGGCTACAAAGTAGAACTAAGTCATTACGCAAATGTTTCTTTTTTTTTTCTTTTTTTCGGATTACTTAAACTCTGTTTAGGCCTAACTTCAAGGAGTGAAAATTAGTTTAACAGTTTCATGAACACTCTAGCTATTTTTTTCTTCATACTATAAAAACACGGAGGGATAGAATGTGTACTGCAAACTCTATAAAGTCAACCAAATCTATCCATATATCGAAACAGGGTGAATGTGCACAAAAGGTGGAGATTCAGAGTCCCATCAGTACTATCAAGCTAATTATCTTAAACAAGTGCCACATGCATTGTTGCCCGCAAAACATTACCCATCAAACAAATTATCATCATCGGCGAAAGCAACCAAACCTAACCAAGACTCTCAAAACAATGATTTTATTTTTTTTTAAACAAAGAAACTAACTATCTAACTAAGAAATAAAACAGAACAAAACAAAGTACTAAGAAAAACAGAACAAATTACTAAGAAAAACAGAACAGATCAAAGAACTTATTCTACCCAAAAAAATTAAAAAAAAAACTAATTATCAATTCCCACCCCCAAACTTAAACTGCACAGTGTCCCCACTGTGAATGCAATAAAAGAAAAGGCGAGAATTGAAAATTACCTCTCAATCACGATTTGTATGATCTGGATGCACAGGTGGCCACGGAGGGATTCTCTCAGGAGCAACACCAGTGTGAGTTGCCATTTCTCTAAGCACAGTAGTCACCCTTCCCTGAAATTGTAAGCTGTCCTGATGCATCGAATGGAATCCCCGCTCAATTGCATCAACTCTTGATGCCAAATTCTGGCCACTGGGCCCTCCCTCATCTCTAACAATCTCAGCCTCCTCCGCTTGCTCATCCTGCTCACCTCTACCTCTACTCGCGCCTCGCGCCACGGGAGCACGCGCAGTATTCACTAGTTTGTAAGTGATCATTGGTTTGGCAGGTAGGATCTCTAATCCTTGAGGCCATCTTACCCCTGACAATCGACACAATTCGGTGATAAGATTAGGAAAACAATAAGCTGAATTCCTTCCTGATTTAATTGCTCTCGAAATCTGATCATTTATGATCACCCCAACATCAAATCTTTCTTCTTTTTGAATGGTGTAATTTAACACAGCTCTTTCCCATGTAACCTCTGAAGTGTGCCCAGATGGCATCAGTCGAGCAGAAATAAATTTATGAACACCCCTAGCATTCACATCCAAAAATGATTCTTTTATGTTTCGGGGTTTCCCATCCGAGTAATAAGACCATTCTGCTTCAACTTCTCCTCCAACTAGGAGTGAAGTCACTTCCTCAACAGACAGGGGCAAATTACGATTGGCCTGGAAAGCATCATTCGCAACATTTTCTAACTCAAAATATGCATTAATCCTTGCACTTGAATAGTCTACTTCCTTCCCCCTCACAATTGCCTTGCTATCATCCCTCAATACTGCATTTGCATAGAATTCTCTAACAATAGGGACAACAGCAGGTTCAGGATTAGCATCCAAAATTCTCCAGCTAGTTCTTAGGCAAAAATCATTAATTTTTATCCCTCTTTTAGCCAAAAGTGTCCTAGTACCCAAGAAATCAGAAAAGATTCTACTAGCCTCACTATTGACAAATCTTGCTCTATCAAATCGGCTGAAGATGACGCAGTACTGTCAGCCCTTGTCTTTTGCACTTTAGAAACTGAGGACTTTTTAGGGGGCATTTTTTTTTTTTTTTAAAATACAAACTTCAACCCCAACAAAGTATTCAATCTGCCCAATTACTAGCCAAAGTCACACAATTACCACCACAATCACTCAATTCCACATTCACAACACTATGCACAAACCAACCACTTAGCACAATCCCCCTTTTATCCAACACTGACTTTGTCCACAAATTGATTCAACAATTCCAACAATTCCAACTACACACTTAACACACACCAACAATTCCACCATTTCACACAGATTGCACAATTATACTGCAATTTAAAGTTGGACCATGATAATCTTACTTGAAATTTCACTGCAAAAAATCAAATACCCCCAAACTGAAGAGTAACAAGCATACTTACTGGTGATGTTTGATGGAGTTGCTGAAAGATTGAATGCCCAAATATTTCTTTTTTGAAAAGTACGCGCCCCAGAATTGCTTCAGCTCTTGCAATGGCGAAAATCTTCTTAGATTTCTTGAAGGTCTCATGAACTGGAATATTAGAGAAAGAAAGAGTGATGTTGGGCGGCGGCTATGGAAGCTGTTGTGTTTGGGGAGGAGATGGTGGAAATTGAGGGAATAACAAGAGAGAGGGAAAAAGAACAACAGCGGCAATCGGCCTAGACGCTAGGGCTCAGACATTTTGTTAGAATTTTTTTTTTCTCGCGCTAGGGCGCACTCCTCTTCTGCGCTAAGGCGCACACCGGCCAGCAAGCATACTTACACTCTGCCCCCTCCTGCGCCAGGGCGCGCGCCGATAGCTGCGCTAAGGCGCACTATCTTTCTGAAGTTTGAGCATTTCAGAAACTCAAAAATGCTGAGGTTTCTCGCAAGGGCGCGCAGAAGGCTCGCTAAGGCGCGCTAATCTCCAGTACTTTTTCAAAATTCTTTTTTTTTTTTTTTCATACTTTTCACTGAGACCTGCTGCTTCACACCTGCTATCTGACAAATTGAACAAGAACACTAAATACAAACAAATTAGTAAAATAAAATAAAAAATCACAAACAACTAACAAAACAACTAAACTAATTGTGTCCTACCCCCAAACTTAAATCATGATTTTACTTCAAAATTTTAAATTTAAAATACCATAACTTAAGAATGAGAACAAAAACCTACTACCTAATTTAAAAACAACAAGAAAAAATTTTTGTTTTACCAAGTTGGGTTGCCTCCCAACAAGCGCATTTTTTTACCGTCGTTAGCCCGACGTTGATCTTCCTTCTTCACTCAGGATCTTTCAAAGTAACCTCCTCGATTACCTCTAAACTTGACACGCCTTCATAGTATGGTTTCACTCGGTGCCCATTAACCTTAAAATTTTCTCCGGTTCTCAAATTCTTTAATTCTACTGCACCATGTGGAAACACAGTCACCACCTCAAATGGTCCAGTCCACTTAGATCTCAACTTACGGGGAAACAACTTCAACCGCGAATTAAACAACAAGACTTTCATCCCTGCTTCGATGAACTTGGGAACTATTTTCTTGTCGTGATACCTCTTGGTCCTTTCTTTGTAGCGCTTAGCGCTCTCATATGCATCTTGACGGAATTCTTCCAATTCATTGAGGGCAAGCAACCTCTTTTCACCCGCTAATGCCAAATCCATATTGAGCTCCTTAATTGCCCAATAAGCTTGGTGCTCTAACTCAACCAGCAAATGACAAGCTTTCCCGAAAACGATCCGATAAGGACTCATTCCAATGGGAGTTTTAAAAGCTGTTCTATATGCCCACAGAGCATCATTCAACTTTAAAGCCCAGTCCTTCCTTGTTGGCTTCACCGTTTTCTCTAGCACATTCTTTATCTGCCGGTTACTCACCTCAACTTGGCCAGATGTTTGTGGGTGATTTAGAGTTGCCAGTTTGTGCACAACCCCATACTTCTTCATCAGATTCTTGAAAATCTTGTTCACAAAATGGGTCCCTTGATCACTAATGATTGCTCTTGGAGTTCCATACCTGCCAAACACAATATCACTAAGAAATTTTGCAACAGTGTTAGCATCATTAGACCGAGTTGCCATGGCTTTTACCCATTTTGAAACATAATCAACCGCAACCAAAATATAAGCAAAACCATGGGATATTGGGAAAGGGCCCATAAAATCAATGCCCCAAACATCAAAGATATCAACAACCAAGTTATTGACTAATGGCATTTCATTTCTCTTACTTATCCCACCTACTCTTTGACAACGATCACAATGTTGACAAAATTCATATGCATCTTTGAACAAAGATGGCCAAAAGAGACCTGACTGCAGCACCTTCCATGCTGTCTTTTGGCCACTGAAGTGACCACCACATTGGTGTTCATGGCAAAATGCTAACACACTTCTCTGTTCCTCATCAGGAACACACCTTCGAATCATTTGGTCCGGACACAATTTAAACAAGTATGGCTCATCCCAAATATAATGTTTCACATCCGAAAAAAACGTCCTCTTTTCATGATAATTAAAACTAGGATTGATGACATTTGACACCATGAAATTGACCAAATCAGCATACCACGGCTCTTTTCCTTGAGTTGAAAAGAATTGTTCATCCGGAAAATTTTCATTGACCGGAGAAGCATTATCAATAAATTGACGCTCAAGTAAAGGCAAATTTTCCAACCTAGACAAATGATCAGCTACCACATTTTTAGATCCCTTTTTGTCTTTAATGACCACATCAAATTCTTGCAACAAAAGCATCCATCTTATTAATCTTGGCTTAGCATCTTTCTTTGTCAACAAGTATTTCAATGCAGCATGATCCGAGAAAATAATTACCTTTGATCCAAGCAAGTAAGAATGAAATTTCTCAAGAGCAAACATAACAGCTAAAAATTCTTTTTCAGTTGTGGTATAATTAAGTTGTGCATCATTGAGTGTTCTACTTGCATAATGGATTACACGTGGTAATTTATCAACTCTTTGCCCTAATACAGCACCTATTGCAAAATCAGAAGCATCACACATGATTTCAAAAGGCAAAGACCAATCCGGGCTAGCAAGAATGGGAGCCGAAGTCAATTTATCTTTCAACAAGTTAAAAGCCTCAAGACATTCTTTATCAAAAACAAATTCAGTTTCCTTGGCAAGCAGATTACTTAAAGGCTTACAAATTTGAGAAAAATCTTTTATAAAACGCCTATAAAAACCCGCATGCCCTAGGAAACTTCGAACACCCTTGACAGACACAGGGGGAGGAAGTCGAGAAATTACTTCAATTTTGGCCTTGTCAACCTCTATCCCCCTTTTCAAAACAATATGACCTAAAACAATACCCTGCTTCACTAGAAAATGACACTTTTCCCAACTAAGAGTCAAGTTGGTGTCACAACATCTTTTCAAAACCATGGTCAAATTTTCAAGACACACATCAAATGAATCACCAAACACAGAAAAATCATCCATGAAAACCTCAACAGACCTCTCAATCATGTCAGAGAAGATAGAGGTCATGCACCTCTGAAAAGTAGTTGGAGCATTGCATAAACCGAAGGGCATCCTCCGATATGCAAATGTGCCAAAGGGATAGGTAAAAGTTGTCTTTTCTTGATCTTCGGGGGCAATTGGAATTTGATTATACCCCGAAAAACCATCTAAAAAGCAATAATACGCATGTCATGCCAATCTTTCTAAAATCTGATCAATGAAAGGTAAAGGAAAGTGATCTTTTTTAGTTGCAGCATTAAGCTTTCTTAAATCGATACACATCCTATAACCTGTGATTGTTCTGGTTTGCACTAACTCTTCTTTTTCGTTCTTGACCACTGTGATTCCAGACTTCTTCGGTACCACTTGTACCGGACTCACCCACTTACTATCGGCAATTGGGTATATAATACCCGCATCAAGTAGCTTGATCAGCACTTCTGCTCTTACCACTTCCTCCATGTGAGGATTAAGACGCCTTTGGTGCTCTCTAGAGGGTTTTGCTCCCTCCTCAAGATGGATTTTATGCATGCACATAGTAGGGCTTATACCCTTGATGTTTGCTAAGGTCCATCCTATGGCTTCCTTATGTGTACGTAAAATACCAAGCAATCTTTCTTCCTGCTCACAGGTTAAATCAGATGCAATAATGACAGGTAAAGTATCACCCTCCCCAAGAAATGCATATTTCAAAGACTTAGGCAATTGTTTCAAATCAAGTTTCGGAGGTGACACAACAGATGGAGCAATTTTAGGATTAAAATGTCCTAATGGTTCAACAGGAGAATTACTAGGGATTTTCTCCTCTGCTGATTCAAAAATTTTTCTAACCTCTTTCACTTCTTCACTATGCCCATCAACACACCTATTAAGCAAAGATTCAATCTCATCACAAACAAGTTTATTTTCCAAATTCTCAGCAATGACAGACTCTAACTCATCAACATAAAAACATTCATTTTTATCATTTGGCATTTTCATGGCATCAAACACAGAAATTTCAATTGTTTAATCCATCACAGACATGGATAATTTGCCATTTTTCACATTAATCATTGTATTAGCAGTAGCCATGAAGGGTCGCCCAAGCAGAATAGGCACTTCATGATTACTACTAACATTTTTCTCCATTTCTAACACCACAAAATCCACAGGAAGAATTAATTTATCAACTTGAACCAAAATATCCTCTACAATGCCCAGTGGATGTTTAACCGAACGGTCAGCCAATTGTAAGGACATTGTAGTGGGTTTTAGTTCACCCAGACCCAATTGCACATAGACAGAATATGGCATCAAATTAATGCTAGCACCTAGATCTAACATTGCATTCACCTTCTTTGAATCCCCCAAACTTATTTGAATATTAAAACTTCTGGGGTCTTTCAACTTAGGTGGAAGGTTCTGTGGAAGAACGGCACTAACATTTTCAGAAACAATGACTTTCTCATCTTTTTCATACCGGTGTTTCCTAGTGTTCAGATCTTTGAAAAACTTTGCATAAGATGGAATATTTTTAATCACATTTAGCAAAGGAAGATTTATGTTAACTTTTGAAAGCATTTCATAAATTTCCGAAAACTGTTTATCCATCTTGTTTTTCATTAATCTACCAGGAAATGGAACCGGAGGCACATAAGGTTTGGGAAAAGGACCTTTTTCACTTTCTTGAGGATGATCCTCTTTTTGATTTTCCCCCACATTTTCAGGCATATCACAAGTATTTTCAGGAATAGGATTTGATTTTACCTCTTCTCCTATTTTCTTACCACTCCGGAGTGTGGTGACTGCTTTGGCTTGTTCCGGTTGGCTTGGAAACGTGCCCTGTTTGTGCCCTTGCAAAGATTCTGCAATCTGACCCACCTGTGCTTCTAACTTTCGAAATGAGGCCTCATGTTGCTTGTGCCTCTGCTCATTTTCTTGCTGATTTTTCTGACTCACCATTATGAAACTTTGGAGAGTCTCTTCCAACGAAGGCTTGTTGGGTTGGACCGGCTGCTGCTGATGCTGAGGTTGATACTGAGGTTGAGGTGGATGAAGAGGTTTTTGAGAATGTTGTTGCTCCACGAAAAGTTGGGATGATTCCTCCACCCAGGATTGTAGGTGTTTGAGCAAGGATCATTCGGCCCCTTTTGCGGAAACTGTTCTCGAGATGGGCACATATTAGTAACATGACTATAAATACTACAAATCGAACATGCTTCATTTACAGTCTGAGATTTAGAATAAGACAGTAGAGAATCCATTTGTGAAGTCAGCCTAGCTAATTGCATAGCCATTTCACTATTGGAAGAAGAAGAAGAAGAGGATGTATTCACCTTATACATACCCCTGGTTTTACCTCTCACACTTTTCTGTTGAGAGTTCGCACCAAGCATCTCAAACAAATCTTTTGTTTCTTCGGGAGTCCTTTCTCCCAAAGCACCACTTGCAGCATTATCTACCATCGGTTGGTAGTTTTGTGTTAAACCATCATAGAAAGATTGATTTAGCAAATGCAAAGAAAATTCATGATCCGGACATTGAATTAACATTAGTTTAAACCTATCCCATGCTTCATGAAACTCCTTTCCTGGCTCTTGACTAAATCCTACAATTTTCTTTCGTATTTCAAACAATGTGGGATGAGGGTAGTACTTATTGATGAAAGTATTATAAACCCCCTCCCAAGTGGTCAAACTACCTGGGGCCAATGACATGAACCAGGTTTTCGCTGCATCCTTCAGAGTATACTGAAAGCAACGCATTCTCAATTGATCTTCAGTTAAATTTCCCAATGGAAAATTTTGAACAATCGAATAGTAATCACGCAGAAAAGTTAAAGGATCTTCAGTGGCCATCCCATGAAAGGACGGAAGCATATTAAAATGAAGACTCTTTAACTCATAGTTCCTAGCAGCTGTACGCAAGACAATACAAGAGGGAGACTGGTTAATCCTAGGACGAGCATAATCCCTCATAGATCGCGTAGGTTCTGGTTCACCCATTTTAACAGTAGGATTATCTTCTTTCTATTCAGGATTTTCAGATTCACCTTTGTTTGTGTCCACCCCTTTGTTTCTACCCACTCTATCAATGTTGTCGTTAAATTCCGCTAGGACAGGATTCAACGAACGACGACCGTGCATACAAGTATTCAATTACAAGAATTCAACAAGCTAAAAATCAAGCGTATCTAAGTCAAAACAAACAATTGTTCCCCGACAACTGCGCCAAAAACTTGATGGAAGATTTATTTAACCTCGCAACTGCACGAATCAATTGTAGTATAATTGTGCAAATACAAGGGTCGAACACAAGGACAAGTGTTTTGATTTAGAAAACTCAACTACTAACTTGAAGAAAACGATTTAAAGAAAACAGAGATGATTTGGATTTTTGATTTTTGATTAACAACTAATTTAACAGAAAAATAATGAATTAAAGGAAGTTAACAAGTGCACTAATCTGGGAGAATTCAGGAATTGGGAAAGCCTAGGGATTGGGGTTCACTTTGTATCTCTCTTTAATGTCTTTCTAAGGTCACAGTCCAATTCTAGGGTTCATTCTTTCTAAGGCAAAGATTGGGACGCATTGATCATGATTTGCAATCCTTTTAACTCCTAATTGTTGTATCTCCTTGATCCGTCAACACAACACTTACGAGTTCATAAAATATAAAAGAACGATTTGAACCTAACCTTGAATTCAACAATGATCATGTATCACTCAAAGTCAATCTCACAAAGTATGGCAATTTATGAATTACGAACATTGATCATTCACTAATTCATACATCAAATAATCAAAGCAACTGAAATACAATTCGTAAAACAATTGATATGATTCGATTAAGTAAACTTTGTAGAGACTAGAATATATAAACTGAATAAAAATAAATGTTCAATAACATAAAAGTTTTTATACTTAGTTACCTCCAATCCCTAGAAGATGAGTTTAGCTCCTCATCAAACTCATTATAAAATTATCTGATTCTTCAATTTGATTTGGAGAGAAATAAAAGATAAAAATATAAAATAGAAATCACTCAAAATTACTTCCTGTTGCGATCCCCTCACCCAAAAGCCTCTCGTTCCCTTTTTATCTTTTTCTTTTACTTTGGAATTCCCCCACTCAAAATTGGAACGACAGAAAAATCATCTCAGCAGTCGCAGCGCGCTAGGGCGCAGGGAGAAAACACGCTAGGGCGCGGAAGATCTCTGTTCTTTTACTTTGAAAGATTCTGAGATTTTTTAAACTTCAGAGGAAGGCCGCGCTAGGGCGCGAGAGTTAAGCGTGCTAAGGCGCACCATGACAATAAAGAAATTTTCTTCCACTTTCCTGCCACTTTGAACCTTTTACACTCTCACCCCTCCATGTTTTCAAACAGCTCCAAAATGTCTTGATTTCACTTAATTTCTTCAAAAGCCCCTGAAATCTCATAAACACTAAAAGAACAATATTAAATAACAAAAATCCCGAGAATTTACAAAGATTAAGGCTAGAAAGTACCCAATTGAATGAGCAAAATACTCATTCATCAGGACGCCATCAATTGAATTGTGAATTGTTGGAATTAGAATTTGATACCGATAAGTCATAGTTCCACCGACGTTTCATGAGGGCGGAGAGCTAATGAAACGTCATTGTTGGGATTATTGATAAATCTGGGACTTTTCGCTACTGGCCCTAACGGATGGTTGAAACTTGGCACATCTCAAGCCAGCTGAGGTGGAGACCGGACCGTGTGTCCCTGTGAGTTGTAAGGGATCAAGGGCGCATTGGTCCAGAGCGCGCTTAAATTGATTAAGTCGGTTCCGCACTTATATATTGAAGAGGCGATAAGGTTGGAAGTGGTTGGAGGTGTACCTCGACCCCCGTATCCAGTTATGAGTGTTTTCTTTACAGTTCATTATGTGCTCCCTGTATGAGTGAGTTGGTCGCGGTTTCCAACCGGTATGGGACGGTTGGCGGCAGCTGAGCCTCTCGTGGTAGTACAAGATTAATTGGTTATCGCATGCTTACCTGTTACGTGTTGTATTTGTATGGAACTGTTATAACATGTTATTGTTGATATATGAACGATGTTTCATGTCAGCATGCCATGTAGTTGCATAATGGTAACTTACTAGGTTTTCGACTCATTCCTTCCATTTATTTTTTCCTTAGTTCGCAGGATCATGGGTATTGGAGGTCAGTGAGGCGGACGAGGTGTTTATTTTGGTAATCGTGTATTTTGGCACGTTAGTTCACCCTTGTGGCATTAAGTTGTAATTGGATAAACCGTAGTATTATGTTGTAATCCTCTTTTGGACTTGTATCCTTATACAGTTAATTATGGTACTTGGTTTCGACATGTGTCGTCAAGATACTTGGAATTGTGAAGATTGGTTTTGTATATTATGTATGTAATGGTTGAGGTATGTACCAATTTGGTTATGTGATTGTTACCGAGCAGTGTAGCTCAATGATGTAGTTGTGTATGGTAATTGTATTGTGGTTCTCCGGCTTGTGTTTTAGCCGTCGAGGTGGTTATAATTATTGATTTAGTGGAGGATTTTGTACTTGGGGTTTTAAAAGAGCTGGTTAGCTCATTGTATTACAGTGTTGTGTGTGTAAAATGAAGGTTTAATGTCCTAATTCGGGGCCCCGTGTAGTGGGTCCGGGTTGGGGCATTACAGTTGGTATCAGAGCATAAGTTCCTCATATGGGAATTAGTTTGGGATTAAGCATATGATGGTATAGTAGTAATTTGTTTGATTTTTGAAGAATTAAGAATAGTGGTAGTGGGACTACCACATTGCGGTATAAGTGTGAATGACATTCGAGTTGAGTCGTGAAGTGTAAGATGGATTGGGTGGTAGCCTTTTCATTACACTACTTGTGATTAGGTGATCAGTGATTATATGGTATAACATTCCATTTGTGTATTGGGGTATTGACGTCAAGTTATTATTTGTAGGTGTTGGAGCTGTTATGGATAAGGACGAGACTGGTAGGAATGAACAACCTGAATCGGAGGAGAAGAGCGATGCGCAGGCTAATGTCTCTCATGTGGAGGTACCAAGTAATCTGACTGAGGGTGCGATGAACATGTTTCAGGAACTCGCTCGGATGATAGTAGTTGAAATGAAGCGTTAGAGAGAAACTGAGCAGAATTTGGGTACTAGTGACAACCCTGACACTCGTAAAGATAAGCGGCCCCAATCACAAATAAGGATTCTAAAAAGGGCTAAAATTATTTCTCAAAGATCACCGAAACCCAGGGATAAGTGTAACCATTTCTTGAGGATAGGTCATACTGAGGATAGGTGTTGGAAGAAACAAGGAAAGTGTTTGAATTGCGGAGACGGTGGACATTTCAGGAAGAATTGGCCTAGGTTTAAAAGGAAGCAAGTTGAAGGTTCGAACTCACAAACCATTGGGGTTAAGAGGGATAATCGAGGTAAACGCAAGGTCTAGAGGTGTGAGTGCGATAAGTTTGAATCCGCGACATCAATAGGAGGTACCTTATTACCTTACCCGAGTCCATGTGTTCACTTTCATCTTAGTTCATCATGGTTACATGGTACATCATCGTGTCAGCATATCGTCCAGGATAGGATTGAGTTGCATTCATTGCATTCATGTTGAAATTTTCATTAATAAATTTGTACAGCTGTGAGACCGATACTAAGGGCACATTTTTACTACATGTCCCTAGTGCCCTTACGACGGAAGCTTTTGAAGTCACTTCAGTAGGCGCCCTGAATTGATTGTCAAGAGGTATTCGTCCGAGAACTAAGTTGACTAGTATATAATTAGAAATTGACCGACCCTATTACCAAGCGGAACGGAACAGTAAAATGGAATTGCAATTTTCAAACTAGAGCTTGTTTTTTCCAATGTTACATGTAGTGTAAAATGCATGAGAATGGTATCGCATTCATGAACTTCATCATGTGCACATAAATATACGTATTCGTAGCCCTGTGACTATTGTTATTACCCTAAATTTTGATGTGTGTACATGTTGTGTGGGTAATTTTATGAACCTAAGGTCGAATAGTCACCTCGGTGGTGAAAGCGTTGTACGTAAGTTATGCATGTGAATCTTGGATTGTTGTCGATCGGGTGAGTTAGGCCGAAGCCTATCACCTTGTGTGATGAGATTAGGTAATATAAGACTTCTTGAGGAAAGGGCTACCCGTTGAGGTGGAGCCACCCATGGAGTGTCCGGATTGGTACCTTTTTATTGTCATAGTGAAAGAGGAAAGGGCTGCCCGTAGAGGCAGAGCCGCCACTTTGTCCTGTGACTTATTCCATTGTTCTATTGTTTCCATGCTATTAAATTATGTTGTGCACTCTGATTGTGAACTTGTTCATTAATATGCTAGTGTGCGAGGGTAAAGTGAGAGGCAATCATCAAGAGGGTGGTACACTCTTAAATTCGGGTAACGGTATGTAGTAGCAGACGTTAGCACCCCATGGTGCTGACCTAACCCTCATACATGATTAGAGTTTTATACTCTTATTGTGACCCGCTAAGACCTTGTGACCTTGTGACATGAGTATGTGTAACCGAGCATGCTAGCTCGTGGATTTCCTAATCTTTTAGTTCGTCGATTCATGCTATATCTGGTAATGTTGTTATGCACGGTAGAGTTTGTATGACCATAATAGTTGTTCCCCTTAAGTGGACCTTCCTTCGTAGGTTACGATGAGTTCTAACCTGTTTAAGACTGACGTCTTGTCTATTGTTACAGCATGGCTCGTGTGAGGAAAACTGCTAGGATGTCCGTCATGCACCCTGTAGTGTTTCAACTTAGATTATTGCTTCGTAAGCTGACAGAACTTGGAGACCAATTGACCTTGGTTCTTAACAAGACTCATGGGGATGAGCATGGAACTAGTGTTCCCAATGCCAACTTGGGAGGAATCGATTTGGAATCAGATACTGGTAAGAACAACCTAGTGATACTTAAGTTATTATGCTGGCATGGAATTGTGTGATAATCTTATGAATGGTTGGACCTCGGGTTAACGGGAGGAATGTGTGTTGATGATACCACTGTAAGTTAAGTTCGGATATAATAGTTTGATCTTTTTGACTAGTCGTAATGTGAATTGGAGACAAGATGAGAATGAACAATAATTGTTAGCACTTAGGTACTGGATGCTTTAAGACTAGTTGTGTTGTGTATTGATATGAGGTAAAGACTACGTGAACCTTGTAAGTGTAAATGTGGGATACAATTGGGAATATGACTGTGAATTTAGGATGTACATGTAAGTGTAAGTTGTGGTGTTCACAAAAGGAAGGAAATGATTAGAACACGTAGAGGAAACATGTAAATTGGGATTAAAAGAGTGATAGGATGAAACTTATAGAGTACCCTGAAATGTTATAACCCTTGTTTGGCCTCGTGGGACTCACGAGAGTGTATTTGGAGTTGATCACTATTGGGAGTAATAATGGGTTCTTGTAGCTATGGGTTGATGATGTTGTGATTAATAGGATGTAAAATGTTGATCATGATCATAAGTACTTGGAAACGATTAAGGTCCCGTGGGACGTGAGTTGGTGCACTCTTGAGAGAGTCGTCTCGGGGAATGACACTACTTGTGTGGATGACGATTTAATGAATTAGTGAACCTCGTAGGATCTTGTGGGTGATATGTGTGATAATTGTGAATGATAACTTGTCATATTTTACCAAGGAAATCGAGCGTTATGAGAATCAGTGGAATTGTGATTGTTTGTAAGCAAAAAGGTGATTGTTGTGGGGATTAGTGAATTGTTTGGCAGAACAGCTTGGGAAAAATAGATTAACCATAGTGATACGTCACTTCTGATTGGGTAATAAGCTTACTATTGTGTGTTAATTAAGAATGGATTCTTATCGTGATGGTCGGTTATGGGTTTGTGGAACGTTATGCCTTGTGTTTACTTAGTGACTGTTACCTTTTGAAGGTTCACCCTTACTAGCCTCGGTATAATTGAAGGTTACCATTTTTCCATTCTTGTGTGGATTAAGTTTGTTGATCGGACCGCTAATCATTGAGGGTAATGCATATCTTGGCTTGGTAGTACGTTGCCTCTGGGTAGAGCATTGTCGTGTAGAAGTGAAATGTGAATCTTGGAAATTAATAGGATCATGAGAAATTGCCTTGGGATTGATGCGCTAGAACAGACTTATTGGGTTTAGAATCAACTTTTGGTGTCGTAGAATCAGTATAAGAGTTGTTAAGGTTGTCCAACCTTCTTTAGTACACCAGTAGGAATTCGAGGGCAAATTCTTTTTAAGGGGTGAAGGATGTAAGACCCCGGCCCGTCAAACCCAACATGCTTAGTATCATCTTATTAACCCTTGTGTGATTCTATTAGGGTTGAGAACCCTTAGGGGTCGTTTGGTAGTCAGGATTAAGGTCGGATAGGATCAATAAGCCGAATAGTTGGATGTTTGGTACGCAATAGGCGGTCGGGACTAATAGTACGAGCTATCCGGATAAAGTCCTTATCCCCTCGCTAATAATACCAAGGTTGAGGGTGGTATTATTAGCGCCCTATATATATATATATATATATATATATGTGATTAACATTTTTAAATCCAAAATTACCCCCAATTTATAAGTGGGGATTAATAGCGAGGGCGCTAATAGCACCGGGATTAATAATACTCTTTATCCTTGTTCAACTACCAAACAAGCCCTTAATGTGCCTCTAATCCGTCCTTAATCCTAGCTGTGAGTTTAACAAGTTGGGATGTACCGTAGTTGAGGATTGGCCTTTATTCCTTCCCCTTTTCGCTCGTAGTTACTTTGTGTTTGACTTGTGTTCGTATGTGGGGACTGTGCAATAGTTCTAGATTCGTCTAAGATTATTCTCGGCATCGGTTAGGGTTCGTATACGTCGTGTTCTCACCTTGGTTGGTCGAATCGGCCTTGGTTTAGATTCATTCACGAGCGACGAGCATGTTTGCTCTGTCGTTAATCCGTAAGATGAGTTGGTTTGAGTACGTGAGTCTCGATGTACAATTGAGGCTTGTGTTCGTTATCACTCGTGCCTCGTCACGGGATGATTTGGGTGTGTGTTGAATGTGTTTTGAGCCTTATTTGATGTTAGGATCAACCTAGGATCATTCCGGGACATTTCGAGATCAAACGGGAGCGAAATAGGAAAAATCAGAAAATCTGGGAGGAGCGTGGCCGCCTGGGCAGCCACTCAAGTGGCAGATTGTGTGTTTTGGAGGAATGGCGAGCGCCTAAGAGGCCGCTCAAGCCCGACCTCTGTTTCGCCCGGTTTCGTTATTTCTTAGTTTTTCGTGTTTTTAAGTGGTTTAAAATGCTCAAACAAGCCCGGAATTGTACCGAACATTTTCCCATGACTTAAATAGTAAAACCCAACCATTCTTTCCCCTATAATTCATCCTCCAAACCAAAAATTAGAGAGAGAAGTCTATAGAGAGAAAGGAGAGAGAGAGAAGAGAAGAAATCGCGATATCTTGAGCTCCGCTTGTTGGATCGATGAGCCATCTTCGCCATAGCATAGAGGCCGACGAGGAGCACATTTCCAACCAATTAGATCGTCTGATCTATTGAGGATTCTTGACCCCTATCTCTTCTCCCACATTTTAGAGAGAGAAAGTAGGTTTCGGAGTGAGAAAGAGTTGAATCGGGCAAGATCGAGAGCGGGATCGATGTTGGGACATCGTAGCATCATAGATTTCACCAGGGAGAGTACTTTCATCCTACCCAACCTTGTTCCTTGGTGTATTTTTCGTATTTGTGTAAGTTACTACTTTTATTTCTTGCTCGTAGTAATTGTTCATGCTATATAACATGTATTTCATGTCGATACGGTGAACTTGTTGATATACATGATAATCGGTGATTATGTGAAAAGTATGATGTGCAATGATGCTATGTGAGTTTAGCCGTACTTGTGAAATACGTGTTTAACTACGAGATAGTGAAATGTGATGTCGGACTTTACGGAGTCCGTGATTAATTTAGAATATGTTGTTAATTGGTGTGTGATTTAGTCTACGTAACTTAGACATGTTGAAATATGTGGATAATGGATTATGTGGCTTGACTTGTGAAATTGGTTTATATGACTCTACGGAGTCTGAAAATGATGACGATAATGTTATGTGGGCTACTTGTGAAAATGGGATATTTTGGCTCTAAGGAATCTGTGATTAATGTGCTAGCATATGTGAGATTTTGTGTAGTACCATATTGAATTGAATTTGAACAATATGGTTAAACGATGGAACACCATCAATTGAATTGTGAACAGTTGGAATTGGAATTTAATACCGGTATGTCATAGTTCCACCGACGTTTCATGAGGGCGGAGAGCTAATGGAACGTCGTTGTTGGGATTATTGATAAATCTGGGACTTTTCGCTACTGGCCCTAGCGGATGGTTGAAACTTGGCACATCTCAAGCTAGCTGAGGTGGAGACCGGACCGTGTGTCCTTGTGAGTTGTATGGGATCAAGGGCGCATTGGTCCAGAGCGTTCTTAAATTGATTGAGTCGGTTCCGCACTTATATATTAAAGAGGCGATAAGGTTGGAAGCGATCGGAGGTGTACCTCGACCCCCGTATCCACTTATGAGTGTTTGCTTTACAGTTCATTATGTGCTCCCTGTATGAGCGAGTTGGTCACGGTTTCTAACTGGTATAGGACGGTTGGCGGTAGCTGAGCCTCTCGTGGTAGTACAGGATTGATTGGTTATCGCATGCTTACCTGTTACGTGTTGTATTTGCATGGAACTGTTATAACATGTTATTGTTGATATATGAACGATGTTGCATGTCAGCATGCCATGTAGTTGCATAGTGGTAACTTACTGGGTCTTCGACTCATTCCTTCCATTTGTTTTTCCTTAGTTCGCAGGAACATGGGTATTGGAGGTCAGTAAGGCTGACGAGGTGTTTATTTTGGTAATCGTGTATTTTGGCCCTTTAGTTCACCCTTGTAGCATTAAGTTGTAATTGGATAAACCGTAGTATTATGTTGTAATCCTCTTTTGGACTTGTATCCTTATACAGTTAATTGTGGTATTTGGTTTTGACATGTGTCGTCGAGAAACTTGGAATTGTGAAGATTGGGTTTGTATATTATGTATGTAATGGTTGAGGTGTGTACCAATTTGGTTATGTGATTGATACCGAGCAGTGTAGCTCAATGATGTAGTTATGTATGGTAATTGTATTGTGGTTCTCCGGCTTGTGTTTTAGCCGTCGAGGTGGTTATAATTATTGATTTAGTGGAGGATTTTGTACTTGGGGTTTTAAAAGAGCTAGTTAGCTCATTATATTACAGTGTTGTGTGTGTAAAATGAAGGTTTAATGTCCTAATTCGGGGCCCCGTGTAGTGGGTCCGGGTTGGGGCGTTACATATTCACTTAGAGAAAGTAAGTAACTAACCATTGAAAGTTTAAAGCAAAAGAAAACTAGAATATATCAAGTAACTCAAAGGAACTCATTTAAAACATCGTTCAAGCATGTTGGATGTTAGCTCCTTGTCAAGGACATCAATGATAAAATTGTTCTTGTTCAACAGAAAACTTCTTCCAACAAGATACACCCAGCAGATCTATGCTCAAATACAGATCAAGTTCCTCAACGACAATAGGCATACATAATCAATGGGAGAGTGAAAGAGTGATCCAGGTTCTTTAATTCAACCTCAAAATGGATTACCTTCATAAACTATATTTAGTAATTTTTTTTTTTTGGCTAAATATACTTATGAATCTTCACTTATGTATTATTGAATTTCTGGAGCTACTTTTAGCTCATAAAATGTTGCTAATGATCTTTTGATGAGTATTAAGGCAAGAACTCATATGACAAAAGATCACGGACACAATATATCTCTCCACCAGCAAATGTGTAATAATCGAGCATCTTATTAGCATGTTAATCATATGATTATGTGCATGCATTGTTAATTTGATTATTGTGGTTCATGATATCGATTTGATCAGTCGTAATCTTATGATTTCATGTTTCGGTGCTTTACTTTCTTGCATTGTTTTGTAGCGTTAACTGAACCGAAACTGAGGAGATGAATCATGATACTTTATACCTAGATATACTCATATTATAGAGGTCTCATGTTGTTAAATCGGACTTTGAAAAAGTAGTATATGTTGTGTTAACTTGAAGTTACAAAACGGAAAAGTTGTTGAAATTGTGTTCGGTTTCGTGAACTTTCTCGTGACTTTAAATTGATCCAAGATTGATATCGAACACTTGGGGACATCCTTTGATGTGTTATAAGTGTTTTACAATCATACCTAGGGGTGTACAAGCAATCAAATCAAGAAAACGGAGCAAAACGGAAAAACTGCGCATGCTGATGAACAGTGCGCGCCTAGACGCGCAGACCTGCACCCCAGCGCGCCACTTCGGGCCAGTTTTGCACCATCTGGGTTTTTGACTTGTTTCTTGGCTGCCACCTCCTCCTTTACCTCCCTAATCTGGCCTAGTTCATGGGGAAGACATGGGAGAACATATCCAGGCCAGAAAACTCACCAAAAACACTCAATTTTCTCACTCAAATCCTCCAAAAATTCAGCATATTAACTAGGGTTTTTAGGGTTTATTTCAAGTGTTTTGTTCTTCCAACCAAGGCAGCAACAAGGGATCAACTTAGGGGACTTCAAGGCTGTGTTTATCACTGAATTACAGGGGAGAATCAAGGGTTTAGCTTTTGATTTGGTAAGGGACCATTAACTTATCCATGTTTGGTGTTTATTTGATTAATCTTGACTATAATCAATATAGAAGTGTTATTATGCTAAAATTTTGAGATTTCAGCCATGAGAATTGTTTTAATATGTGTATTTGATTATGGGTATGTGTTCATAAGATGTATTGGTTGATATATGAGCCTTAGAATGGTTGAAATTTGATTGTATCTTCGAATTGACGAAACCGGCAAGAATTGACCTAAACAAAGTATGTGACATGGTGGCGATTTAGGGTTTATGACTTGTTATTGAATGATTTGAGTTGGTTAAAGTGTTCAATATGTTGATTTGTGAATTTAGAACTCGAATTGATCCTTGGAGGATAACCGAAATGCCGAATTTGTAACCGAATATGGAATAAAGTGTGAACGTGAACTTGACCAACCGGATGTGCACATTCGAATACTAACTTTCAGGGGGTTTTGGTTGACTACCGATTGTCATGGGGCGGAGTGCAGTGATAGTCGGGTTGTGGCGACCTTAATCCGGCCTGTCTCCCTATTTCCGGCCAAAAATAGGGTACACCACATAGATGTTGGACACGAGTGGTGTTGTCACAAAATGTCTCATAACTGTTGTATTTTTAACGACTGCTGAAGATACATAGACGAATTCCTTCGGTCCTTCTCCCATCTCTCTCACAGTCATACTAATAATCTTGACAACTTCTGATCAAGTATGACCGTTTCACCAGCATATACACAAAACAGGTAAGTAAATTGCTTTGTTATATGCTTGCATCTATATCTGTTGAACCTTCCTTCTTGACTCTTAATCAGATATAATTCTTCAATAAAGTCTTATCATACTATGTGCTTTGTGATATATTTATACACTTGTATGATTCGCTTTATTAAAACGAACTCTTCAGCAGATTTCCATATCAGTTGACTTGTAACTCGTTAACTAAATTTCATATCAGCCGATCAATACTTCATAAGTTCAGTTATAAATTCTAACTTATAGGAGTTAAAACTTTTAATTGACTTGTCTTGTCTACTAGTCTATTAAAAGTGAAGGCACACTTTACGAAGCTGACTACTTCGCATAAAGTATAGACTGTTCCCAAGATCTCAGGCAAAATCAAATCTTTTGAAAAAATGTGGTTGACAAAAAGACAAAATATTTACCGTTTTCAAAAAGATTTTATCAAATCTTGAGAGCATCTTACCCTTGGCTCTCACGCTTGACTTTACAAGGTTATGTGAAAAGACAGACCAAACAGTAATTCTCACTTATTGTTCTGTCCTTTCGTCATACCACTATGAGTATAAATAGAGCCTTTTCCTCTTCCAAACTCTAGTATCAAACACTCACAAGCTGCTTGAGATACTTGTGATGCTAAACACTAATTCAAGCATTTTAACAAAATGTTACTAAGTATCAATCCAAGATATCGATCACTTCAACTTAACAACAACAACTGGGTATGAGTCGGTAAACTCTTCAAAATTGTTTTGGTTTATTTCTGTCAAAAGTAATATGTTGATTTAAAACTTCTCAGATCTGATCTAAAATTATAAAATTGTTTATCTCAACTGTGTAAAATGTTTCAATTTTTTTTTTAAAAACCCTGTTATTTCATCTGTTGAAGTTTATCAAAGCATTTTTGTCAGGAATCTTTAATTGCGAGTATTCATTTTGCTTTTAAATTATTTGATAAGAGATACTTCTTCTTGTTTCTGATGTTCAAAAGTTTTGGCCAAATATCATTGGATGATATTCAGCCTCGTTGCCTTAAAACTTTTGATCTTCAGAAATCTAAAGAATATCTTTATGATCAATTCAATTAAAAGAGCAAAATAAAATTCTATCAATTGATGCTTTTAGTCATTTCGTTTCTACCTTAACAATTGGTTATCAATCTTATTGATATACTAAATTAATTTCAGATGAATCACTATGGAAACAACTTAGCACATACCAATCTGACCATGTTGGCTCTGCATTTATAAGAAAGCATTACAGTGAATAACCCAAGTAAAATTTACCAAATGTCCAATGAGCATCTGGTGAATTATTGTTCCCAACAACACACCTGGTCATATGTAAGTATATCAGCCATCACCTCAAAGATGGCTAATGCAGATAGGCCACCCTAGCTAGAAAGGCAGCTGAGAGGTTGCTAATGAAGATGATGATCTGCAAAGGACATATATTCATCTTTGGCTCCATCAAAGGGAATTAGTGGTCAAAGAAGGACATCATACCCAAAAACCCATGTCTGCTGATATATATTACATTATATGTTGATCCCAACAATCTTAGTCACAACTCTGCTGTTTAAAATCTTCTGATTTCTAAAATAGTAATGTCAAACCTAATAGTGCCTAATAGGACCTAACAAATCGAAAGGGATCTAACAACTTCCTCAGACATTCTCCAGATGACCTATCTCAACCCTTACAGCCATTTAACCATCTCTTCACTATAAATTGGTATCAGCTGATCCTATCATTTGGTATCAGCCATCTACTCAAATAACTATTCTTTTGTTGATAACATTAATCCTAAACCATATCCTTAACCTAACCCAAACCTTACCCTATCTTGATTCCAAACCTAAACCAAAACATATCCATCATTGATGTGGTCAAAATCGAATACTAGCAAGTGCACTAGATCAAGTAATAAGTGTAAATAAATTACGAATTATCAAACCCAAGGGATTGACAACAAATGATGATGTCATAAATGGATTAGCTCAATAAGTGCTAGCAGATATTTCACCAGCAGACATCTCAACAGGAGTTGTCTCACCAACAGACATCTCAATAGCAGTTGTCTCACCAGCAGAATATCCCTCCAACTGATATTCTCCTAGCAGACACCACTCCAACAGTTATATAATGACTGATATCTCAGTATCAGTCATGCTCTCTCCACAACTCTACTGCAAAAGTGCTGCGAAGATTAAAGAGGAACATAAGACGTTCTCCAAGCAATAAAGTCTACAAAGATTCGCAAAAGATACGTTGCAGATCTCCCTAACAACTTAAAGATACGCCTCGATGTCTGAACCCTCATGTTTATCCTTTAGATATTTCCTCTTTCGTGCTTGGTCCCAGTCTTCAAGATGCATCCTATAAAAGACCAATCACAGTGCACTTCATCTCAAGCCTGTACGATAAGTCTCATCCACTCCCAGCCTGATCCACGGACAGATTTCAAGACGCAATCTTCATAAAGATGTTTCCCTAACAGTTTATACAGTGTACTCTAATACATTGAAGAACGAACATTCAAACGGGAAAAAATCAACTCAGTTACAACATATCTCTTCTCTCTCAGCCTATAAAAGAAATCTCTCATCCCCCTTTAAGAATAACAGTACTGCGAAAGTGTTTTATGAGATTCAAAAGAGTGGGAAAACCACAAGTGTAAGAACAAACACTGTGTGGGAGAGTAATCTGAAATTCGCAAGGCAAGAAGTCTTCGCTTAGTAAGAACTTCCATCTTGATTTGAGTTATTTCTTCCTTCGAAAGACTCAGTCTCTTCTGCAGCTACATTTCATATCCATAGCTAGAGACTAAGCTTCCAGCCTACCGTTGATGACAGAACCTCCTTGAAGATGTCCGATGAAGACCCTAAGCTAATAATCTAAATTGCATTCTTACTGGCATACTTACATTTCATTGTGAGAGTTGTCGGTTGTGCAATAATGTGTCATCACATTTGGTCGAGTACTTTGCACTCAGTTGTTCAAATATTTACTATTTGAACAACCACTACAAGAAAAAAAGGTATTTGGGACGGCAGAAAACCGTGCCAAATACTGCCAAAACCGTGCCAAATAGTATTTGGGACGGTTTTGGGACGGTTTTGGCTCCCTCCCAAATACGAGGGTGCCAAATACATTTGGCACGGCAAAAAACGGTCCCAAAAGGTATTTGGCACGGCAAATGCGACGGTTGTTCGTTAGTGTGCCACTTGTTGTACATTTGGCACGGTTTGGTCCTAACCGTCCCAAAAAGACCATTTTGCACGGTTTTAGTAGGCGTCACAAATACCTTATTGGCACGGTTATTATTGCCATCCCAAATACGTTTTTTGCTACGGTTCCGATCGCCGTCCCAAATACTTTTTGGCACGGTTACTATAGCCGTCCCGAATACTATTTGGCATGGGTTTAATAGCCGTCCCGAATACTATTTGACACGGTTTCTTGACCGTCCCAAATACTATTTAGCACGGTTTATGGCCCTTTCCCAAATAGTATTTGGGACGGTTTGTGTGAGCCGTCCCAAATACGAAGTAGTATTTAGCACGGATTTTTGCCTTCCCAAATAGTATTTGGCACGGTTTTTTTGCCTTCCCAAATAGTATTTGGCACGGTCAAATTATAGTATTTTTGGGACAATTTTTATTTTGCCCTGTTTATTTTTTCCAAATATATTTTATATTACACCATATATTTTTCTCAAATTTAAACAACTAATATAATTATATCAACTGTTTTGTTGCAAAAAACAATTGCATTAGATCTGAACATATACATTTTATGAAGTCATTAACTAACACCAAACCATTGTATCTAATCCTTAGCTAAGTCAAAAAGATTAGCAACCATTCAATATATCAAAATAATTCAAAAAAATACACTTTGTATCAACCCCTTCAAAAACAAAAGTCTCCAAAAGTGTACGTCCAATGTCGAAAAAGCTAGCTCAAGTCGTCCATTGATGAGTTGATCCCACCCTACAACATAAATCATATGATTTTTTATAAGTACAATATAAATCATATGATTACCGTAAATCACGTAAAAAATGAACAACGATACAATCTAGATAAGGGTAAAGGTCTACCTGCCGTACACTAGATCCTGAGCCGTTTGTGTTTGGACGTGGAGAAGATGATAATATCCCATGTACCTCCAATAAATGTTGCATGTGCTCCATCTTTTCGAGCATCTCCATTTGATTCTTTTGCATCTCCATTTGATTCTTCTCAAAGTCAGATATCTTTTTGGCTACCTTAGCATTCACTATCTTTTCTATTTCACTAGAAGAAGATGTTGAAGACCGAGACCCAAAAATGTCACGAGGAGAAGGTCCTGAACCAAATGTCCTCACCCGCCCATGTCCATCAGACCCCATGAGATCAACAAAAACTTGTTCTTTAAAAGCTTGGGTTTGCTCTTCTATTGGTACCTCATCAAGCTTTTCATTCATTCTTTCCTAAAAACAATAAAGTGTGTAGCATTTTATATTATTGAACATTAACTAATGACACCATATAATAATAATAAGAAATATCAAATTACTTACAACTATATTCCTTGTATCATTATCAGGTATTGTACCATCCTTTTTACTACGTGTTTTAATGAACACGTTAGCACGCGATGTATCTTCGTTGCTAGCCTTCATCTAATTTCACAATGTAAACATATTAATTCACCAAAAATGAATGCAACACATTCGCAGTAAAATTTAGAAAAAGAAACACCATCTATCAAATAGTTGAAATAACTAATAGAGGATTCATCCACTATTCCCACTTAATTAGACAAGCAAGAAGTTGAATTAAACAGAACAGAATATCGTAATGATGATGAACAGCAATTGAAGATTGTTATGGAAGAATTGAAATGGTCCAATCCAAGTCATGGATAGTGCCTGCATGCCTACATTTCAATGCCCTCACAAAAAAAGTTGTTGAAATGAAATCATGCTACTACTTACTTTCAGATTATATTCAACCACAAGTTACGAACCCCAACCAAACTAATCCAGAGCGAGACTCCCTACTTTAACCCGCAAATATCCCACAATCAGGGTAAGAAACAATATCTATCTCAAAATCCTAAACCGAATCAGTATTTAATTTGATGTGATGAAGCATGACCACTGGAGGAATGACATTGCATGCATGGATCATCACAATTCGAGCAAATGAGCACCGGCAATCAAAGTTTGGTGCAACAATGAAAGAATAAAATCAATCTTTTAGCAATATGAAATTTATAATGTTTTTCAGATATGGATACTTGAAAAAAACAATTAATGCTACAAATTTTTTTTATGTAATGACTACTATCAAGTATGGTAGATATTAAGTATGTGCTAATAAAGCACACAGATATGCAAAAACATATAGCCAGTTTGAACTGATTAATTTGCTATATATTAATAAAAAATAAATATAAAACAAAAAGGAGTATGGATTGACCTGACCCCCTAACATGAAATAAAGATCAAGTTGAATGTTTTCAAAACAGAAGCCAATATAATCAATGTTCAGGAAAGACCATCCTAATTTTAGATAATGCAATACGACTTTTGTACCCCAAACCAACTCTGTCACTTACTTGATTATTATCATGCATTTCTAAACAGCAAAGAAAAAAACTCTGTCATTCATCAAGTTGGATAAATTCATCCAGTTGAAATAACTAATTCCAACTGGATTTGTACAATGTACTGCCTTAGTGGCCCAGTTGGATAAATTCAGAGTTGTTTGTTCAAGGTCATTAGTTATTTGGATTATCCAAGAATTGACTTCATATGTAGATTGTTATTAGAATAGTAACCATTGTTATCTATTAAACTCCTTACGTCAAAGATGCAGAAAACATGTGCAAATAGCAAAAAAGGGAATAGTTTACAATTTGAAACAAGAAAACTAAGCAAAGAGTCCCAAATAACAATTTTGAGCCATGGCAAATATGACTCTCTTGGTGTAGAGGTCCATATATGTGGGAAACAAGAGAAAAGAAAAACAAAGTGAAAAAGCTTTGGTTCACGAATTCCCTTACAGATTCAAATATATTGAAAAATCAAATCAGCTATTGGGAGAGAGTAATGCTACAATGATAAGGGTCAAGGGCGCTCTCTCTATTAACATGGGGGTGAGATTTTTTTGATTCTAAAGAAACCATAACAAGTAATAATTTACATTGTCATCACAATTGAGTAGCTTCTGTAAGCACCTACATTTAGCTTTCCCAAAAGTAACTCTCTTATCATTTTGGACAACAAAAGCCAAATAAAATGAAACAGAAATCAGCTTTAAGTGGTTCCATAATGTCTTTTTCAGAAGACGAGACAAGAAGAAAACTTTTTTCTCAACTTCTGATATATAAATTATTTATTTATTATTTTTTTTTTTGATAAGTAACTGCTGATACGTAAATTGAGAAGAAGAATACACACAGCAGTGCCAGAAGGATGAGAAAATGATGAACAAGAACCGCACACGGGTCGGAAAGAAGTACAGCTCGGTGAGCGATATAAAATTAGTCTTGTTGTCATTCAAGGCATTCAAATCTTATACTTATACTTTTGTTGCCTTTTTCTTTGTCTTATATCACCTACTTTCTTTTTTTTCTATAGCACCCTGTTAAGTACAATACAACAATGGAATAATAATGGTGCACACCCATCAAACGAGGGCACCCCAACAAGCATTTACGTTCAACAATACAACAATGCAATAATGGTGCACACCCATCAAACGAGGGCACCCCAACGAGCATTTACGTTCAACAATACAACAATGCAATAATGGTGCACACCCATCAAACGAGGGCACCCCAACGACCATTTACGTTCAACAATACAACAATGCAATAATGGTGCACACCCATCAAACGAGGGCACCCCAACAAGCATTTACGTTCAACAATACAACAATGCAATAATGGTGCACACCCATCAAACGAGGGCACCCCAACAAGCATTTTAGTTAAATGGATTACCTCTGCTCATATATTAGCATGTGATGTCCTTCCAGTCCTATGTGGGAACTCTAGTTGCTTACGATTGGTAGCATTACGTAAAGCTTCGCCCTAAAAGACAAATCGCATACTTAGCACATAAACTTATATTACATAAACTTACATACCTCAACCAAAGACAAATAATACATACCTGAACCTCTTCACGTTTCCAGTAATCCACCAACAATGGCCACTGATTAGGAGATACCCGAGTATCGGTTGGTGGAATCAAGAGTTGTTCAACATTATCCTTATTTGGCTTATAATAATCGTCCTTCACCCTATGTTTCCATTTCTTCCATAACTCTCCTACTTTCATCATACAAGTTTTTTTATGTTCTTCCCTAACATTTGTCTTAACCTATATACAAGAAAAAGTAATTAGCTCTATAGAAACTAAAATGGGTGACCAAAACATAATTTATTAGACAAATTGCAATAGAAAGGTTACGAAATAGATAAATACCTGAATCTCCCTCCAAATTAAATCAAGGTTAGTCTGAGGCATTAGGCGCCATGAAACAACATTAAGAGGAGCATGAGCACCACACCTTGCGATTCCTCCGAGGACATTCATGAAGTCGGTGCTAGAATCCCCAATAGGCTGCATTAAGTCATTGACCATTACATTTATTTTTTCTGATCCTTGGTACCCTATCGCGGGTCCTCGTCCCTTCTTACGAGTGGAGTCACTCGTGCTAGGAGCTACAATTCCAATTAACAAATATTAATGAGGAACTTATAATAAATGCAAGATAAAACTTTTTGCTAAAAACAAGTAATAAATTACCATTTGATCCACTTGATATATGTAATGTCGATGCACTTGATGTATGTATTTGCTGTGGCTCTTCTCTCACTATATGGGGCTCTTCTCTCACTATATGGGGCTCTTCTCTCTCTATAAAGGGCTCATTAGTTGATGGTGACCGAGGACTAGAGGCCTCATTGCTCAGTTGATTGGCTTCATTAGTAGATCTTGGCATTTGAGACATGAAACTGTAGGTACGTCATCTCTTTCGAGCCATACTGATATGCAAATCAAGGTCATTAATAACAATTATCTTAATAACAAGAAATAGGTTAAAGGATTAAGTACAATATAAAACACTAATGCAAGTAAATATTTATCTAAAAAATTAATCATCATCAGATTCAACATGGAGGCGTTGACGTTCATGATTTGGTGCTCGAGGTGCTGACTTTGGGAGGAACTGAAGATGCCTCCTAAAAACATTAAAAAGAGCATATACTAATAAATCTTGCCCTAATAATAAGTTTGAGAAAATATTTATTCTATGAAAATATTGTACTTACTCTCGATATGGTTTAATAGCATCACTAGTAGCTAGTAGGTAACGATGTGCTTGCTCCATTGAAATATGATCAAGAAAAAAAGGTTTTTCTTGGCCAAAGTGACGACCCACATTATCTTCACCGGAATCATTTCGATCGGGTCGGGTAGACTTAGTTTCAATGTCCTTTAGATATCTTGCACAGAAGGTCATGCACTCTTCCATTAAAGCCCCTTTTGCAATCGAAGCTTCTGGATGAGCGCGATTACGAACGTAAAGCTTTAATGTCAATAAGTACCTATATATAAAAAAATTACAATGAGTACAGGATTTGGAAAGAAGAATTCAATAGGGGTTAAAATATATGTATAACAAGGTTGCCAAACCTCTCAATTGGGTACATCCACCGGTATTGTACTGGGCCAGCAAGTAATGCCTCTTCAGCCAAGTGTATAGGCAAGTGCTCCATTATATCAAAGAAGGATGGTGGAAAAATCTTTTCAAGATGGCATAGTGTAAGTGCAATACGATCTTGAAGATATTCTAGATCAGATTTTGAATTAACTTTTGAGCATAATATCCTGAAAAAATTTGAGAGCTCAATCAAGGCTTCAACAACGTGCTTTGGCAATATTTTACGCACAGCGAGAGGAAGCAGCTGTTGCAAAATAATATGATTGTCATGACTCTTTAAACCCCAAATGATCCGTTCTTTGAGATTGATACATCGTGGAATATTGGAAGCATAACCATCAGGCACTTTTACATCCTTCAATAATTTCAAAAACATGTCTTTTTCATCCTTTCCCAGTGTAAAGCATGCGGGGGGCAGTAACTTCTTACCGGAACCATTATCCTTAGGGTCCAATGGCTCCCTAATTTTCATTTCTTTGAGATCAAGTCGAGCATTCAAGTGATCTTTTGTTTTTCCGAGAGTGCCCAAGAGCGTATGCAATACATTATCACACACATTTTTTTCTATGTGCATTACATCTAGCATGTGACGTATTGGTAAAGACTCCCAATAAGGCAATTCGAAAAAGATACTCTTTTTCTTCCAACTATCTTCTTTTGCATTCCCAGCATTCTCACTTTTTTTCATTTTTCGTTTTCTTCCATAATTTTCTTTCCCTTTCCTTTTCCCTTTCTCTTTCTCTTTGCGTTTCTCTCTTCTTATAGCAGCCTTTCTCTCTTTCTCCTTCTCCTTTTCTAACTGTTCTCTTTTCCTTTTTCTAAGGACATCTTCCTTTTTATATATAGTCTCGACATCTTTTAACTGTTGTATCAATTCAGAACCAGACAAAAACTTTGGTTTTGGTTCTAGCTCTGGCTCTCCCTGAAAACCAGCTCTATCTCTTCGTAATTTATGACTTTCTTTTAGCCATCGCCTATGTCCCAGATAACAAAACTTATGACTATGTTTTAGCCGAAAAGATCTGGTTTTCTTGTTACAACAAGGACAAGCAAATTTACCTTTTGTGCTCCAACCTGACAAATTAGCATATGCTGGGAAGTCATTGATCGTCCACATGAGTGATGCATGCAACTTGAACATATTTTTTGTTGATGCATCATACGCATTCACACCATCGTACCATAATTCCTTCATTTCCTCAATGAGTGGTTGCAAATATACATCAATCTTGTCCCCAGGTGCTTTTGGGCCATCAATTAGCACAGAAAGAATAAAGGACGGTTGTTTCATGCATAACCATGGTGGTAGGTTGTATGGAATGAGAACAACTGGCCAAGTGCTATGTGAAATGTTCATTGACCTAAAAGGATTGACTCCATCAGATGCGACTCCAAGTCGAACATTACGACTTTCACTAGCAAAGTCTGGGTACAACTTGTCAAAAGTTTTCCAAATAGGACTATCGGCAAGATGCCACATCACACCATCATCAACACGCTCTTTAGAATGCCATATCATTAGTGATGCAGTGTGAGGAGACATAAACAACCTCTTCAGCCTTGGCTTTAATGGAAAATAGCGTACTTGTTTGGCAGCTATTTTTTTCGCTTTATCACACTATCCTCAACATTTTGCTTGTCATTGCCAAACTGCTTATACCTAGAAGCCCCACAAATATCACAATTCTCTAGAGACTTTTCATCCCCTCGAAACAACATGCAATCGTTTGGGCATGCATCCCACGTCTCGTAAGTGAAACCCAAGTCAGTCACTATCTTGTTCGCTTCATAAAAAGATTTGGAGAAGGTAACGTCCCCTATTTCTTCAAGTACCTCATGGAATAATTCTAGAGCCATTGTGCATGATTTATTTGACCACCCACCAAGTACTTTTATGTGTAACATCCGAGTAATGAATGAAAGCGAAGTGAACTTTTGCTACCCTAAACAAAGGTCGTTGCCCTTCTTCTAGCATCTTGTAGATTTTTGTAGTCTCATCATCCATTGTTTCTGTATTTGCATCCAAAGTTTGTCCTTCATTCAAATTGTCTCTCATATTTGGAACTCCGGTTGGAATTTGCATGGCATCATGTATCATGCCAACAATGTCATCTCCCACATCGAAATTGCTTAGGAGATCTTCATTTTGACCTCCATCGCCAAGAGAGGAAATATCGAAATTATGTTCAAATGACCATGGCAAGTAATTTTCCATAAATCCATTCACAATGAGATCATCCCTGACGTTTTCTCTTGTACTATAAAAACGACCATAACACCTTGCACATGGACACTTTTTACATCCATTTGGCCCCACGTCTAAATATATCGACTCCAAAAAAATCTCAACACCATCCCTAAACTGTGATAAGGTCCTATCTCCATACATCCAAGTTATATCCATTCTTAATTAAATCTGAAAAAGATACAAAGAAAAAGAATGATTAAGAAGACATGCTATGTAAAATTCAGCTGAATGAGTAAAATTCAAATGAAGGACTTGCTATACACACACACACACACACACACACACACACACACACACACACACACATATATATATATATATATATATATATATATACACATACATGACAAAATAGTGAAATAAAACCAATATGGGATTCACTTGATATATCCGAGCTCACCTCTATTGGTATTTTAAATTGAGTCGAATATGCTCAATAATTTTCCGAGACTTAGACACGGAAACCACACAACATTTAACATATATTTCATAAGTCATGATGACCAAACTGTATTGAGAAAAATGAAAAAGATCAGTAAGATGTATAAGTACAGAACATACTCTATTGGTTGTAAAGGGGTGAACACACCAAGACAATACAATTTTTTTTTTGTTGATAAAATGCTTAGTCAATACAGACATATGTATTGCTAATTTGCTATGTTCATTAGTTACCCCTATTGACAACTCTACCCTTCAACACATCTTGTTTAGGTGAGAGAAAGGTCTGATCCTCCTTAATTATAATAGGTAGCTCTTGTCCATGCATATATCATACCATACATCCAAGGAATGTGAAATTTGGACAGAAAAGAGCCTATAAAGAATGATTTCAGAAGCTATTCTGGATAAATGCCCAGTAAATGAAGTTGTTTTAAAGAAATTCCAAGGATGGAACAGGAGAATAGTTTGAGGGAATCTTGAACGCAACAATCCTATTTCGTGTTTATTACTGTTTCATAGCAGCATAAATATAACAAAATATATTTGACTTTTAAAGAATAAAAAACATGTTCTAAACTGACAGGCTACCCTAAACATCAAATAAGACCTACTGATCAAAGAAATCAATGTGACTTTGTTCTGAATGAGAAGAACAATTTCAGAGTTCCATCAGTAATTTCTCATGTCATGAACAGACATATAAAATTAAGTAGGGGAAAGAGGGTGAGAGAGAGAGAGAGAGAGAGAGAGAGAGAGAGGTATCACAAATAAACATACCACTATATTTTCCCCGGCATAAATCTAAAAATTCGTGCCTGATCAATTAAAACTCACCATCATGCCCCCCAGAGGCATCAGCTTCAATATTAGCAGCCTGCAAATGCAAAAGATACAGGCTTAATATAAATTAGAAGGGCATCAAAGATCAAACAAGTTGCTCACAATCAGTGTTTAAGAAAGAACTTACAGAAGTAAAAGCTGAAGAAACAAATTAAAGCACATTTGGAAAAGTGAGCTTTTGCCACTACCATTTGGACCTTCATACAGATAAAACAAAACTGTAAGCATCAATCTCTATGGCTTAGTTTCTGTCCAAGAAAATCAAGATTGTGACATCAATAAATAATAAAAAAATATTGAAATGCAGGAGAAATAGGGAAAAAGAAATGGCCCCGTTGAATTAACATCACCAAGAAAAGAATTTGAGTGCATTAGAGGAAAATTACTTGGAGTCAATACTTTCTTAATACCTATGTAAAGTCAATAGGGAACTCTTATTTTGGGACGGATGCAGTACTACAAAAAGTGCTGTCTATCGACTCTATCTGAACCGGTTACTATCAAGTGTGAATACAACTTGAACATATTTGGCTTTGGAAATTCAACTCAGGTCAACTTAACTAGACCTTTGTCTTGATAATTGGGGTTGGCTACTTGAGGAAGCAGCTCCCATCCAGCCGCCTAAGTCGGAAATAGGCATCGGGATGTGAAAGCGAATAGAACTAGCGGGAAAAGCGGACGGAGAGGGCGCTAAGCGGCGAAGTCGGATGGAAATTTCGTTGAGAGCATGCTCGATGGGTTATACCGCGACTAGGTCCTCTTTTGCCACTCCATTACGTTCAATGTAAAATCGTTAAACTTAAACCATACTCACTCATTGACATTACTCTTCTCATGGGTCTACAATATATTTTAGGATAATCGAATATGGAAATCGAATATGGAAATAAATTGAAAAAAAAAAGGAAAGTCGATAACATATCATAGGCATATATGGTAAACTTAAAAACATCAAACACGATTTCAAAATCAACTCACAACTTTCCAAATGCTAACCTTATGTCCTACCGACAACCTTATGTAACATAGCTTTCCGATAGTCTAACCCCTAATGTTCAAGACAAATCCCGTAAATACTAATGTGTGTTCGAAACTAAAACCAATATAACCCACCCTACTATTTTCAAAATTTAAACCAAAACCATATTTCAGCATAATAGTCCGAGCTTTGCAGCTGCATCACATTTACGTTGGTTTTAACACTAGGAATTTCATAAAAATAGGTACATAATAAGCATAGTAGCAGAATACATATAAATCGCATCTCTCCCCTTATCTGTATCCTACTTTCAGAACTCGCATATTACAAGGGCGTTCATATATCAACAGCAAAGACATTATCAATGATAGGATGGAACTCATCCTCTTCATCATAACTTCAATTGCTCTCTCGAAGCACTTCATTGAAGAAAGAAGACGAACACAAACAAGTCTGCCTTGGTGTAGCAAACAATGGAAACAGAAAGAAAAGCATTTTAGCAAAGACTCCCATAGTTACGTATTTGTTTATAGACTATCCGGTAAGCATGTTTCTCAAGTGACTCCATAGATACATATTTGTTTGTAATTCTCTAGTAGATGGGTAAGAGGAAGTCCATAGTACATACGATTTTCCATAAGTATATAGGGTTGAAACAAGCTTTCGGAGGTCGATGTCCCAATCAAAACTGTCTACCTAAGACTGTCCATTAGCACCAAGGTATTAGCACACATTCAGATTTTTAGCTCTTCCACAGTGGTACTCACTGATGGCTCACCCCTTGAAGGTGGCTTCTTCACCCTTTACCTAAGATTCTATTATTACAAAATGGAACATTCAGTTATTAATATGTCGAATACTAGGCCATCCAAAATATTTGATGATACTGAAGAAAATTAATGATAAAGAAGGAGCTCCACCAAACATTTCTAAGCACGGATACAAAAACACCTAATTTTGAAGACAAAGTCCACACTAAAATTGTTATCTTACAGACAAATCAACTTTATGACAACGTAAGCATAAAAAATCCCAAGAAAATACTCAACTCAATTACACTTTACCTCGACCACTTGGAGCAAAGTAGAGTAAACAAAAAGTGAAGGGTATAATTTTGATGTCAAACTCATAAGAGCAAGGTATGCATGGCAGTGGCTTCAACTGAAACTTGTATTAGTTGAGCTTCGGAATTATTTCTTTGTTGCAACAGCCTACCTTTCGAAGGAAACAAAACAATAACAGAATGCTCGTACAGTTCTGATGTCAAATTTCATCTATCATAGGCTAGCATCAACTAGTCTTAAAAATAACCTGATTTTTATATCATTATACGGCATTGGCAGGAATGAAAAGCAGGTTAACATTCTATTTCGAAAAGCAGGTTCTTGTTGCCACACACATTCTAAAAGGCAATTCCAAAAGTGAAACCACTTTAAACCTAGAGGAGCATAGCACCAAAAAATCTAAGAACACACAAACTTCACCATATAAAGCAGATGCTCTCGGATCCCTCAGAATCTCCTACTCAGAAAATCTAAGAACACATTCTCCTACTCAGAATCTCAGCCTCGCCTCCAGCTTTAGATCCCTCGTCCACATGCAGATGCTCTCGGATCTCTCATAAGAAAGCCACTCTACAGTTTAACTTACCATGTCTTATCAATCAAACCTCATAAGTAGACCTCCTCCATAATACTATGACATAACTTACCATCAGAAGTAAATCAGAAAACAATGGTTCATCATACTAGTGGCCAATACTCTAATTGGTGCACACTCAAGATGTCACTTTGGACTTAGCAGTTAGCACGGATAGGCACTGATCTAGTACCAAGGCAATACCCAATTCCTACAAAGGAAATCAGAAAGCCACTCTACAGTTTAAGCTTCATGCATTTGCAGAAATAAACACATTCATATATAGTTCCCCACATAATTTTCGATTCCAGAAGATCTGAGACTTGATAACATTAAGTCAAAGAAGCATGAAGGAAACTGAAATTGAATGCTTAGAAAAATGATAATTAACATATTAATCTTACCTTAACATGATAGCTCACATATGCATGAAATGTTGATAAATTCCAAACAGTTTTTTCCAGTTTTTTGCCTTCTACATGGCGTGGGTAAATGACTGCATTGATCAATCAGGCAATCAAAAGTTAATAAACAAAGATATGGGAAACTTGTGAGAGAGCCTCAAAGGTTTAGGTATTACCAAAAGAAACAAATCCAGCATTTGCAGATAATTCTTCGACAGAGCTCCTTCCAGTTCGGAGGAGGGACGTAGACCACAAACACGAAGGGGCCGCTAAGTCTGAAGAGCGCCTTGCTTCTACAAACTCTGAATGATCATCTCATTTATGTTTTTAAGTCGAACCACCAATTTGGGCTAATAAATTCATATAATTGGCCGACCCCAAAAAAATAAGAAAAATACAACACCCAAGTAGGATAAATGCAAATATGCTCAACCACAAAGAAAAGAACAAAAATGTAAACACGAGTTACAAATGACATGAAAAGCTATGCGATCAACAAAACATGCATATTGTTCCTCATCCTTCCACAAAGATCATATCACAATTACATTAACATCCACGAGAAAGAAGTCATAGAAAATGTTTGGTTATGCAATGAGAATAAAAATGGTCACCGTTCCTTGTGCCCTCACAATGCCTATGATTGCAAGAAGGCGTAAAATATGCACTACTTTCATAGTTTCGATTATGCCGATGTTGGTTCCCTAGACAAGAACAATATAGAATTTTGTCCATATTGCATTAGCAATGTTGTAAATAACCACCTTAACCTAGTCATGGATGACATGCTTAAATAGCAAGGTATTAGAATTGTTAAAAGCAACGTGGAAAGTTGAGGGTGGAAATCAAGGATGACATAGTAAAAAGAAAGAATGCAAAGGGCAAGACCACTGTTTGTTCGAGCATAACACCTAAGAGACGTGCTGCATCAATGAGTTGCCACACGTAACCAAGACCAATAACATACCACGGATGGGAATAGATATTCTAACCAAAAAAGTCAATAATCAAGTGAACTAGTCAAAAACATTAACATCAATTGTATGTTTTATCGGCATTTATTATCATTGCCGCAAAAGAGGTGAAACGAACTTATGATTCAGATAATGAGATGCAAGCACCCGTTAATTACAAAAAGTATGCTTCGAGTACTGTAGGAATGAGGTTGCAAGAACGATATCTATAGAATCCTTGAATCTCATAGGAAACACCACAGTCACCGTTAATTACAAAAATCTCAGATTTTTGTCTGATAATTTGTATTACTTATCTGAGTTTCCATTCTTTTTTGTAAATCATAATTCACTCATGGCATTGCAATGTAACCACGAAACCAAGCTCATTCAATAAAGCAAGAAAGATACGGGGCATTCAACCCTTGAATTAGAAACAAACAAATGCATAGGTCCATTAATAGGAATGTTCCTCTTACCATCAATCGAAACCAAATGAGATGTCATAGAAAGGAAGATTGCGATTGTTTTAAAATGAGCAAAAAATAAGCATTTAAGGTTGACCATTAAAAACATGCCACTAATAGATCCCAATGATGCTCATTTGGACTAAATCACTATCTCCATGTTCAAAACTCACAACTGAAAGCACAAGGTAATTGCAGAAGATAAGAACGAAAGTGCTTCTCTTTCGCATACTACCTTGATGAACTCTTGATCGAAAAACCTCGGCTTCAAGGTACCCACGGTTTCCAGTGGCGTTCACTCTGACCAAAGAGATATAAGAATAGATAAGATTACATGCCATAAATGAGAGTAAAGGTAGAAAATCTTGATAGATGGATAAAATAAAAATTACAGACACCACCATATACACATATTTAAGTAACCTTGCGAAGTTTTGTCTTAATCTTAGCTCGGAAACATATTGTCCAAAAATAGAAGGCACCAAAAGACCGTTATATTTTAATCAAAAATAGGCTCTTTAGAGTAACACACTCCAATCTTTCGATGGTCTCTAAAATAAGATTAGAATCTAAAGAGGAACCACAATATAAATTAAAGTTATCTAAAGCAAGAATGTGAGGAAAGGCTAGACCAAATGAACTCAAGAGGGTAAGAGGTTAAACAAAGACAAATCCAATAAAAGGGTCATAGAAAAAGGGTCATAGACCAGTTATATTTTAATCAAAAATAGGCTCTTTAGAGTAACACACTCCAATCTTTCCGATGGTCTCTAAAATAAGATTAGAATCTAAAGAGGAACCACAATATAAACTAAAGTTATCTAAAGCAGTAACAGCGAGGGAAAGGCTAGACCAAATGAACTCAAGAGGGTAAGAGGTTCTGAAACAGCACAAATCCAATAAAAGGGTCATAGAAAAAGGAACATTTACAATACTTGCATCTACATTTGGAAAAACCCACAGAAAACTCTGTTCTAAGTAATAGCCCTGCCCTATATGAAGATAAAGGCAATGATCCAAGCCAAGCTCCTTACTTACTAGATTTTTAAATATCGACGCAAAGTAAAAACCTACTTGAATTGGGGAGACTGCAACTACTGCCTTCTAATTACAGGTTTGTTCGACGGTGATGAGAACTAAAGGAGAAGGAGAATCGTAGAGGCTCTTGGGCGGAAGAAAGGGAAATCCACCACTAATGAACTCTTTTACCATCAACGCTCTCTGAAATTTTTTGTAGGTAGTAAGAGGAACTAGTGAGGCATTTTCTCTTGAAATTATTTGTCTTAGTTTGTTTTATTGGATCAGTGGACATGGCAGACTTCTCCACCGCTTTTGGCATTTGGGGTCTATTCATTGGTGACTTCATTGGTCTTTCTCGGAAAATTAAAAACCATTTCTTCTTGATCTGAGAATTCCAAGTGTTATTTACTGCAAAAGAAGAAATATCTAACATTGTCACAGGACCATTAAATGATGGCATTAACATTCGGAATGTCCTTTTTTGTTTTAAAAATAGCGTTAACATTCAGAATATGGAGCATTGAATAATCTTTCTGATCTTTTAAGTGCAGTGCATTCTACTAATCTCTTAGCTTCTTTCATAATTTTTATTTTTCACACAAAAGGAAAGGCGTGCACATATAGGATTTTCTTGGTTAGTGTTGAACTAAATTCTGTTTTCAGTTTCGAATGCCTTGTTTTTCTTATACCGTGTTCTTTCAATAAAATTAAGCACAAACAGCCATGCAACTACAAAGAAATGTGCAAAGTCAAATACCAAAAAGATAAATGAAACACACAAATTCCATAGGAAATTAACTTTCCACAAACTTCCCTTTTTCCTTTACGTCTTTCCTTTATAATTCTCTAAGTTGCTCATACAAGTTGAAACTTATTATCTAAACAATGTCAAAGCTAATGTCTTCAACATACTCCAATATAACAAGTTAATAGCATGAGCATGATGACACATGCTTATGGCATGCCTCAGGTTGGAGCATATTTATATTTTTCCACAAACAAGCTTTCCTTTTGAGGCTTATTAAATTTACTAAAGTATGTGTTTCCAAATCAAGTTAGGGTATAAACCTAGAAATAATGCATTCCCAGGCGACATTTGATTTGTTTCTGAAATTGCAATTGCCGGCACATAGCACTACTGAACAAGTTTTCTATGAGTAATTTGTTTAAGCTCCATAAAGGCTCTTGCTTAACCTAACGGTTCGCGAGATAGAGGTAAATGTTGGCGCCATTTGAAAGTGTCCAATGCCTGTTGAGCTTGAATTCAAATTGGTTTATTTATTTGCAAATGAATCTGCACAAAACTTGTCTCCAAGTTTTGCTCAAACTTCTTACTCCCGTGTATGCCAAAAGCCATGTAAATATAAATATGAAAAACATATTACACACACATACACCTCGTGTGTGTGTGTGTGTGTGAGAAAATATGTATGAACTTGCACAAACAAATATATATCTATGCATACATATTATATATTACAGATGTAAAGCACATGATCCAAGAAAATCCATTACACCACACATACACCCTGTGTGTGTGAAAATATGTATGAAAATGCACCCACAAATATGTGTGTATGCATATATATATATATATATATATATGATATAACGGAGTATATGTAAAGGACATGATCCAAAATTACCAACCACAAAGACAACCATATAAACGAATCTTTGAATACTAACCCAATTTGGTGCAATACCAACTCCTAAACATGAACAAGTTGCCTTGGAGTCAAAGCTCCTTAAACTACTGAGAGACCTACCTTCCTGAACTTGGCTTGGATCATCGCCACAGGTGTACCGCAAATCCTAGACTTACCGCCCAGGTGTACCGCCCTAGACTTACCGCCCAGGTGTACCAAATCCTAGACTTACCGCCCAGGTGTACCGCAAGCAACAACTGCATGCTTGCGGTGCACCAACGCTATATTTTTATAAGAAAAAAAATACTACCATCCCAATCTTAATCTTAGCCTCTGTAATTGTATTATTGAGGTACGAAAACCATCTCTCTCTCTCTCTCTCTCTATATATATATATATATATATATATATATATATATATGTGTGTGTGTGTGTGTGTGTGTGTGTGTGTGTGTGTTTGTGTCAAATTAGGGCCTAAAATTAAGCAGGAATAAGCCAATGCTACTTTTATGAAACAGATTACAGAATAAATTGAAATATAAAACAATACATGCAGAGAAATTAGAAATATAAGATTAAGAGAGCCAAACTCTGACCTAAATAAACAATTTCACCAACAAATTGAAATGCAAAAAAGGAACATATTAAGAATATAGTGTGCCCTAATGTTTTACAATTATATAATAATCATACAACATACAACACAGACATACAAGAGAGACAGGCATACCTTCGGATTTGCTTATGTGAAGTCAGCGATAAGAGGGAGAACAATAGGGAAACAACCTAAACAAACAAACAAGATAAATATGATCTAAATTGCAGAGGAGAAACAAAAGAGGGAATGAAATTGCAAAGGAGAGAATGAAATTGCAAAGGAAGACGACTACGACTGATGAGTGTGTGTGTCTGTATTTGTGTTTATGTGTATGTGCGTGTGTGAACTGGGACCTTCCCCTCTCTCTTTCTTTTCAGACAATGCAAGTTCAATTTCCTTTGATATGTGAGAGAGAAAGAGATAGAGGGAGAGAGAAAGAGTACCTGTTGCGATTAGCGATGAAAAACCCTGGAGGGAAGTAGCGATGGAAAACCCTGGAAGACGACTTCGATTAAAATTGCTTGCTGTGTGTCTGTGTTTGTGTTTGTGAATCTATGTGTGTCGAGTTAATTTGGGGGGAAACCTGGAGGGAAGTAGCGAGGAAGGGAAATAGCGAGGGAAAGGAAATGTTGGAGGGAAGTTCTTGGGAAGTATTTAGGTAGGCAATTTCAAAATCGTGCCAACGCTTTAGTACGGCACGGGCTGGTATTGAACCATTTCAATGCTGTATAAGTATTTGGCACGGGTGTCATAGCAGTGCCAAAAAGCTGGTATTTGTGACTGTTGTAGAGCCCTGCCAAAAAACGTGGTCCCAAAAAGTACTTTTTCTTGTAGTGAACCCATAATATTCTCTTCTCACTTCTCCCTCACCTTGGCACTGCCATTTGTTTCTCCCTAAGGTACTTGGTGAAAGTCATAGGTTGAGGGTTAGTAATAAGTCCTCCTGACATCCCACTTCCTTTCCATGAAACCCCGAAAGGTTGCTAGGTTAGAGAGTCTAGGTTGATGTACTAAGCATATTTATCTTTGAATAAACCTCTGCTGAATTTTAATATAAAATCTATTTTACTGCATTCAACCTTTACTTATCTTTCCGTCAATATATGTTCTATATGTTGAGCACTCTGTTTTTTGGAATAGAATAACTACATCTTATGAAGATTCAAATCTGTTGTTAATATTGTAATTGTACTTATTCATGTTCAACCAATTTGATCTTCAAATATTACATTTGCTATTAATCTATCCGTGGCTTAACTCTTATACTTCAGCAAATGTAATATTCTCTACTTTCAAGCAGTCTTTCAAGTCTGCTGTGACAGAGTAGATGATGTCTGCTGAAGCAGATCAGCTGATCTCAACATCATCTATGTTGCTTCTATAGAAAGTTGACCTGACCTGATAAATATTTCATCTTTGTTCTTTAATTGTTTTTAATTTAGGATGAAATTTTAAATGATAGTAACATAGGCTATTCACTCCCCCCTCTAACCTATATACTGGGCATATTACATAGAACCAAAGGGACCTATCAGGATCCCACCACCAAATCAATACTGGCCAAACGAGACCAATAAGTCAAATTTTAATATTGTTGAATTTCAATAACATAACATTATTATCTCTATTGTGTGAATTCATTATTAATATGGTCCTTAATATTTTGCAGGGCAATTGTTTATATGGGTAAGGATGTCTCACAATTGGTTTATTATTCTGATATCTAACTCTTGTTCACACATAAAATGTTGGAAAGCAACATATGTATTCTATTCCAATTTTCACACATTGATATTGCTTTCACATGAAAAAAATGATATCAAACATTACACTTGTGATGCACTTAAAAAGTGTGCATCGTGATGTACAAGTTTACACTAAAAAAGTATTAATTATGTGCATCGCGATGCACAACCAACCTTATGCATCATATTGTATTTTTATGTATTGTTTATTAAATGCAATGAATGAACCAATTTTACATGCAATTTTATTTTGTTTTTCTCAGCTATATAACTTGTTTATTTTTCTTGTTTACAGCACATAGATGTTTGGACGCTAATTCTGGAAAAGGTTCAATAAGATCAAAATAAAGACCTTCCCGAAATTCTTGGGTAATATTATTATATTACTAATTATTTACTATATAAGTTTCTTAATTGATTGTTGTAAACTAAATCTGTATACGTTACGTTATTTAGTTGTATGTGGCACAACAATCAAATGTCGACATGTTCAAAGATCTGGTTAGAATGCAGGTCGACGACAAGTTGGAGGGGGTCATGCACCATGATCTATTAATCTTCCCAATGAACACACCAGGGTAGGATGACGTGCAGACTAGTGGTTGTTTGCATTGGACCCTACTGGCGTTTTATAAGAATGAAAATAAATTGGTCCTCTACAACTCTTCCATCAATAAAAAAGAAAAAGACTGACACTTGGAAAGGGCTAAAATACTGGTGAGTAATGTACCCCTGTCTCTATTAAAAATATCTTTAAAATACAATAAATAATCAATTGATACTCGTTTTTGAATAATTTCCACTACACGCATCATATGTTGAAGAAAAGATGAAAGCATTGATCTCTGTATCGCCATCAAAATGATACCAACGATTAAGCCAACTACAAATGTTTGCCCAATAAGCACATGTGAAACATCACCCTAACAAGCAGTTGGAAGTGTTGACTACGGGGTGATCGTGTGCATGTTGATGGAAAGATTTCTCTAAGACAAGCAATTGCCAACGGAATTTATCACTAGTGACTGTGCAAAGTATAGGGCCAAAATAGCTAATGCAATGATTTTGTACGAAAAAAAAAAAGTGATTTAAGAAACAATATTTTTTTATTAATAACAGTACATTTTTCGTGTTATTCCTCTCTTTTTCTGAATCTGTTCTGATAAACATTATGTAATTTATATCTTTTTTAAATTACAGTTGACGATGCACAAAAATTATACTTCACAATGCACAAAAAAATATACTAAAAATAATAGTTATACTTGACGATGCACAAAAATTATAATGAAATAGTACTCTTATACATTGACGATGCACATTAATACTTGACGATGCATATTTCTTAACACAAAAACTAATGAATTAGTACTGTTATACTTGACGATGCACAAAATTCTACATGACGATGCACATTTCTTACACAAAATTCACAAAAATACATTACGATGCACATTTTATACTTGACGTAGCAAACGATGCACAATTTTTAACACAAAAATCACAAAATACATTTAAAAGCGTAATATGTTGATATGGGGACAATTTTGAAACAAACAGTCAATTTATCACTTAAGAAGGACTTAAGCGAATGAAAACTGTAATGCCCCGACCCAACTTCTTTCCTGGTTCATTTGTAATCTCTCGATATTGACCTTAAAACCCTCGGAGAGTGAGGTGTCATGCTTATTAAGCGTAACGTGTTGGGTTGAGAGTCGCATTTGACGCGTGTTTAACTCATGGTTAGTTGTACCCTGTTTCCGTATTTGTTCGAGACCATTCTCGACATTGATTAGCGTTTGCATACATCGTATAACCCTTATGATTGTTTGACCTTGTGTTGGTTGAGATTCCCTTATGATTGACAAGCATGTTGATCTTGTCGTTAACTCATATGCCGAGTTAATTTGAGTATTGTTGCGTGTGTGTTAACTTCATGTATAGTTGAGACTTGGGTTCTCTATCGTTCGTGTACCATTTTGAGACAATTCGGTTGAGTTTTAGGTGTGTCTTGACTTGGTTTGAGGTTGGGATCACCTTAGAATTATTTGGGAACACTTAGGGAACATTTTAAACACTTTTGGGAAAGCCCAGAGCGCCCTAGCGCGCATTGGCCGCGCCCTAGCGCGCCTGTTTGCTAAATTTTACACAAATCAGACATGAGATTCAGCCAAGGCCCGCGCCTTAGCGCGCCCAGACCACGCCCTAGCGCGCCCGCGCGCCACTATTGCCAACTATTTCGGGATTTTTGGACTTTTGACATTTTAAACAATTTTGTGTGGCTCCTCTTATGACACAAACCTAGGCTGAATTCAACCCTCTCCTCAGCCACTTAAACCCCTTAGAGAGTCTTGATACTCTCATTTTCTTCCCCAAAACACCCAACAACATAGAGAGAGAGTAAAGAGGATCTAGAGAAAGAAATCACAATATCACGATCGTTCGGAGTCGGATTTACTAGCCGTCTTCGCCGAAGCGTAGCTAGCAATGAGGGGAACAATTCTAACCAAAGGGATTGTCTGATCTGTTAGTGTATCACGAATCCATCATCCTCTTCCAAGTCTTTAGAGAGAGAAAGTGGGTTTGAGAGGGAGAAAGTTTGATTCAAGCTTGGTTCGAGATTGGGATCGTCGATTGGACTCCGTAGCGGCGTTGAGGTCACAGAGGAGTACATTTCCACCTGAAGCCCTTTGGATTTCGTGGAGGATTTGCGTTCTATAGTAAGTTACTAATCTCCTTCTTAGCTTTTGAGCATCGTAGTAAGATATCGCGATGATTACATGTTATACATGTTGTATATAGAATTTCTACATGCTATACTTGTTTAATATGAAATGTTAGCATGCTATTTGTTGGGTATTGATGATTTGTTGTTAATTTTGTAGTCTCGAAATTTTAGAGACTTGTGAATGATGTTGTAGTACACGTTGTTATTGTACATGTTGTATTGACGTCTCCTAGTGTTAGAGACCTCTCGAGATTATGTTGTGTGTATAGTTGTTGTTTCATGAGTGGTAGACTCGTGGGTTCATTATATAGTTGGGTTCCGACAGTAAAGTCGTCGATGACTTGTTTTAGTTTTATTTGAGCATGTGTAGCTCCTTGAGATTATAATCGTTAATATTCTCGCAGTCAGTAGCGAGAATTCGTAGTTCCTAACTAGTGTGGTTTTTATTGTTTAGTTGCTTAGGGTTTTCTCTCTGTTTTTCCTTTTCGATGTATGGTTAGTTGCTTAGTTGCTTTGAGATTTCTCACTGTATTTCCGTTTCGAGGTAAGGCTCCTCCGTCCTCCCTCTTATAAGGGCAAGGCTGGTTGTCCCCCTCAAGTTTGTATTTATTTTTTTCTATCAATAAAATTTAGCAGGGTGCCGCCCCTGTTTCCTTAAAAAAAAAAAAATAAAGACTAGTGAGAATTACTTGAGTAGTATATACCCAAAACGTTAGATATTATGATTGACACGGTAATTTAGGGACGATACTACGGTTCGTTTCGAGGTTTAATTTGTAGATGACCAACTCTAGTAGAGCTGTATAGGACGTAAAGATTATACGTCATGTGATGTCGTAATGAGTAGTATAAACAAATGTAGGTTGTATTGTAGTCTCCTACGGTGTGGGATGACGAATTGTTGAGATCGTGACCCGATAGAACTCGACCTGGGTTGACTTAGTCAAACATTGTTGACTATGAAGTACGGTGAATCGTTGACTTAAATCTTATGCCTTAGTAAGGGTTAATTATCTGTATTAGCCTTTCCATAAGTGTTATCAAATAGTCATGCCCTTCGTGCGCGACATTTCATATAAGACGAATAGTCTCAATCGTCGGATGACAAGTTGGTTGTATTTTAGGTAGTTATGACACTCCTTGGGTATCGTTCCAATACGGGCGATGTAATTTGTAGGGAGTCGTGATATGCATAATACACGACGGTAATGAAATGATATATATATATATATATATATATATATACATGAGATGGAGTGTATTGTGATTATAGGATACCGTAGAGATCCTAAGTTGAGCGTGTTAGTGACGTATTGATTATGATTGTAAGTACGAGTAGGCTTACACATGTTGTGATTGTTAAGTCTACCATTTGCGGACTTAAATGATTTGGTGTATGAGTGGTTGTTCTAGTAAGCAATAGGACAATCATCCTGCTTTGATGATTGATTGTGTATTTAGTATTTACAAGCACATTATGTTGATTGGGTATGTGATTCAATAGACCACATCATGATTTGGATTATTAAGTTATGATTCAATAGAACACGCTTTGATTAGTTTAGTATGAGTAAACATCTACTTGTGCATTTCATCGAGTCCAGCTGGCATAAGTGCATTGGTGGTGTATTGACGCTCGGTTATTACGGGAGTAGGGGCTTCGTAATAGCCGAAGGCCAATACACTGGGCCTCTCCCTACCGTTGGCCACGGTATGGGTTTTCTCTAGCCCCACAGTTGAACGAAATAAACGGCGACTGTGCATTGTCGACATTATTTTATATGCATTGGGATACGGACACCGGTCCCTTGTGATACCTATAAGTGGCTAGAGTCGTATTGTCTCGGGTCGTAGGGGATCGAGCGATACATTGACGTGGATACAGAAAATGGTCCACAACGGGTACTTGTAGATCACGCGTGACATGATCGGGTACATTCATTGGGATGCGAGCATCGGTCCCTTCTTGATCTGTGAATAGCAATAGCAGCACAGGCATCTATTATGATTTTCTAGAGTAGGATTACATTCATCTACCATTAGCTGTATACAGCAGTAGCAGCCCAGGAATCTATATGGCTTTCAGGAGCAGAAGCGCAGGAATCTTTTATTATTATTATTATCTTGTCCAATAGCAGTAGAGGCATCTTTTATAGTTCTGTGAAGCAGCAGCGTGATCGTCTTCTACGGCTTCATGGAGCTATAAGGTCGGAAGTGTTTCAAGGGATTTCAGAGGTGTACCTCGAATCCACCATATCCACCTTTATGTGCTTCCTATATGAATGAATGTTGGTCGTGGTCTCCAACCAGTGCATGACGGTTGGCGGCTACTGAGCCTCTCGTGAATATAGGGTTGGTTGTCTTATGTGCTACAACCTGTTTATTATCCTGCTATATTATGTTCATAATGTCATGCCATATTGTTACATTAGTAACTTACTGGGTCTTCGACTCATCCCTTCCATATTTGTTTTTCCTTAGTTGCAGGACTCGTTCCAGCGCGGTAAGGGTTGATTCAAAGTTGTACTTAGATTATTAGTTTATTTCTATCACCTATATTTGTGAGATCGTGGGTTACACTGAGTTAGGTAAACATAGTATGTTGGGTAGAGATACTTGTATTTTGTAGACTTGTATTTTTTGCCGACTTGTGGAGTCGTGCCAGTTGTACTATTTTTCGAACTTCGGTCTTTTGGTCATGTGGCCGTGTGGCCGTTGGTATTCTGCTTTTGGTTTTCTCGAGCATGTTTGTCTCGTAGTGTTTTAGAAGTTGTTGTTCTCTGGCGCTTGTTTAGCCGTGAAGGTTTCATATTGTTTATTGGGGTTTTGTTATTCGAGTTTTTGAAACTCATATTTTAATTAGTATTCCACTGCTATAGTTTGGTTCGAGCTTTTGTGGCTCGCTTGTACTAGTTTTCCCTCAGTTTGGCGCTCGGAGTTGGGGTTCAACATCGAATCTCGGACTCGGGTCGTCACAGTTGGTATCAGAGCTCAAGTTAGCTGTCCGCCAGGATAGGATCCTCTGCTTAGGTGATTTGGGTATTGGGTTGAGCGTTTAACGTCGATTTTTGTGTTAAGTTTACCTTGGATATTGGTAAATCGTAGAGATGGTCCACATAGGACTGGATTAATTAGGTTCTTACGCTCATGAGAGCGGAGACTAACGGTTAGTAGTCGCTTGTTTCTCTTGTGGAATTGGTGAGTGCGCTTTAAGTCCTCGCTAGAATGTTGACGACTAAGTGTGAGTCGCTTGATAAGTTTAGTATTGAGATTTGACCATTATAGGCTGTCTTCTTGATTTTGAGAAGTATAGTCAAGATGTTTAAAGGAACGTCTTAGGCTTGAGATTGGTAATCATTTGAGGAAATAGAGGTGGAAGTCTTGAAATTCTGGGTCACGAGTCAACTAATGTTATCGTTGAGTGTCGAGTTACGATAGTGCGAGTATATGAGTCCGTACTAACTTAGACACTTTATTCTTGCGTATCACATCATGGAATGCGACACTTGTACATACTAGAGACATTGTGTCACACAGGTGCATTTTCTTGTATTTGATACTTATGTGCATGAGACCAATTCTAAGGGCATATTTGTAATCACTTATCCCGAACGCCCGGTGACGGTAGCTTTTGAAGTCACTTCAGAAGGGCCCCTGATTTGGTTGTCAAGAGATATTCGTCAAGACTAAGTTGATAGCATGATAGATAGAAATTGTCTAAACCTATTACCAACCGAAATTGACAAGCAAATGGAATATTGTACTTGAACAAGTTGTGTATCTTATGTGTGGATTGTGTATTATTTTTCGTGTACAGGTTTGAGTTGACTTGATATTTTGTGAGCCGTCGTGCTTAGTTGAACATGAGTATTTTTGGCCATGCGATTAGCCATTTATGACTTGTATATTGTCACGTGTGTTATATGTTTGTTTCACCTTAGAGATATCGAATTGATTTGTCACCCCGGCGGTGAGTGTGTGATTGCTAAGTTGTATGTGCAGTGTTGTAGACTGGATACCTTCTATTAATTCAGTCTTGCCTTATACACTTTTCCGATACGAATAGATCGTGTCACCTTGTGCGTATGCCCATTGGCATAATGAGGTGGTTATCTTTAGAACCCTACGTGCATGACAATTATGTTGGGTTGAGAATTGAGAACGATATGTTGATGAGTTTGCCTTTAGTTGAATCACTTAAGGTGTTTCACTTCCCCTAGAGATTTAATGTCTCTATTGTATGCCTGTAGCAGGATGGCACGAACTAGGAAGACTGCAAGGATGTCAGTTATGCATCCGACCATATTTCAACTCAGACATGCATTACGAGAACTGAGAGAACTTGAGGACCAACTAAATGTGGCCCTAGGTGAGACACCTCGAGTGAAGCAAGTGACCCCACCGAACCCTCCTTCACCGACCCAAGACTCCAATAGAGCGAGTCAAGGTTAGAAGGTGAGACCTTGTGATTGGAATCCGTAAGAATCATGTTCATCGTGACTTATTCTATTATTTACTTGTCTTCCTGTTATTGGACTACCTTGTGTACTCTGATCGGGTACTCCTTCGTTAGAATGGTATATCTTGTAGTTAACATGGGAATGTAATCGTTAAGAGTGTGATACACTCTATGTTTCAAGTAGCATGTATAGTAGGTGGTGTTGGTGTCTGATGATACCGATCCGTTCCATAGAATGTATTTAGAGTTCGAAACTCTTATTATCATTTATGTTGACCTTGAGACTTATTAACGTGAGTGATCGCATCGCGAGCATGTTAACTTGCTATTCCGTTGACCTTTTGCTTTGTCAGCTTGTGATATAGCTGGTAGTGCCGTTATTCACAACAGAGTCCTATGACTCGTGTGACCTTTAGTGTTATGTCATTTGTTTGAACTCGTTCTTTGACCATAAATGTCGCTGTGTAACCTTGTGAACCTAAGGGTTGTATTAACCCGGACCTAGTCAATCGCGGGACTTCCCATGACAAATTGTTGAGAGTTGTACCACGGGAAGTAGAGATTGTTTAGCGCCGCGGAAGCGTGGGGTTGGGATGCGTTCGAAGTAAGTCAACATGACACTTTTAAGTATACTCTGAATTTGGACTTGACTAGAGACGGTAGTTAGTCTCGTAACGAAACCCCGAGATTTCTCACGTCTCAAAATTTCACCTATTCGTTAGAACCATGCGCGTGAGCAATACTTGGGGGTAGTGGCCTCTAATTTGGACCTACACGCCTTATTTGTTAGACTTTCACTCCTATCGATAGAAGTGTGATTGCGTGAGCTATGGTATGGCCTTGTAGTAGTGTACGTATTTTTCGTACGCATTTAATCCATGAATTCGCAGTCAAATTCTTTTAAGGGGGAGAGGATGTAATACCCCGACCCAACTTATTTCCCGGTTCATTTGTAATCTCTCGATATTGACCTTAAAACCCTCGGAGAGTGAGGTGTCATGCTTGGTAAGTGTGACGTGTTGGGTCGAGAGTCGCATTTGACGCGTGTTTAACTCATGGTGAGTTGTACCCTGTTTCCGTATTTGTTCGAGACCATTCTCGACATCGATTAGCGTTTGTATACATCGTATAACCCTTATGATTGTTTGACCTTGTGTTGGTTGAGACTCCCTTATGATTGACAAGCATGTCGATCTTGTCGTTAACTCGTATGCCGAGTTAATTTGAGTATTGTTGCGCGTGTGTTAACTTCGTGTATAGTTGAGACTTGGGTTCTCTATCATTCGTGTACCATTTTGAGACGATTCGGTTGAGTTTTAGGTGTGTCTTGACTTGGTTTGAGGTTGGGATCACCTTAGAATTATTTGGGAACACTTAGGGAACATTTTGAACACTTTTGGGAAAGCCCAGCGCGCCCTAGCGCGCATTGGCCGCGCCCTAGCGCGCCTGTTTACTAAAGTTTGCACATATCAGACATGAGATTCAGCCAAGGCCCGCGCCTTAGCGTGCCCAGACCGCGCCCTAGTGCGCCCGCGCGCCCTCGCGCGCATACCCCGCGCCCTAGCGCGCCACTGTTGCCAACTATTTCGGGATTTTTGGACTTTTGACATTTTGACCCATTTTGTGTGGCTCCTCTTGTGACACGAACCTAGGCTGAATTCAACACTCTCCTCAGCCAGTTAAACCCCTTAGAGAGTCTTGAGACTCTCATTTTCTTCCCCAAAACACCCAACAACATAGAGAGAGAGTAGAGAGGATCTAGAGAAAGAAATCGCAATATCTCGATCGTTCGGAGTCGGATTTACGAGCCGTCTTCGCCGAAACATAGCTAGCAACGAGGGGAACAATTCTAGCCAAAGGGATCATCCAATCTGTACGTGGGTTTGAGAGGGAGAAAGTTTGATTCGAGCTTGGTTCGAGATTGGGATCGTCGATTGGACTCCGTAGCGGCGTTGAGGTCGCGGAGGAGTACATTTCCACCCGAAGCCCTTCGGATTTCGTGGAGGATTTGCGTTCTATAATAGGTTACTAATCTCCTTCTTAGCTTTTGAGCATCGTAGTAAGATATTGCGATGATTACATGTTATACATGTTGTATATGGAATTTCTACATGCTATACTTGTTCAATATGAAATGTTAGAATTCTATTTGTTGGGTATTGATGATTTGTTGTTAATTTTGTAGTCTCGAAATTTTAGAGACTTGTGAATGATGTTGTAGTACACGTTGTTGTTGTACATGTTGTATTAACGTCTCCTATTGTTAGAGACCTCTCGAGATTATGTTGTGTGTATTGTTGTTGTTTCCCGAGTGGTAGACTCGTGGGTTCCGGCAGTAAAGTCGCCGATGACTTGTTTTAGTTTTATTTGAGCATATGTAGCTCCTTGAGATTATAATCGTTAATATTCTCGCAATGACTAGTGAGAATTACTTGACTAGTATATACCCCGAACGTTAGCTATTATGATTGACACGGTTATTTAGGGACGATACTACGGTTCGTTTCGAGGTTTAATTTGTAGATGACCAACTCTAGCGGAGCTGTATAGGACGTAAAGATTATACGTCATTTGATGTCGTAACGAGTAGTATAAACAAATGTAGGTTGTATTGTAGTCTACTACGGTGTGGGATGACGAATTGTTAAGATCATGACCCGATAGAACTCGACCTGGGTTGACTTAGTCAAACATTGTTGACTATGAAGTGCGGTGAATCGTTGACTTAAACCTTATGCCTTAGTAAGGGTTAATTATCTATATTAGCCTTTCCATAAGTGTTATCGAATAGTCATGCCCTTAGTGCGCGACATTTCATATGAGACGAATAGTCTCAATCGTCGGATGACAAGTTGGTTGTATTTTAGGTAGTTATGACACTCCTTGGGTATCGTTCCAATACGGGCGATGTAATTTGTAGGGAGTCGTGATATGCATAATACACGACGGAAATGAAATGTATATATATATATATATATATATATATATGAGATGGAGTGTATTGTGATTATAGGATACCGTAGAGATCCTAAGTTGACCGTGTTAGTGACGTATTGATTATGATTGTAAGTACGAGTAGGCTTACACATGTTGTGATTGTTAAGTCTACCATTCGCGGACTTAAATGATTTGGTGTATGAGTGGTTGTTCTAGTAAGCAATAGGACAATCATCCTACTTTGATGATTGATTGTGTGTTTAGTATTTACAAGCACATTATGTTGATTGGGTATGTGATTCAATAGAACACATCATGATTTGGTTTATTAAGTTGTGATTCAATAGAACACGCTTTGATTAGTTTAGTATGAGTAAACATCTACTTGTGCATTTCATCGAGTCCAGCTGGCATAAGTGCATTGGAGGTGTATTGACGCTCGGTTATTGCGGGAGCAGGGGCTTCGTAATAGCCGAAGGCCAATACACTGGGCCTCTCCCTACCGTTGGCCACGGTATTGGTTTTCTCTAGCCCCACAGTTGAACGGAATAAACGGCGACTGTGCATTGTCGACATTGTTTTGTATGCATTGGGAAACAGACACCGGTCCCTTATGATACCTACAAGTGGCTAGAGCCGTATTGTCTCGGGTCGTAGGGGATCGAGCGATACGTCGACGTGGATACAGAAAATGGTCCACAACGGGTACTTGTAGATCACGCGTGACGTGATCGGGTACATTCATTGGGATACGAGCATCGGTCCCTTCATGATCTGTGAATAACAGTAGCAGCACAGGAATCTATTTTGATTTTCTAGAGTAGGAATACATCCATCTACCGTTAGCTGTATACAGCAGTAGCAGCACAGGAATCTATATGGCTTTCGGGAGCAGAAGCGCAGGAATCTATTATTATTATTATTATCTTGTCCAATAGCAGCAGAGGCATCTTTTATAGTTCTGTGAAGCAGCAGCGTGATCGTCTTCTACGGCTTCATGGAGCTATAAGGACGGAAGTGTTTCAAGGGATTTCGGAGGTGTACCTCGAATCCACCGTATCCACCTTTATGTGCTTCCTATATGAACAAATGTTGGTCGTGGTCTCCAACCAGTGCATGACGGTTGGTGGCTACTGAGCCTCTCGTGAATTTAGGGTTGGTTGTCTTATGTGCTACAACTTGTTTATTATCCTGCTATAATGTCATGCCATATTGTTACATTAGTAACTTACTGGGTCTTCGACTCATCCCTTCCATATTTGTTTTTTCTTAGTTGCAGGACTCGTTCCAGCGCTGTGAGGCTTGATTCGAAGTTGTACTTATATTATTAGTTTATTTCTATTATCTATATTTGTGAGATCGTGGGTTACACTGAGTTGTGTAAACTTAGTATGTCGGGTAGAGATACTTGTATTTTGTAGACTTGTATTTGTTGCCGACTTGTGGAGTCGTGTCAGTTGTACTATTTTTAGAACTTCGGTCTTTTGGTCGTGTGGCCGTTGGTATTCTGCTTTTGGTTTTCTCGAGCATGTTTGTCTCGTAGTGTTTTAGATGTTGTTGTTCTCCGGCGCTTGTTTTGCCGTAGAAGTTTCATATTGTTTGTTAGGGTTTTGTTATTTGAGTTTTTGAAACTCATATTTTAATTAGTATTCCGCTGCTATAGTTTGGTTCGAGCTTTTGTGGCTCGCTTGTACTAGTTTTCCCTCGGTTTGGCGCTCCGAGTTGGGGTTCAACATCGAATCTCGGACTCGGGTCGTCACAAAAACAAATATAGTGAACTTAAGCAATTGAATATTCCACAAAAGATACCGGTCCGCAATTATTACTTAAAACTGGGCTTTTTTTGCCCGAGCCTTTTAACCCGCGGCCTGTTAGGGCTGATCCACTAGGTTTCAGGAATGGTCCGCCGACCCACATAATATTAATTAGGTCATACATAAAACAATCACCATGAGAATTAAACTCACAACATTCTAATCTAAAGTCAAACACACTTATCATTTGCACTAAATGTCTTCTTTATGTTCTTCTGAATAAATACTGAAATATAAACGAAACTATTGGAAGGAACTACAAAGTCGAAATATTTTAATATTTATTTTGAGATAAAACATGTTGAAATTAAAATACAGTGATGTAAAAATATCTAATTTATATTTCTTATGAACAACATAATAACATATCTAAATTATTAGTTGTAAATAACAATCGCTGTCCACTTTTCTAAATATTTACAAAAATAAAATTATCATCCATCACATTTTAATTTTTTTAGTTACGACTCGTTTAGCCCGTGGCCAGGGCCATAGCCCATTGGGGCTAGCCCAAAACCGCTAGGGTCATTTTAACATCTCTATATATATTAAGCTATATTTTCTGAGAAGAACCAAAATTCAAAGATAGTCTTCTAATAATGAGTTTTTTTTTTTTCATATATGTATAGAATCTCTAAAGAAGTTTCTTGAGTTTGTTAAAATTACCACAAGAGCTTTTCAATACAATCATCTACAGTGAAGATGAGGTAACATTTAGTTAGAAAAATATACTCTACGTGATCCTCTACTTTTAAAGGATCACCTAGAAGATGTCTTTTCATCCACGTCATTTACCGTCAGTTTTTTTATTTTTATTTTTTACCGTCAATCACTTACGGTAAGAGTATTTTTTATTTTTTATAATTAATTATAAAACAATGTCACGTTCGAAAAATTGTTCAAAAAATAAAAATAAAAACAAACCTCTAATAATTAATAAAATTATTAATTTTATTAATATCACAAATCATGGCTGTCCTGCTGTCCTCGTTGTCTGTCTTCGATCTCTACAAACGAAATAGTTAGCAGGAGCTCTTAGCACAACACTTCTCCACCATCCTTTGCACAACACTGTTCTCCACCATCCTTTCCTTCGAACACTCGGTAGAGGGCTGCAATAGAACCGAGTCGTTCATGAAGAAGCTCAAGCTTAGCTCGTAGAAGGCTCGTCTCGAACTCATTTCAATTAGAAATGAACCAAGCTTGAGCAAAAATTCTTGGCTTGTTTGCTAAATAAACCAAGCTTGAACATTAAAATAAGGCTAGTGAACATGCTCATGAACAGTTTCTTTAATTTTTTATAGTATATATAGTATGAAATATATTTTTCCCATAAGACATTGTTGCACATGTATAGACGAACAAAGTGAAACACGAGTCTGAGCATCACATATGCAATTTCAAACGAGACCGCACAAGTCAAAAATAAAACAAGCTGAGTCATCACGCCAAAGCTCGGTCTCAGCTCGGTTCATATGTAGCCCTAAAAATCCGTTTCTGCTGATATTCGCAGACGAAAGCAAGCACTCAGCTCGGTTCATTTGTAGCCCTGAAAACCCCTTTTCAAGTGATATTTGCTAACGAAAGCAAGCACTCTACCCATTGACGTGGATTTTTTCTCCGATCTATTTGCATTAGAGTCCACGAAGAGAGATGAAAACCGGCCAAACAAAATACCCCTCTAAAATTGGACACGCGATTGCACATGGAATTTTTTTATTTTCTATTTTGATCTTTTAAAGTGAGACAGAGCAGCCTAATCTCCCGATCCAGGCAAGACCAGTGGTAAAGATTCCCTACCAAGTTTTTAAAGCAACATCTGCGTTCACGTAGTCAAATCCAAAACTTATAGTTATGCTAAAACAACCCCTACCACAGGACCTATGAGAAAATTTTGGAACGAAGGACAGTCGACGGCATAGAAAATTGTATGGGAATAAAAAAAGGCCTAACAAAGTAAAGGGACATAAATTACTATTAAGGCATAGTACATGAACGTGTGATGCATTTTATCCTAAGTAAATTAAAAAGGATCAAATCAATTCAGGCAACATAAACTAAAGATCTAAAGCTCTTTGCTAAACACGCAGCGGTTTTTCTCTAGCCAAATTTTCCACAGAATTTAAGGCGAAAAAACAGATTCCAATTAATGTTGAAAGGACCTAAGTGTCGGTATTTTCAGCCAAAAACTAATGAAAGTTTGGCTCAACTTATGCATCATCAACAAGACATGGGTCGGCGCCCCACAATTGCACACACACATAATTAGGATTTGACTCTTGCATTGCTGCTGGCAAGACCATTTCCAACATATATAGAGAATTAGAGATACAAAATCTCAAAAGAAACTGCAATCTCAAAGACTATGTCTTCTTCTTCATTATCTAGATCTGAGCTCGGTGATACCGTGATAGAGAGAAAAATAGTGGGGCTGATGAGAGAGTGAAAACCACGAAAAAGACCACGAACCACAAAACAAACCTTCAAGATGAACGAGGTTATGTGGGTTTTACCTTCTCTCTTATCGGTCTCACATTTTTTTCTATATATGCCTCCCTTACTTTTTCACCCAATCATTATAAAACCAAAAAAAAAAAAAATCACAAACCACAAAATTAATCGCAGATCCAAACAGGGTCACTATGGATCGGTTCGTGTTTACGTAGTTAGTATATGAGATACACACTAAAGAAGGCATTACAGGAGTCGATAATCACAAATTACCCACCAGATGAGGTGATGGAGTCAATGTTTCAGATCACGGAAGGAATGTTATCTAAGCCTCAGGAGCTTGCTTCCTCCCTTGCGGGCATCCCTGGTAAATATTAGCACTAGAACAATTATATTCAATTATGCAAGGATAACTGGATGTCCAGGATATCAAAAGCAATTAGTAAAAATAGAGAGATAAACTTAGAAGAGTGTTTTATAGTACATATTTCTTGAATGCAATAAGAAAAACAGGTGCAAACAGTAGATTTTACAGACCTAAATGGTAAAGTTGTACATAACGAGTGTAAATCTACAATATATAAAACCAAAATGGAATTGTGGGAAGAAGATAAAAAGCCATCCGTAATGATTGCTTAACAAAGACATTAGTCAGTGCTGTAGTAACCCGAGAGGAAAAAACCCGAACCTTGTAATGTACAAAACAAATTCTTGAAAATGAAAAGTACAAGCCAAGAAAGGTGCGATTTACATTATTTTTCTGACAACAACCAAATTTATGAGCGAGATTGCAAAACATGATGGTTTGTCTTCTCAGTACTATGGGCAAGTGGACCAACTGTAGAGACAGAAGAGAGAAGCACAGATGGTAGAGACTGCAAGAACTACCACGCAAAGAAGAATGCCCTTCATTTTACTGTATTTAGCACAAAAAAGCACGAGGTTAAGTTCAAGAAAGCATTATTATGACCGGAAACGGAAAGCTGAAAATTATTTTATGAATGCTCAGAGCAAAAGTATATTCTTATAGAGAATATGAACTGAGATCTATCACCAACAGTAGATCCATTAGCGACAGGAGGACAAGGAAGCAGAACTAACATGTGAATGAAGTACATGAGCTGTTGCCCCAAATACTGGAGCCCTTTGCCTAATAAGGTTGAACATGAGAAAAGGATAAGTCATCTGGTATGATGACCATCAAAGGAACATGAGGGAAGGGTTGTCTGTAAGGCGGAGTGACCAAAGTAGGTGTTCAGTCTGTAGAAATGCGTACTCTCCTAACAATTCACAATGGTTCCATTGTGTATTGCTTCAGCAATTGAACAAATCAGGCTGTTGTGGCTGATTCAGAGACAAACAATTCTGTCACCATACCTTCTCTCGAAGTTAGTAATGGAACTCATGAAAAGAAATTAGTGGCCAAGCTGAAGCAAAAAGATGATTTCTCTGTTTTAAGATCCAGACCATCAGAATCTCGTGAATGCTATTTGCTTGCAAAAGGAAATTTCAGAAAAAATTATCAGATTCTCTAATGGATAAGCAAGTGAAATTTCGAAGAGGCTGCAAAACTGTATGCTGAGAACAACCCCAGGCTTCATGAATCAAATTATGTCTGAATCAGTTGGGTAAGTTGGCTTTAATCCATGTTTGACCCAAATCTGTTGTGCATTACAATAAAGGACAAATTCGTCAAGGCATGAAACTCAGGGAACAGTGAACTGGGGAACTAATTTTTCCCCTACTCAATCAGGGTTGTATATGTATTGAGAATACAAGAGCATAATGGGGAGAAAATCAAGGATATAAAGCTACGCAAGGATGAACATTAAAAACAAAATATCACGGAACTACTATATATTTTCAAGGATGAGTACTAAACAATATTTTCTGCATGGGAAAAAGAAAATTGAAGAAAAAGGTCTTTTCAAGTATCCATGAAAAGTGTGGTCCAAAAAAAAAAGTATCCATGAAAAGTTGATTGTCAGTCCGTAACCACACAACTCCACATTCAATAACCGAAAGATGGCCTTGACTAGGTCATACCAATATTACTCTCCAATTAGATACAACAACAACCTAACATTCATTGAATCCATTCTGCTCATCAGTTATTATTGACATTGCTAGGGGAACGGCTCTAGGTCTTGCAACAAAGGACTCTTAGAATTCAAAGCAAATTTAAATAAAAGAATGTGAATCAGTTCTTGTTAGTTTTCAAAGCAGTATGATAGATCTGATTCACAAAGAAAGTCACACACGTCAAGTAACATAACCTGAATATAGATGGCTCAAAATCACGCAGCACTATACAATGGAAAAACACTTTCACAAGAGTACAAGGGATAGACACTGTAATGATCGCGCAAGAGATAAAATTAGGCAAAATTACATAAAATCGTTGTCAATGTACCATCTTCCATCTAAGACAAAGATAATCTGAACACGAAAGGCCATGCTTTGCAGCATTGTGGCTTTCGATAAGTGGGGAAAAGAAGGTGCCTAAAACCGAGAATTTGATTGCTGAGCGGAAATAAAAGGGTGTCTAAAACCAACCATGGGATCGCTTTAATGCCTCCATATACGATGTAAGTTCCTGCCTAGGACATATTATATCTTACTAATGGAATATTTTGTTTCAGCAAAATTCATGACTACTTGAGAGCTTCATGCTACATAATTTTTTAATTATAAAGGACAATCTAATTCAATCCTTATTTCTTCATATAGCTTCTGGCTATTGTCCACCATTCAGCAGAGAATTTCACTTAAGAAAACACAACTTCTCATGGAGGCACATCATAAAGAAATAAACATATCTTTCAGGTGGGAGAGAGAGAGAGGAGAGAGAGAGAGAATAAATAAACAGCTCGGTCTCCTTCTACAGGCTATAAACAGAGGCTGACTTGAAGGGAGATGGGAGTCGCACAAAGCAAACCTACCTAAACTTAAGTTAGAAATTGACCGAGTACAAAGAAATCATATGCTAATCAAAGTTATCAAGCAAATCAGAAATCTTCTTGCTCGCTTGTTAGTTAAAACCTGTTTGATAATCTGTAGTGGAAGGCTTGACGCGGACAGGAGAGAGGACAGGCACAAATTTAACCTATGGAGAGTAATTAATAAAATACAGAGGAATCAAATTGAGCCGGAATCATAAGAATTAATGTAATCAAATTTCTCATATAGTGAAAGCTTGTCGAAATGCTGATATTTGCACACACAGTGCTTTCGTCAAATCATCATACATTATAACACCCCATCAATCCATCTATTAAAGGAGCACATAAATAACGCATCAAATGCTATATAGATGCAAGTTTTCCAATCAAACACAAATAATCTTAGCATTAGTAGTTCGAAATGATAAATTTGGAAATCGGTTCTAGTAGTTGTTAGCAAATTTCAACTAGAATTTCCCCCACACGCTTTACCTTGGAATTCAAGTTATACATTTAAGATATAACTAGAAATAAATTCAAATATAGCACCACAATATATAACTTCAAATTCAACTTCAATACAAAATTCAAAATTCACCTGGCAAATTATCGATTTTGGTCTGCAATTTCTTTCGCAGTATATACACATCACTCTCTTCGTACGCATATTCGGGATGCAGGTGATCGTGTGGAACCTTCTCGATCTCAAAAACCCTGCCACAAACCTCCCAAAACAACTCGTGCGCTTCCGGCGACCGAATTTGATAACCTAAAAGCACAACTCCGGTGTCGGCAACCAAGGACGCCATCGCCGACACCAGTGGGCCCACAGACTCCTCTATGTAAACAACATCCGCAGCGATTACAATGTCAAATGGTGGGCCTAGGGCTTTGATTTGGTTCGAATTGTTCCAGTGGAGTTGTGCTGCCTTTAGCATCCGGCCCAATACAGGCTTGTTGCGCTTTAGGTTGTGCTTCAGTGCCGGCATGACAGGAGCTATGTCGGTGAGGACAACGTCCTTTAATCCGAGGAGGTAGAGGCCCAATCCGGCTACGCCGCAGCCGGTGCCGAGCTCGACGGCGCGCTTATTGCGGAAGTCGAGGAGGGCGGCGTAGGGGTTTTGGTTTGGGGTGGCGGTGGCGGTGGCGGCGGCGGCGGAGGGGGAGGTTAGAGGTTGCCAACGTTCGGCGAACTTGACAAGGACGAGGGAGGCGGGCCAGACGGAGGTTCCGACGTGCATCGAGCCATTGTCTTGGTGAAAGGCGAGCTGCGAATTGTTCACAGTAAGCTCGATCACAGGTGAGTCCGTAAATCGCATCGTTGCTCGACGTTCTTGCCTGCCCAGCTTGTAATGTTATACGTGTAGGATATTTATAGTTGGGCCTTCTTTACTTGATGGAGCCCAATCTAAATTAAATTATGCATTGTAGACTGATGACTAAACCAGATTGGGCTTAGAGCCCGACCCAATTTTCTACTAACAAGCAGCAGAAACTCTACACGTTTTCTGTTGATTAGACAGCTTTTGTTTTTCTCTTTATGTTTCTGGCTGCTAATTCTCTACTGCTAAGTATGTGTGTGTGATGTTTTCTCTACCTTGATCCTGTAACTACATCTCATTATGTTTACGAAAAGAGTTTCTCCTTTTTTAGGCAAGGATGAGAATGTAGCTGTTAAAAACTAGCTATTATATAACGGCTAAAAGAGCAACTTACACGTCAATTTGTCTGAAATATTCTCTGAGATGTCAGTCAACTTGCTTGCCCACTTGTAAGTTATTAGATGTCAATTCTTTTTTTAGGGTTTGCACCGGTAACATTCCTTCCAATGATTGAATCACTTGAATAGCTCATATTGTGTCTACAAGGCATGCTGACTTACAGTTGTTTGTTGATCATTGTTGTTTGTACCTCCATAGTTATTTGGTGCTCTTAGCTATTTAGTTTTTTATTTTATTTTTTGGTAGTGTTTCTGTCATAGTTGTTTGATGTGATAAACACATTTTAACTCCTTTTGTAATGGCTTTCGAAGTGTTCTATGCTCAATAAACAGATAAGGAGTTATTGTTTGAGTCTTTCCTTGTGACAAAAAACTCTTTTTGCATAAGTCCTTATTTTAGGGAAATTTTGTTAATCCAGTTTTGCAACATCAATACCTAACAATATTATGTCCTAACAATCTTTCAAGTGAGATGTTAAATGTTGTCAATTAATTGCAAAGACAGTTTTACCCCATTTGGTGTAGGCAACCTTTGTTGTAGCAATCATCCTTTTCGAATTGTTGCCTAAAAGAGGAATGAGTATTTTGCAAACCTATGTGAGGACACAGGTGATCGCACTTCAGAGCTAAACGTCTACTGATGGAATCCTCCCAAATACCTATCCCACGTGTCCTCCATGTCAGCCACTAGTTGGTCCAGAGATCTACATTGGCAAATTATAACCAAGACCCCAGACGCTAAGCTCGTAGCCGAGATTAATAGTTGAGGATCCCCGCTGAGGTTACTAGTTGAGGTTTCCGGCTTAAGCCAGATCTCAACTTAGTTCATTAACTTCCTCGCTAAAAGACAGGAATCACCTCGATAGCGAGCATCCTCTTCCGCGGTAGACGTCAACATCAGGCATTCAATGTCCTTTTAATGCCTACATCAAGTCTGGAAAAAGCAAGACATTCCAATTGGATAGAAACATTCCTTCTAAGTGAAATTATGGCTACATTTATGAGCTTCTCTTCTCCCAATAAAGAAGCTTCTATTCTATCTCATTGGACTGACAAGAGACATGGGTTCCTTGATGAGTATTAACTCCTAAGTATCTAGGTGGCTATATTCAGACCCTTCTACAAGCCACCCTCAGCTATAAATAGCAAGCTATCACCTTCATTTATGTCTAGGCCACATTTACTCCCAAGATACACAAGTGTTGTTAAGAGACATTTACTCACTTACCTTCAATACTCTCTCATTTATTACATGTTAGTGATTATTAGAGGTCAGTTTGCACTAAACATAAGCTACCTTCTTCACACTTATACTGGTACTGATTCTTACACCTGAGGGTACTAGTCGGGTTAGAACCCCTGACAACCCCTAATGGTGCCTTTTCTTGTCAAACAGTTGAAGGTCTAGTTCGCTTGTGACAGCCAAGTCCCAACACGAGAAGCCTTTTGAGAGCTGGGGCATCCTGACCGAAGACCAGCTGCATACGTACGTGGATCTGACATGGTCACCAGTATTCTTTTCGGCGTGATCATCAAGGATAAGGTCTAAAAATATTTAAGAGTATCCACTTAATGATATATATCAAGTATGACCTTTTGACCCAACCACCTATCTTTTTTGGCCTTTGACTAAAAAAATTTATGAACTTCCCATAATAACCACGCCTCTCCCTCTCCCTGTCAAAACACGTTGTCTCCCTCTACATGCTATCTTCCATTCTCCCACTCTCTGTCTTCTCTCCCAACCCCAAACCCTGACCTTCTCCTCACAACTGTCAATTAGATCTCCCTCTCCCAACACCATGGCTGCATCCTGCAAGCTAGCATCCCACAAGCTCCACCCTCTATTACTAAGTTAACCCTTTATACAATGCATATCTTTACTTACATACATGCTTGCGCTCCCTTTCCTTCTATTTCTCTCTCTAAACAACTCATGGGTTGTCTAAACAACCCAGTGATGAGTCGTTTAAATAACCCTTGGGTCATTCGAACGACCCTTGAGTAGCTCGAACAACCACACAAGTTGTTTGAACAACCCTGTAAGTCATTAAAAAAATAGAGGGTATTTTGGGGTTTTTAAATAAAAGAGGTCATATAAGAAGTTTTGGAGTAAGTGAAGCCGTATAAAAACATTAGGAGTTTGACTAGGCCATATATATGAATAAATCCCGTCCACTTATCCATTCCACGTAGGATTAGGTTTACACTTCGAGAGTCCTCTTCATCAGCAGACTTTGTAGAATGAATGATTTAGGCAGACTTGGCTTCACAGCACAAAGTCTATTGATAGAACCACATAGGCAGACTTTGCTTCAAAGCACAAGTGTGCTGATGGTATATATGAAGTCTAATGATGGACGCATGTTTACACACACCAACCTAACTATTTATTGCCACGTCCCAATAGAGCTATATTAATCTATGCCGCGCGTAGGGTAATTATAAGGTTGCTTATAGACACTCTTCTATGACTAAATAATGGGTACAAGTGAATCCAAGGTAAATGAATATTCCAAACAATCTAAAATACAAAGCAAGTAAATAGTCTTAGTAATCTCCTTCTATTTGTTTCTGGTCATTACTATTATACATAAAGGCAAATTACATAGAGCAAACTACTTTTTTAAAATTTGTGTAAAGTTATATAAGAAGAAACTTATTTTAGGAGGAAGGGAGTATGACAAGACCTTTTATTAATTAACACAACAAATAATTAATTACCTAGCCTCGAGATCTTTTATATTCCTTTTATCACAACCGATGATGTATACTTTGACCTTTTTAGTCAATTTAATCAATTTTTAAGTTGATATTTAACATATCTTATTTAGTTATGTGGAAATAAAAAAAACCACCAGATACCCGCTTATCGGACAAAAAGACGTAACGCTCCCTAAAGAGAGAAAGATCGGATTCTCCTAGTAGTAGCCTTCATAACAGTTGTAGTTTGTCATGCCAGGGTATATTTGAGAATTCATGGAATCCACCAAGGATGCTATAGACTATAGAGGTAGCTTAGATGGGACTTAATAAAGCCTTTAAATCTCAAAATAAAATGACCAATAATTAAGATTGAGAGATTAAAAAGTCATGCAAATCCCCAAAAGAAAAGAGCCTCCTTCAGGAGTGGGGATTATGTGAAGACATGCATATGCACTTATCTGCTTTTTTTATTTCCTTTTTCTATTTTCTTTTTATTTTTAAATTTTATTTACCCCAGGAAATGTAGGCTAAGCCTATATGAACTAGAATCTATCTTCTTCTTTTCTTCAGTGATATTATCTTTTGAATTTCAGATTCAAAAGATAACAATTGCAACAGAGATGAAACAAAGCAATAATGGAGTTCAAAAGGGTCTCTTACTTTGCCTCCACTATCATACCTCCTTTTATCAAAATAATAGTAGTCTACCATTTTTCTAAAGTGAACAGCTTTCAGGGTTCAACAGAATATGCATGGATCTCTCTTTCCTTCCCCTGTAATATTTCATCCGTTGCTAAATTATTGTCTTCTTTCTTTTTTTATCTGTCCCTAAATAGTTATCTTGTTTGAAACTTTCATTTCTAAGACATCATTTTTATCATTTTACAATTACTTTTTCTTCATACCTTAATTATGGGTTACATATACATGGACATTAAAGTAAATTATACACTATACCAATATTAATAATTTAATTAATTATTTTTTCTTAATTTATGTACTCAGTCAAACAAGATAATAATTTAGGACCAACGTAGTAGTTTGATAGTTTTTTCTTTTCCTAAGCATCACTTTTAGCTATCATCAACCATTAAATGCCACCTTTTCCTCCATTCAAAGGTTTCTTAAGGGCTATTCTAAAAGTTCCCAACATTGCAGTGTTAAAATAAAGCTATTTTACGTGTACGTACATAGCCTACTTAAAACCTGATTACCTGAACTATTTTTTTATAATACAGATTATTTAAAACATAAATTTTTTAGAAATGCAGTTTTTTTTTCCAACAACATTTTATTTTTCCTGCCATTACAGTGTTAAAATACAACTATTCTACATATATGTACACAAACTACGAATGACACTGATACTGCTGACGTGGTATTATTATTTAATAAAACAACGATATTATCTGTAATCTTTTTTTCCACATTTTTTACGGTTACTGATTTGCTGTATTCTTATTGGACGGTGATACAACGTAACCGATTGTTCTCTAATGTGTAACTACAACTAGTACATTTTACTAGCCCTACATTTGCTGAATATCTCTCATCTTCACATTGCGCACTTCCTATAATCCTTTTAATAAAATATGTTACTCCTTTAGTTAGTAAAAAAAATAAAAACAATGAAAATATGTTATTCCTTTAGTTAGTACTCCCTCCGTTCCACCTAAAGAGTCCACGTTTGAAAAGTTTAATTATTAAGGGATATATTAATGCCGTTGGATTTGGTCATAATTACAAAAATACATAAGCATAACTAAGATGATTACAACACAAGTGAAAGGGTAAAGATGAAATATTATGAAAATTGTAAGCATAATTTTTTGAAAGTTGACTCTTTAAGCGAAACATCTCAAGATAGTATAGTGGACTATTTGCGTGGAACGGAGGTAATAATATATTCTCTTCGTCTCTAAGTGTCTATTTTTAGTTTTAACTAAAATTGAGGAAAGTAATTTTTGGGTCATTTTAGTAGCACATGTACTTTAATGCCCTTAATGTCAATATGTAACATTAGAAGTTCACACTAGAGCATGATATATTTCAAAAGTAAAATTAGTAAATTTATACGAAAATGAACACTTATTTTGGGATAAGAGAATTTTAGAAATAGACGCTCAAAAGGGATGGAGGAATTATTAACTAAAGCGAATAAAATTATCAGAATTTAAGCTGAGTGCAGATTGTAGTTTTTCTTACTTATATTTTCTTTAAATTACACTATAAATATATTATTTTTAGAAATAAGACTATTTTATTTTGGACAAATTAAAGAGATGATTAAGAGACAGTTTTTTTTTTTTTTTTGGGACGGAGGTAGTACTTGTTAGAATGCTTCGATATTGGTTTTAACTTTGGCATTTTTAACGGTACATGAGGGGAAATGAAGAACAAATTGTTAATTATTTTTCGTCTTAATGAAAACAAAAACGAGGCAACGAGTTTGAAATTTTCAGAAAAATAAAAAAAAGTGACATTTATTTAAGGACAGAAAGAGTATCCGCTAGCATTGGCATAAAAACTGTGATTCATGAAATGTTTCGAAGTGATCAAATCCATCCGTTGATGGATGGAGGATGGCAGATGGATTGAACACCAACACCAAGGAAATCCCTAGTTTGCCCACCTGCACTATCTTGATCACTCTGTATGTGCCTGCGCTTTGAGGGTGGATTATACATTTGCAACTGATTCAATGTGGTCAGATCACTCTCTAGATCACTTCCAAGGCCAGTGCTTATCGAACTTGTACCGTACAACCCACAGAACTTGTTCCCATCTTCAACTTGATTAATACTGCTACATTTCAATCCAAAGCTTCCAAGGAATGAAGGGTCAGCAGAAGTCGCCCCGATCTGTGCAGCCTTCTGCAGCAAAGCTGTCGCCGACATGTTTGCGGCCGCAGCCGCGCTCATAGGTGTTTGATGAGAGTGGTGTTGTGTGCTGAACAAGGAAGGAACACTTACAACTTCAGAAGTGCTTTTCAGTTCTTGGGCATTACTTGAAAAGTGCTTATTTTCAAGTACCCAACTGGATTGGTAATCGGGCTGCTGCGGCGGAGGGTTTGAATTACAAGACACAAGTGGATCACAAAACACAGATTCAGAACTCAATGGTGGCCGAAACTGATGGATCTCATGATGGTGGTGGTGGTCCTGGGCTTGGGTTGTTTGGCCCATCCACAGGGAAAGTCCTTGCTCGGTTAGGTCGACGTTTTCCATGTGGCTGCTTGTGATTGGCTTGAACATGGAAGAGAAATGTGTTGCCATGGTAGGGCCCAGTGAAGCTCCCACAAAATGGTAATTGATGTTTCCTAGTGCTGCTGCTGCTGGATTGTGGATGTGAGATGCTGCTGTAACTCTAGCTGTTTCTTCAGCTAAGGCATCACAAAATGCCCTATGTGTTATGAAGCTATCTCTCCTGTTCAAAATCAAATTAATAAAGGATTAAATATCTGCAAATAAGCAAAGAATGAAGTATATGTATGTACCAATACTAACCAAAATATGAACATGTTTGTTGGTAAAGCAACAATTTATTCGATAATGAGAAGGGAAAGAGAAATGGATCGAATTATTCGATCAAGAAAGACAACCAAAAATATCAACATCATTCAAAGAGAAAATTGATAGGGGCATCGGTTTTACGAAAAAAGAAGAAGAAAGAGAGACGAGTGCACTCGAGAGATAATCAAAGTGAATTAATTACGTCTGAAAACACGCACAAGATACATAACCATTTAAATTGTGCAAGTTTCAAGAGGATCCTTATGCCTAACTTCGGCTCAAAATAACAGCAAAGTTTACACATGCTACTCATTAGAGTTTATAGTTGCTGAGATACAATCTCAGCCGTTGAATCAAACTATTGGTTCTGGTTGGGTGACGAATTCATTCTAAGAAACACAGGAAGAAAAAATATATGTTACAGTATTATGTTTTTTTTTGCTTTGAACAAATAATAAGTCTGATTTGACAGCAACACTAAACTAGAATAAGAGCTGAGGGGTAAAAATGAAGTGCTAAAACAATATATTTTTGTCTTCACTACAAACGATATTTACTTACCTTTTACTCCTAACGGCCAACATAGAAACACACACATACAAACACACACTCTTCCCCATCACACAAAGAAATACTCCCCTCCGTAATCGGCGCAAACAGTTCACTTTCTTTTTTCAGAAGTCAACATGTGACTAAATCAATCAAAATTTTACGTACTTTACTTATGTTTTAAGAAATAAAATTTCATTAATTAAAAACTATCTTAAGAATATTATGGATTACAACTTTCATAACTTTGTAAGAACAACTAAATTTATGTAAATTATCAGTTAAATTTTAATTAAGTTGACCAAAAAAATCAAAAATTGGCTCTTGGCCTGAAACGGAGGGAGTAAAAACTTATCCTACAACTGATTCTGGGCTTTGGAAATTTTTTTGATTCAAGTAATACTAATATAAAGTGTAGATCGAGCACCGAGAAATTACCGGGAAAATATAGTCCCGCAGTCACATTTATATTCTCTAGTGCCACAAGTTTTCGAGTGAGCTTTCCAATCGGATTGAACAGCATATCGCTTTGAGCACTTCTCGCACTTCCACTTCTTCTCACCGTGCTTCCTACAGAAGTGCTTCTTTATACCGGTTAAATCACCTAGAGCCCTAGAACGGTGGTTGTGGACACAGGATTTTTCAGGGCAAACATAAACTCGTTTTCGGACTTCTTTGCTAGTCCTTTGCTTGAGCTTCCATGGTAGATTATGTCCTCGTCGATGAAGCTGCAAATTTTGATCCCGTTGGAAGCCCTTTCCACATATCTCACACAAGAATCTGTTGGTTGCCATAAGTGTCTTTGGCGACAAGGCAATTACTTCCGCTTCTGGATCTGCATAATATTAATTAATTACCCATGTGTCAAATGGTTGATCATTGAGGAATAAAAATGTGCAAGCAATTATTGTCGCAGCTCGATCATTTTGATTTTTTCAAAGCAAGTACTGCGGTAACACGAATACGTGAGATCTTAGTACCCTTAGTATCTGATGAATATCCATGAATATCGACAAGATCTTAAAGGTAGATGGAGAGAAAAACTAAAGAAATTAGAAAAGAATATTAACTTTGCTTAGTGTGTGTTTGTGTGTGTGTGTGTGTGTGTGAGAGAGAGAGAGAGAGAGAGAGAGAGAGAGAGATTTGCCTGGGTTTCCGGGAGGTTTCGCTTCTTCTTGATGGAGGGAAGATTGGATCCATTAACTGGGTTATGAGTGAAACCAGTTGGAAGTGCTTCCTCTGTCATTTTTCTCAGTTATGATTCAAATTAGATACAAAAGGAAACTCGCTTAATGATAATATGTTGTCCAACCTTGATAATACAAGTTCATATATGGATAACTCTCTCTCTCTCTCTCTCTCTCTCTCTCTCTCTCTCTCTCTCTCTCTCTCTAAAACACACACACAGGAGATATTAACTTAAACCAAAAAAGAATGAGTACCTAATTAAGGATCCAACCTATTTAGCAAGGATATATTAGCGAAGGGCTCTCTCTCTCCCTCTAGATCTCTCTCTCTCACACACACACGTTAGCTGCAGTCTTTTAGTAATAGTACTAACTGCTTTTGGTCGGAACTAGAATAATAATATTACATGGGAGGCGGTGAAAAGTGAAAGTTGGGAGGAAGGAACAGTTAGAGAGAGAGAAGGGGGGGGGGGGTGGACAGGAAACCCCAAGGTGCATGATGACACCTATGATGAGCTTGGAGAAAAGTTAAACTCCATACCTTTCTCCTTGGAATGATTATCCCATAATTTGATTGCTTTTTGTTTTTTGTCTATGCCCTCTAATCTCTATCAATCACCACACCAGTCAAAAAAAAATTTTCTTTCTAAATTAGTGCTCTATATATAATCCACTTTCCTTTTTAAAAGTTAATATAAAACTAAATTAAATAAAAAATTTACATACTTTACTTATGTTTTAAAAAATAAAATTTCATTAATTAAAAACTATCTTAATAATACTATGAATTACAACTTTAATAATTTTGTAAAAATTACTAGATTTATGTTAATTATTGGTCAAATTTTAGTTTAGTTGACCAAAAAAAATAAAAAATGGACTCTTTGCCTGAAACGGAGGGAGTATTTTGCAAGATACCAACACCAAAAATGTGAGAAAATGCTGTCCATCAAGGTGATGTAGATTTATTTGATACTGTTATCTTATCGTTTTAGAGTTTTCAATTAATATTTCAACAATTATTGTTTATTTTTTTTATTTTCATATCTATTTTTTATTTAGTTAATTAATGTGTATTATTTACCTTGTAAATATTTAATTTGGGTAGGAGTATAATAAGAAGCCATATAATTAATGTGTATTAAATTTGTAAGTAACCAAAACTTTCAAATGGCTAAAAAAAATTTGATCATTATAATTGATAAATAGAACGGAGGGAGTAATATTTTCTGTAAAGGTGCAACTTGTTTTTGTTTATACTTCAACTGTCCCAAAAATATAATCTTATTTAACAAGATAAATTTTTTCAATTCATAGCTATACTTGTACTTTAATCAAATTGCTCTTAGAGTATTACCCCTCCATCCCAAAAAAAAGTGTTTCTTATTCTATTTTTGGATGTCCCAAAATAACTGTCAATTTTCATGTTTTGGAAAGTTATTTCAAGTTAATAATCTAATCTGCCATTTTTATTTGTAAAATAGAAAAATAAATTGACCTTTATTAATTTGTTACCGGTAGTGATAACTAATCAATTGGGGACCCTAATCGAAAGTTACATAAATTCAAAACTTTTTTTTTTTTTTTAAATCTTGTACTCAATAGAGAATACTTAGAGCTTCTTCAATACAATCATCTATCTAGTAAAAATGATAAATACGTAGGAAAGATAGATTTTCCCAAAACATAGCTTCTCCAATGCAAATCTCTAATGCTGAGGTGAAGATGACGTGTCATTTAGTTAGTAAGACATACTCTACGTGATCCTCTACTTCTAGAGAGTCACTTAAAGAATGTCTTTTCATCCATGTCAATTTTTATTTTTATTTTTATTTTTTACCATCAATCAATTACAGTAAGAGTAGTTAATATTATTTTTTATTTTTTATAATTAATTATAAAACAATGTCACATCTAAAAGAATGTTTTAAAAGAAGTCTTGCATTGGAGCACGTTTAGAAAGATGAGTCTTACTCATGGCCGGCCTTAGGGTGAAGCCAATGAAGCCCTTGCTTTAGGCCTAAAAAAAAATTAGGCCTATAATATATATATATATATATATATATACTTCTTTTAATTTTTAAAAAATATATATATAATTATTTTAATTTTTTTTAAATGTTAAGATACCTCTTAGCTTTTCTCACACAATCATCAATAATTTAACAACTTATGAGTTGAAATTTTTTTGTTTTTAATTAGGCATGACTATTTGGTATGATATATTATTTGCAGTAAACTCAATTAGTAAAAATATGCAATTAAAAGATATGTGTATCAATGTAATTATACAATAATTGAAAATGTTATAATTTTTGCCAAGAAATTGCTATAGAAATAAATATAGAACCTAAGTTCCGTAAAAAACGTACTATTCGTAAAAATGAATATTTTGATAAAATTATTGACAATGAAGTTGTAAGATCTTATGAAAAATCATTTTAAGTTGATTACTTCTTATACATAATAGATAAACAATACATAATAGATAAACAATCACTTCATTTCAATGCATGATGCCCAATTGTTTGCATCCCAATGCCCAATTGTTTGCATCTCGATGCACAATTCCTGCATCGCGATGCCCAATTTAATTTGAGAAAATGGCACTGCATCTCAATGTCTAATTTGTTGCATCCCGATGCCAACACCTCGCGATTTATTATGTCATATTTTTAGAGTAAAGGAATTTCAAATAAATTAAATTTGGCATTACCTCCTTAGTTATCAATCTGGGATAGCTCTCACTCGTAGAAATATCTCCCAAGAGGGCTTGATAGCACTCTCATTCTTCAATCTCATGTATTGAGGACGTAGAAGTGGGCGGACTTAGATAATCCTATTTCGCGTTCTGCCTTTATGGTTCTCATCAATTTCATAAAAGTGAATTCATCAAGTACTCGCTGGGGCGAGGTACGGAAGGTACGCTGGGGTGAGGTGTGGCAGCCTCAAATTTTCATTTTGTCCCCCTACTCACTAAGGCGCGCATCGACTGGTTCGCTAAGGTGCGCTGCAATGGCTATTCGCGATGTAGAAATTAATAATTTTGATGGCCAATTATTGCATCCCGATACCCAAATTAATCTACGAAAGTGTGCATCCCGATATCTGATGCCTGATGTGCGTGTGTTTTAGTTTCATTAAGGGTATTGTTGTATTTTCACCCAAAAAATGCCTTTTTTTGGTTTTGAAAAAAGATGAGTGGACTGGAGAGATTATAAATGTCAAAAAAGGGATTGGCCTGTAATTTCACCTAAAAAAATTACTTTACAAAGGCCTTACTTTAGAGTTCGCTTTAGGCCTCCATAATTGTTGGGCCGGCCCTGGACTCTTACTTCACAAAGCGCGAGGTCACAGGTTCAATCCATTCCCACGTCCCCTTAGAATAAAAATAAAAATAAAAATAAAAAATAAATAAAAGAAAAGAGTCTTTATCTTTTAAATGTTTTGTCACATATGAAAGAGATATTCTTGTTTAAGCATGCCACATAGGAAAAACTAAATGATAGCATTTTTTCTCAAAAAAACTTCTCAAATGAAAACCTCTTATGCTGAGGTGGAGATGATCTGACATGCAGTTGGGAAGACATCCTCTACGTGATCTTCTACTTTTAGATGGTTACCTAGAGGCTGTCTTTCCATCCACATCATTTACCGTTAGTTTATTTTATTTTTTACAGTCAATAGTTACTGAATGGAGTAATTATTATTTTTTGTTACTAATTATAAAAGATTGTCACGTCTGAAAGAATGTTGTAAAATGAGTCTTGCATTGGAGAACGTTTAGAAAGATGATTCTCTATTTTTTAAATTTTAATTTTTTTGCCACATGAGAAGGATGTCTTCTTGTTTTATCATGCCACGTAGGAAATATTAAATGATCGTATTAGAGATGCTCTTATTTTGAGACGAACAAATTACTATGTTTAGAAATAAAACTATTTTCTTTAAACAAATCAAAGAAAAAAATTGGACAGAAAAGAGTAATACTCATACGGAATAAGATCTGCAATATGCTTAGCCTGTGCACTTTTTTGTGCGAGGCACTCACAAACCTCATCGATTTACTAGTATGCGATTCGTTCTAATAGTCCACCTACACTTCTACCTGAAGATACAAATGAACTAACGATTAGCAAAGGAAGAAAAAGAACAAAAAAAATAATAATAATAAATTAAAAGAGGATTAGCAAAGGAAGTAGGGATGGCAATTTCGAACCGAACCGTAAATATCTGAATGAATCGAATCGAAGTTAACGGTTATTAATCGGTTTGATGGATATGGGCTGGGTAATGTAGATAACCGAAATAAAAAATTGGAGAATTGTTTGGTTTTGGTATTAGCAGTACCCGCCCATTACCGGCCTAATTACCCGAACCGCTTATTTAGTACTAATATAATTTTACTCATATTTTTATACAAGTATTTACCATATAAACCGTGGTATATATCAAGTAGAGCCTTATAGTCCGACCAAACATCTTAAATGGCGTTTGACCGAATTGCTTCGAACTTCCTAAAATACCCTTAAGGCCCTCAAAACTCACTAGCGTCTCTTTCTCTCACATTCATTGCCTCCGTCTCTTCCTCACTTCCAAAGATCTCCGACGCCCTCCCCCTCATCTCAGCTTTTCCCTGAATGAGGGGGGTTGTCTCAGATGTAGGAGAGAAGATGGTAGTCAAATCTTTCTTACATATTCGATGATAACAAGAGAGAAAGGATCCTACTTTGTTTATGCAAAAACCTGCCGAAATTAAATTTCTATTGATCATCGAACGAAGAATCTTCATATCGTTCTCTAAATATGGAAGAAGGAAGAACTGATTCTAGCATGCCCGGGAGGCACTAAACTAGATGTTGGGCACTAATCTAATATTAAGTTGGAACGAGTCTTTATTTAATAGCTATATATAAGAAATGAGTTAGAATAGAAATTTGGATGGGATGCGGATGATTCTCTTATTCATTCGTCAATATGATCTTATATGATTTTGATTGATCGATTTTGACTAGTCGATCCATATTCCATTTCAAAATGAGATATCTTGAGTAGGCTTCAAAGGAGAAGAAGGGAGCTAAGCCATGAGCTTCGTCAAAGACCAAGAATATGAGACGTACTATTGAAGAACGAGAGGTCTTACAGTATCGTACTAGAATAATCGTAGGCTCTGTAAGTCTTCTCTACCGATTATTAGCCCCGTCTACGAGTTGAGAGCTCGTCTGTCTCCCTTTCCATCTATGTGGAGGTCAATCAATTCTCTTTCGATCTCCGTTAGCAAGGTAGTTCATTCGCTCAACTAAAGTCAGAGGGCAAATCTCTTCATCTCTCTTTTCATATATATGGGAGTCAATCAATTCTCTTTCGATCTCAGTCTATTAGGTAAAATCGATGCATCTCACTGAAGATATATATCCGACATCAACTTCATAGTTATGGCCTTCTCGAATTCGATTAGATCTTCTACCCGATTGAAAGAATGAGTCATCCACACCCAGCTCGATTGAATCGTCTAATGGCTCGCTACCAGCCTTAGCTTTTCCCCAATGAGAGAGGTTAAAGAGCTTCCACAACGTACTTGCCGCCTTCGTCGTTGCTTGAGGTACAACTCTGTCTAACCCTACTCAATCTCTCACTCTCTCTCTCTCTCACACACTCTGTCTCTGTCTCTGTCTCTCTCTCTCTCTTTTTCTCAAACCCTAGAGTTTTTCAATGGTTGTTTGAACGATTCTTGAGTCATTTTGAACGACTCAGTGAGTCATTTGAACGACCTTTGAGTTGTTTAAACGATTGAATGAGTCGTTCATCAAACGACCTTATGAGTTATTTAAACGACCATGTGAGTCGTTCAAATAATAAGGGTATTTTTGGGTTTTTAAATAAAAAAAGACTATATAAGTTGTTTTGGAATAAGTTAGGTCATATAAGTTGTTCGGAGGTTTGACTAGGCCATTTGTGAAGAAACCTCATATAACTTAGGTATATATATGTTTGATTTAAAACACTAAATTTCAAACATCTTTCTCAATTATGTGAATGTTTGCTCGGTGCGTTCACTCATTTTCATCGCTTAATTATTTAATACTTGGTGAATTTGTGGCGTGCACAACTACACTTTTTAGCTTTTACGAATATGATTATGATATAGTTTTAAGTATAATTATTATCTTTTATCAAGTCTTATGAACTTGATTAAATAGTATGTTATTTAAAAAATTCTTTTTGAGTATTTTTTTCTAATCATTAAATTATTTTAAACTAAATTGTTAGTTTGACGAATTACCCATAGATATTCCCCGATTAACCGTTACCCGTGAAGAATGGATATCGGGAGACAAATTAATTACCCCGTGCGGAATGAGGTGAATATGGGACATATAATTGAATTGGGGAATGGGGGTGGTATTATGTATAACCACCCCCGAACCGCCCCATTGCCATCCATAAAAGGAAGAAAAAAATAAAAATAAATTAAAGAGAGAGAGAGAGAGAGAGAGAGAGAGAGAGAGAGAGAGAGAGAGAGAGAGAGAGAGAGAGAGAGAGAGACTTCAACCGTTTATATACCATTTATTTGCTTCAACCCTCTAACTAAAGTAACTTCTGATACTTTTTCAAATTCTAAAAGAATTTGTTTCTCAAGTTTATATATATATATATATATATATATATATATATATATATATCAGATTGCAGCTTAAAAAGTTTTTTTCTTCTTTTTTATTATTGAAGAGAAATGCTACCACATTAGGGTTACAGTAGACCCACCGATGAGACTAAAACCGGTTCGTCAATGGATCTAGACAAAATCGAAAATGTAGTATGTGTGAATCAATCCCGAGACTTGAAGGTATTATCACGCTTGTTCGACCAATAGGCTACTGTCTTGTAGGAAATCAGAAAAAGATATTATTTATATCTTAATTGTAAGATACCAGGTTCTCTGTTTTTGAAGTTAAAATTGTAGCATCAAATTCAACCATTTTAGGAGTTTAAGAAGGACAAAAACAAAAACAAAAACAAACAAATTTACTATGTACAGTAAAAACAGAAATAAGCTGCGTTTTAAAATGCAGATACAAATAGATATTAAAAGAAATTTTTACAAATAGATATTAAAAGAAATTTGTTTGTAAAAATTTTCAGGACATCATTTTTACTATTTTACCATTTTATTCTTATTTTTTTCCTACTTTAATTATGAACCACATACAAATAGATATTAAAAGAAATTACACATTATACTAATATTAATAATCAAGTCAATTATTTTTTCTTAATCCGTATGTCAGATCAAACAATACAATAATTAAAGGACTGAGGGAGTACAATACTTGGTCTCCGTGCAATGTTTTTAGGATTTAGTTTTTTGGTTTTTTATTTTGTACGACTCTCATTGGTATTACTTTCTCTTTATTTTTCTTTTACTCTTTATTCAATTATATATCACCAAACAAAAATTTAAAATTCAAAAATTAAACTTAAATTTTCTCTGTCAAACAAACCCGTAATGTTTTCGCTAAACATTTGAAGTATGTGAATGAATGAGAGAGAGGACCATTGTTGAGATTCTGTCGTCTCCTTTTATTCTCATATCCCACAAAAGTGAAATCTTTTTAATTGCTTTTTAGTCAAAAATTAAGGTCCGTGCATGGTATAGCATTTCCCGAGAGGAATACATGTATTTCCTAATACATAAAAATAACCTTTGTGTTTTTGGAACCATGCCATTTTCCGAAAGGAAAAAAAAAAAAAAGCACTTTAAATTCTACTGAGGTCTCACTCGATTACAATTCATCGAACGAGGTTAATGTCTTTTTTTCTTTTTTTACAAACAAAGCAATATATATATATATATATATATATATATATAAGCGTCAAAGGTAACAAACATAGTAATAGAGGTCATACTGTTACAAATAATGTATTACAATAATATAAGGAATTAACAGATTACAGCAGTAAACATAAACAAAAATATAAGAGAAACAATCTGTTGTCGATCTTGAAAAACTCTTGCGTATGGTCCGAGGCCTGTGTTAGACACAGTGTCCTTAAAACAGATTCGTCTCCTCACCGTAAGTGCTTTGAGGGTTCACGGACGTCTGTCTCCCAGGATACAACGAAGAACCGAAGAGACCGCAGCACTGGAGGTTCCGGCGAATTGAAGAGTGCCCTAACTGTATCACCAAGAATGCAAACGAACGGAGGCCAAAAAGAACGAAGTCACAATATGCAATGGCGATTGTCGAGTTGCTGGAAAAAATTTTCGGTTCTCTCTTGTGGAGCTCGAGCCTTGATTTTAAATTGGTAAACCAAATGGTTTCACTCAATTAATCTGTCAATGAAGGCCGAGTAATTGATTTGTTGTTACAAATCAAGAGAAATCAATCCGTTGAGTAATTGATTTGCTGTTACAAATCAAAAGAAATCAAATCATGTATTAAGACTCTTCATTGAAGCTGGGAGTTACTTTTCTGAATAAAATCAGAAAATAAATAGCAAAACGTGGCTAGGTCTAAGGGGCTCGATTTGGTCCGACATTCGTGTTCGCAGGTCGCGCTTGCTCACGAGTCCACTGTCCGGAACTCGAATCGAACTGGGTTTTGCACCCCCCTGCAGGCGCGCGCGCGAGAGAGAGCCTCTATGCTATACAAGCTTACTCCCTAGGAGAAAGGAGCTTGTATATAAACTAGCCTTGTTTTTTCTTTCTTTCCAATGTGGGATAAACCCACTTTACCAACTTCAACACACCTACTTTAGGCCTTAATATCTTAATCATCCAACCATCATTTTGGACAAATAAATATATGATTTCAATGTTCTCACGGAGTAGAATACATTTCCACAATTATCTTTGTCATTCGACAAACGAATCACTAAGAAATTTGCAAATTAAGATGCACAATTTCCTTCACTATTTTTTTACATTTTTCCAACAATCCCCCACATGAAGGAAATTGATGATGAATTTGGTGATAAAGTCTAGCAGTTGAAACCTGCATAGGATAGGTAGGTGTTACCCTTTGAACCTTCCCTTGTAAAAGTATGTTTACTTTACTAGCTGACCAGTAGGCGCGATGTCTTTGAACTGTTCTGCCTTTTATGTAAACGATCACATACTTCACACAGGAATCTTCCTAACACAATTCAATTCTCATAGTTATGTTCATTCATGGCCCTGAACATTTGCCTGGTTCTGTAAGAGGATCTAAGAATTGTACCTCACACAATTCTCTTAGAAGTGGCCCCACTTCTCTCTCACATAGGTGATTCTTAATTAAGAGTAACCCGTATTACTCTGCTCGGCTTTCCGACGCATAAGAATCATTAAAAGCCATTTGCTTATCCTCTTATCTGCGGGTATCACTATTATCGGAATGGACAAGTGATATTATGAGTCCTTTTACAATTAGGTTGTCCCTTTGAACCTAGATCTTGGGATCTCCAGTCAACTAGGTTGGGTTTCCATTGTACCAACTCATTCTTCTAGAGGTTTAAGTCCCATTCATTTTGAAGATTTTGCAACTACCTCTCTGTTTAACCCTTTGGTTAACGGATCCGCTAAATTATCCTTTGACCTCACATAGTCAATAGAGATAGTACCAGTTGAGAGTAGTTGTCTAATGGTATTATGTCTTCGACGTATATGTCTAGACTTACCATTATACATGTTGCTTTGTGCCCTGCCAATTGCTGATTAATTATCACAATGTATACAAATTGCTAGCACAGGTTTTGTCCATCTTGGAATATCTTCTAAAAATTGGCGAAGCCATTCAGCCTCTTCACCACATTTATCTAAGGCTATAAATTTAGATTCCATGGTTGATCTGGCTATTACAGTCTGTTTAGAAGATTTCCATGATACTGTCGCACCTCCTAAAGTGAATACAAATCCACTTGTAGACCTTGAGTCTTTAATGTCTGATATCCAATTGGCATCGCTATATCCTTCGATAACAGTCGGATGTCTTGAATAATGTAATCCATAGTCACGAGTATATCTTAAGTACCTTAGTACTCTTACTATACCCTTCCGGTGATCGGTTCGGGATTACTCGTATACCTACTCAGTTCACTGACTGCATAGGCAATGTCAGGTCTTGTGCAGCTCATCAAATACATCAGACTTCCGATGATTCTGGAGTATTTTACTTGAGACACCGACTCACCTCTATTTTTCGACAGATGTTGACTCGTGTCTATTAGAGTTCTAGCTATAGCGGAGTCATCCTTACTAAATTTTTCTAGAATTTTATCCACATAGTGTGACTGGCTCAAAGCAAGTCCACTTGAAATTCTAGAGATTTTAACTCCAAGGACTACATCAGCTATACCCATATCTTTCATGTCAAATTTAGAACTCAACATGTCTTTTGTGGATTTAATCATCTTATCATTACTCCCTATGATAAGCATGTCATCTACGTAAAGACATAAAATGACATAGCCATTTTCAGTGTCTTTTACATATACACATTTGTCACACTCATTTATTTTAAATCCACTTTCCTTCATGGCATTATCAAATTTTTCATGCCATTGTTTTGGTGCTTGTTTCAAGCCATACAATGACTTTACCAACTTGCACACTTTGTTTTCTTGCCCAGGTGCAGAAAACCCCTCAGGTTGTTCCATGTAAATCTCCTCTTCTAATTAAATCACAATTTAGAAAAGAAGTTTTTACATCCATTTGATGTACTTCAAGATTTCGCAACGCGGCGATTGCAAGTACCATTCTTATGGACGTTATTCTTGTAACTGGAGAATATGTATCAAAGTAATCAAGGCCTTCTCGTTGCTTGTAACCTTTAATTACAAGTCTAGCCTTATACTTATCAATTGTTCCATCGGCCTTCATTTTCCTCTTAAAAATCCACTTATATCCTAGTGGTTTACTACCCGGAGGGAGATCCACTAGTTCCCAAGTGTGATTTTGTAAGATGGAATCAATTTCACTTTTTATGGCCTCTTTCCATAAAAGTCCTTCAGAAGAGTTCACAGCTTCTTTGTAACTTTGAGGTTCACTTTCTAGCATATAGGTTAGAAAATCCGGCCAAATGATTTTTCTACCCTAGCTCTTTTGCTGCGTCTTGGTTCCAACTCTTCTTCTTTGTCATCATGCTCTTGTTCTATTGACTCATGTATTCGTTTAGACGAGCTAGCTTCCTCGCTCAATCTACACGGAAATACATTTTCAAAGAACGAGACATTTCTTGACTCTATTATCGTATTTTTGTGTATGTCTTCGACTTTAGACTCATGCACAAGAAAACGATAAGCACTACTGTTTTGTGCATATCCAATAAATATGCAGTCAACAGTCTTTGGTCCAATTTTCCCCTTTTTAGGTGTAGGTATTGCCACATTCGCAAGACACCCCCACACTCGCAAGTATTTGTATGATGGCACTCTTCCATGCCATAATTCATAGGGGCTTTTGTCTAGCTTCTTACGGGGTACCTTATTTAAAACGTAATTAGCTGACAACACAGCTTCACCCCACATATAATGAGGTAACCCCGAACTCAACAACATGGCATTCATCATTTCTTTTAGAGTTCGATTCTTGCATTCTGCAACTCCATTTGATTGAGGTGCATAAGGTGCTGTTGTTTCGTGTCTAATTCCATGTTGAGCACAAATCTCCGCGAACGATGATTCATACTCACCTCCACGATCACTTCTTAGCACCTTAATTTTCCGGTCAAGTTGATTCTCAACTTCATTTTTATAGAGAGTGAACTTCTCTATAGCTTCATCCTTACTTTTGAGGAGATACATATAACAGTATTTTGTGCTAACATCAACAAAATTTTTGAAGTACTTGTTGCCACCACGTGATTGTGTTGATTTAAAGTCACATACATCGGTGTGAATTAATCCGAGTGGTTCACTATTTCTTTCAATAGTATGAAATGATGTTCTTGTCAATTTTGCCTCTACACAAGTTTCACACTTGTGTTTGGAATCAATTTTAAATTTTAGTATGCAATTCAAATTAATTAATCTACGCAAAGTATCATAATTAACATGTCCTAGTCTACCATGCCACAAATTGGAAGACTCAAGCAAGTAAACGGAAGAGTTATTCATTTCATTGCCTTTTGGTTTAACAACCATAACACTGAGCTTAAACAGCCCATCATTTACATACCCCTTGCCAACAAACATTCCACTCTTAGACAAAGTGACAACATCAGACTCAAACACAATACGAAAACCATGCTTGTTCAAAAGCGATCCGGACACCAAGTTCTTCCAAATTTCTAGCACATACAAAGACATTGTTGAGAGTCAACTCTTTTCGGATGTCATCTTCAAAACCACTTTCCCTTGGCCTTTGATATTGGAAGTGGCGAATTTCCCATAAATAGCTTCTCGCCATTTTCGCAGTTCAAAGGTACTAAACATTGCTTTGTTGGAGCACACATGTCTAGTAGCGCCAGTGTCAATCCACCACTGATTTGGGTTTGAACCCACCAAATTCACCTCAGAGATTACCGCAGCAAGATTAATATCGGACACATCATTAGCAATGTCATCCACCATGTTTGCTTCACCATTCCTCTTAGGCTTCTTGCAAACTGTAGCTTTGTGACCGGTGCCACCACAGTTAAAGCACTTTCCCGTGAATTTCTTTTTGGAAACTCCCCCTTTAGGTCCAAGATTAAGCTGATTAAACCCTTTCCCGGTTTGCGCAACTTTTCCCTTGCCTTTGGAGCTTTGGCCATGCTCCACCACATTAGCTTTAGCAGCTACAGTACCAAACAATTTCTTTTCGGCTTTCCTATTGTCTTGCTCAATGCGAAGACGGAGAACAAGTGCTTCGACGTTCATCTCCTTTCGCTTATGTTTCAAATAGTTCTTGAAATCACTCCAAGCTGGTGGCAATTTCTTTATTATTACAGCCACTTGGAAAGACTCACTCAAAACCATCCCTTCTGTATGAATCTCATTCAAAATTAGTTGCAATTCCTCCACTTGACTTTGCACAGTTTTATTGTCAACCATCTTGTAGTCCAGGAAACGGCCAACAATAAATTTCTTTGCACCCGCATCTTCGGTTTTATACTTGTGGTCAAGAGACTCCACGGTTCCTTGCGTTTTCTTTGACTGTACACATTATATAACGGATCCGACAATGTTAAACACATAATTCTGTAAAGGAAATCCGCATGTTTCCATGCCTCAACCGCACTAACAGCTTGTGCATCATTCTGACCTTCACCCAACTTGGGAGGATCTTCGTTCAAAAATCTCGCCAGGTTCAAGGTTGTCAAATAAAACAGCATCTTTTGCTACCAGCGCTTGAAGTCCAAGCCAGTAAACTTCTCCGGCTTCTCACTATGATTAACCGGGACAGTTACATTGGTGGTGCTGACCACAGTCCGAATCACATCACCAGCTTGAGTACTAGTCTCAACGTTGGTCTCAGTTCCAATAGGTGGAATAACATTGTTCATCGATTCAGCCATATCTGAAACACGAACACAAATTAGTCCCAGATTTGTAATCTGTTATCCCTTTAAGGAATCTGTTTTAAGATTGTTACAAATAATGTATTACAATAATATAAGGAATTAACAGATTACAGCAGTAAACATAAACAAAAATATAAGAGAAACAATCTGTTGTCGATCTTGAAAAACTCTTGCGTATGGTCCGAGGCCTGTGTTAGACACAGTGTCCTTAAAATGATTCGTCCCCTCACCGTAAGTTCTTTGAGGGTTCACGGACGTTTGTCTCCCAGATACAACGGAGAACCGAGAGACCGCAAAGACCGAGGTTCCGGCGAATTGAAGAGTGCCCTAACTGTATCACCAAGAATGCAAACGGACGAAGGCCAAAAAAAACGAAGTCACAATATGCAATGGCGATTGTCGAGTTGCTGGAAAAAAATTTCGGTTCTCTCTTGTGGAGCTCGAGCCTTGATTTTAAATTGGTAAACCAAACGGTTTCACTCAATTAATCTGTCAATGAAGGCTGAGTAATTGATTTGTTGTTACAAATCAAGAGAAATCAATCCGTTGAGTAATTTTTTGTTACAAATCAAAAGAAATCAAATTGTGTATTAAGACTCTTCATTGAAGCTGGGAGTTACTTTTCGAATAAAATCGAAAATAAATAGCAAAACGTGGCTAGGTCTAAGGGGCTCGATTTGGTCCGACATTCGTGTCCACAGGTCGCGCTTGCATACGAGTCCACTGTCCGGAACTCGAATCGAACTGGGTTTTGCACCCCCTGCAGGCGCGCGCGCGATTGAGAGCCTCTATGCTATACAAGCTTACTCCCTAGGAGAAAGGAGCTTGTATATAAACTAGCCTTGTTTTTCCTTTCTTTCCAATGTGGGATAAACCCACTTTACCAACTTCAACCCACCTACTTTAGACCTTAATATCTTAATCATCCAACCATCATTTTGGACAAATAAATATATGATTTCAATGTTCTCACGGAGTAGAATACATTTCCACAATTATCTTTGTCATTCGACAAACGAATCACTATGAAATTTGCAAATTAAGATGCACAATTTCCTTCACTATTTTTTTACATTTTTCCAACACATACAACATTAACAACCAAGCCTATACATTCCAACTATTACCATTTATAACTATTACCATTTTCTCAGGCTTTTAGCAAGAATGATCCTCTATTCTAAAATGGTGTTCCATCTCCTATTCTAACCATTGGATGTGCGCCACATGTGCATAAAAAATCACGGGGTAATTAATATTGTTTATTCACATGCACATGTGGCGCACATCCAACGGTTGGAATAGGAGATGAAACACCATTTTGTAATAGAGGATCCGATCTGTTTGAGCAGTTGCTTCGATTCACATTTATAACTTTGAACGACTGATAGTAATTAGAAACTATTTGATACCTGTTCACATGCCCTTAGGAAATACTTGGAAATAGTTTTAGTTCTCCTTTTGTGCTATCAGCTTCAAGGAGTGGATGACAACATAAGCAAGAGTAAGAAAGTTTCGACTGCCATGTTAAGCGTGCCAGTATAGAACCGAATCAATATTGAGGTAATATTTTTTTAGTTGTAATAATGGTGGAAGTCAAAATTGAATTCACATATATACATGAAAATTATGTACTGCTTTTGATTTATTTTAGCCGTTCTTGAAGTCCTTGCCATTTACATACATACATGAAAATTATATACTGTTTTTGATGGTTCAACAATTTCTTCTATGGCTTTCTCTATACAAGCAGACTCCTTATTTATTTATTTATTTTGGGACTTGCTAGGCCAACAAATGGTTACCGGGTTTGATCATTGGATTAATACAATGAAAAAAAAGGGAAACATGGATGACGTTTCTCCAAATTTCGTTGTTCAACTTGAAGTAAACATTGAATAAATCGGAATGGAGCTGCGCCCCAATTTGCTGTGTGGGTGTTAGATGTGGAGTATTTGGTTACTCAAAACAACTTCCATTTGTGTTTTTGGATGTTTAGTTATGTAAGTGCGTTAACAACAGTGAGTCTCTCTATGATACATGATGAGTCAGAAACTTTGCAGTCAATAAAATGTGTTTTTTGTTTATGTTGTGTAGTGTACATTGATGTGACCTCTACAAAACTCCAAGAATATATTGTTTCAATCTCATACTGCTCGAGCATATTATGATCTGATCTCATACTGTCACCGTGTCATAGGCACGGACACAAAACCTAGTACAAATATATTAATAAGTAGACCTATTACAGGGAACCAAAGATGAAAAACTTGCTCCACTAGCATGGTTGCAAAAGAAGCTAACCGTCTGGCAGTAACCAGCATATGTTGGTCTGTACAAAATACACACCTATGCATATTTTTTGCCAACATATAAATATCATACACTATCGAAGCGATACTCTTAGACACCTCCTCCCGTTCAGTTATTTGTTTCATAAAAAATACAAGAATTAGACAACACAGGTAAGGAGTTATTGAAAGCCAAATATTATAAAGCATAATGAACTGATAAGGCATCCCCTACCAGTTGAGATTCCAATGTGGAAAAGAAAATCCATCCACTATCTTACCTACCGCTTGAATAAAAAGCAACGATCCCTATTCCCAAACATTTAGTTGCATGTATACACGTAATCGTGTACACCTAAGCATGCTGAATCTCTACTCAACAACTCATATTGTCATAACCACAGAATTGTAGCTCACACTGATAAACATGCGGCTGATCTCTATGATTACCAAAAGTGTTTAATGATGAATACTGTGAATCCTAAACTCTATGATTATTAATAGTATTTATATATGAACTGATTGAATTATTGATGAACCTTGTCTATAGACCACTCAACGTTACAAAAGAGTATCTCATTCCGAGCATTCCAAATACACCAAAGCCCAAGGATAATTTTAGTGACAAAGGTATACAATCTCACTTCTTCCCTATATTTAAAAGTCAAGCAATTATCGAGAAGAAACCCCGTACCTTATTCCCCACGTCAAGTCAAATAATTAAAATTGAAAGGCTCCAAGGACCAAAAATGGGCAATAACAGGCTAGGTTAATAAAAGGTGATCCATTGACTCAACATCTTGTAAATAGAGCAAGCATTGAGAATCTAATGACTAGATCCTCTTATGCATATTAGCCGCTGTTGGAAGACAATCGAATACAGCTTGCTATAAATAGCATTGAATTTTATGGGGAACGGGTAGGTTCCACAGTCAAATCCAAACCTTCTTCTGTTACACTACCCCAAATAAGAGTATCGTCTGCTCCTATTTTGGAAATGATAATGGCCAAGATAGCAATCTGAACATGACTAGGAAAGAGATTACGAAGTAACTCCAGATTCCATGTCCCATCATACAGAAGCTGGGAAACCCACACTAAATTATAATTTTTCAGTTCATAAGCCTTAAGATCTACCAGATGGTACCTTAGCAACCAATAATCTTCCTAAATTCAAATATTGCTTCCATCCCTTACTTGCCATTTAATATTCCAAGCAATAACCTATTTGCCATGGAGAATTGCTCACCAAAGAGGAGAGAAATTCCCAGATTTGGGGAACTGAAGAAATGACTTTCTTGCACAATATTTAGCTTGCAGAACTCGAGAGGGGATGGATTGATCATTCAGGAAAATTTTCCAACTTTGTTTAGCTAACATAGCCTGATTCATATATATGTTTAGTATTCCGGAAACCCAAACCACCTTTAGACTTAGCGCGACACAACCAGTCCCACTTGACCTAATGAATGCTTTTCCTATCCAACAACCTTGACCACTACAATCTTGCTAGAATCCAGTCAATGGTATTGCTCACTGTAGGTCCCGATTTCTTAAAGGGTAGAGCTCAGGAATAGGCTAGAAGGGGGTTGAAGCCTATTCAACAAACTTTAAAATTTCTTTTTGAAACTTTAAGTAATGAATATTGATATGAAGAATCATACTGACTTATCAGTATGAGCAGAAAATAAGGAATATGTTAGGAATATGCCTGTGAAACAGCTGATATATATGTTTGCATATTCCTACACAGTGATTTATTTGTTTCCATTACAACGCATGTTTCATAAGTGGCTAAAAGGGTTGCGTACCGGTTAGCGTGGCAACTTGCTGAAATATTGCATAGGTTTATAGACTAGGAAGTCTTTGAACATGTCCGAGTCTGTGTCCTACCAAGTCATGATGACCTTTCAAATGGATTAGCTCTCTAAAGACATCTCTACCAGAAATGTCTCACCAGCAGACATTTCTACCAGCATAGTCCTCCAGCAGACTTCACTCCTACAGTTCTACATCGGCAGTTACTTATATATCAGCCATGTTCTCTATCAGACGACTGCAAAAGTACTGCAAAGTTCAAAAAGGAACATCGGTCGTTCTCCAAGCTTTAAAGTTTACAAAGATTCGCAAAGGACACTCTGTAAATCTCTCTCACAGCTTAAAGATACGCATCGATGTTTGAGCCTTCACTATTATCCTCTGAACATTTCCTCTTCCATGCTTGGTCCTAGTCTTCAAGACGTATTTTATAAAGGACCAGTCACAGTGTGCTTTAAATCTAGGCCTGCACGTCAAGTCACCTTAACTCAGCCTGAATCACGAACAGAAATCAAGACCAAATCTTCATATAGATTTTTACCCAACCGTTCAAAACAAATGTAATCTGATACATTGAAGACAAACCTTCCAACGGGAAAAAATTAATTCAAAGTAACAATGGATCCTTCCTTTTCTTTGCCTATAAAATAAACCTCTCATCCCCCCTTCTACAAGTGCAGAAAAAGTGCGAATGTGCTTAAGTGTGTGAGAACACAAAGAGTGGGAAAAACACAAAGTGTAAGAACAAACACCTTGTGGGAGAGTGATCTGAAATTCTAAAGGCAAAAGGAAGCTTTGCTTAATCAAGAACTCCCTTCTTGATTTGAGTTCTTTCCTCCTTCGAAAGACTTAGTCTCTTCAGCAACTAACCTTCAAATCCATAGCTAGAGAATAAGCATCCAGCCTAGCGTTGAAGACTACACTCGCTTGAAGATGTCCGATGAATAAACGGATCTTAATATCCATAATATTGCATTCATACCGGCAGACTTACATTCCATTGTAAAAGTTGTCAATTGTGCAATAAAGTGTCATCATACTTGGTCGAGTGATTTGTACTCAGTTGTTCAAATACTTATTATTTGAATAACCTATAATATTCTCTTCTCACATCCACCTCACATTTACCCTGCCATTTACTTTTTCTAAGGTACTTGGTGAGAGTTAAAGGATGAGGGATGGTTATAGGTCTTCCCGGCATCCCAATTCACTTTCCTTCTACCCCGAGGAGATTGCTAGGGTAGAGAGTCTAGGTTGATGTACTAAGCATGTTTACCTTAGAGTAAACATCCGCTAAATTTTAATATAAAATATACTTGTTCACATTCAGCCTTTACTTATCTTTCCTATAATATATGTTCTATATATTAAAAGCAATCTGTTTTGTGGAAAGTGATTATTGTATCTAATGAAGATTTAAGTTTTCTGTTATGATGTACTTGTACCTATTTATTCACAACTACTTCAATCATCTATGTTATACTTATGCTGCTAGTAATTTCGTTGTTTAACTCTTCTACATCAGCAGAGTATAACAACCTCAACCTCCTAGCAGTCTTTAAAGTCTTCTGTGAGTACTCAAATGAAGTCTGCTCATGCATATCAGTTGATCTTTACATAATCTATGTTGCTATAAAAGGAAGTTGACCTTACCCGATAAACATTTCATCCCTGTCCTTAAACATATTTTAAAAATGGATGAGATTTTTAAATGAAGGTAATATAGGCTATTCACCCCCCCTCTAACCTATTTTGAGCATATCAACATTGACCTAACAGAATGATCAGTTAGTGAGTAAGTTAGTTGACGAGATCAACTTACTTATGGCAAGCAGTCAACTGAATTAGATAGGTACACTAAGTAATCAGTATGGACAGCGCACAGAAGTTCGTTAAACAGTTAATTGATCAGTCAGCTTGACAACTAAGTGACGAGTATGAGATATAACACATAAAGAGACTCAGTCACTTAATACTTGCTGATGCTTTTAGTATGATAGTTTAGACATGAAATAATAATGCAAGTATGTTATCCATTTGCTATTTCACTTGCTACCATCTCCAGAACCATCATCTAGAAACATTTGGTAAAATTTTCTTTGATGATCAGAGACTTAAGCAAATGAGATGAGTTAGAATATTAAAAGCGAGGTTCAAACTAAAAGGTTTGAACATCCCTTTTGGGGATATCACGACTCATATGAGGGTGTGTAATCAAATCCACACCAACCATTACAAAGATTAGTAAGGCTGCATGTGTGTATGGATAAGATATGAAGTAAAGACTTAGACTCTAGTCTAGATGCTAGCATATTGGATCTCTTTGGACATTTCTTTCCTTCTTCTCTCTTTCTTCTATTAATACACTTGGTGAGTAAAGTCTTCATCCTTAAATCTTTTGAGAGGTTGATGGAGATGAGCTTCAAGGGGAACCGGTAGATGACTGATTGTGCACGCTTGAGTAGGCTCTAACTTCACAAGTGTATTGCTCAAGCACACCTCTTTCTTTCTTTCTTTTCACAAGCACTTGCTCTCGGTGTATTTTTCCACACATTTTTCCACACTTATCCACACTTTTCTTGATCAGATGCCTGGGGTATTTATAGGGAAAAAGATCAGGGTAGCCGTTGAGAGATGGTTTTAATCCAACCGTTGGATTTTGTCTTGTAGTGGTTGAATTCAAAGTCTTGAAGGTTGTGTCCCAGATTTATGACTTTTGAAGAAGATTGTTGAGATCTCCCAGGAAATACTTTGTGTCTTTGGAAAGCTTCAGAGAGTTGTCACATCATAAAGTACTTTTCTGGCAGGGACCACGTGATGAACAGTACTTGAGATCAAGTTTGTGTAAGTTTGCTTTAGAAGCTGCAAGAACAGATGACATGGTTTACTAAGACACTACAATGAACGTTTTCAAAGCTGTTGTGGATGAGGAATTATCCACAATCGAAGCCAAGGACAACGAAATTGAGCTCCTTAGGTCAGAATTGGCTGAAAAGGATGCAAAAATTGAAACCATGATCAACGCAATAGACAACTTGAGATATGACATAACAAAGACATAAGCGCAATAGAATGTCAGACTAAATGAACAAAATGATCAAATTGAAGAACTCAAAAGGTTGTGATTAAAAATTACTAAAAAAAATCAAATGATAAAAAATGAGAGGCAATATGCCCTCATATCAAATGCGACTGAAAAGGAATAAGGATGAGGTGGAAAAGTTAGAGTGTCCAGAAAAGGAAGCGGTGCAGGAACGTAAAAAAGGAGCCAAGACTCCTTCCCTGGTCAAAAGAGAACAAAATAGAAATGACCGAAAGAGGAAGAATCCAGATGACTCCTGTACCGATGATGCAGTAGAGTCTCTAAAGAAGAAAACAAACAAACCGAATAACAACAATCTCCCCAACCCTTTTAAAAAACTGGATCTCATATCCAAAATAAAACTGACCAAACTTTACAAAAACGATGATGGAGACCAGTAAGTCAAATTTTAATATTGTCAAATTTCAATAACATAACATTATTATCTGTATTGTGTGAATTTCTTATTAATATGGTCCTCAATCTTTTGTAAGGCAATTGTTTATATGGGTGGGGATATTGAACCAATTGTTCGTTATTCTAATATCAAACTCTTGTTGACACACAAAATACTGGAAAACAACATATGTATTCCAATTTCCACACATTGATACTGCTTTCACATAAAAAAAAAAGATATCAAGCATTACACTTGTAATGCACTTAAAAGGTTTGTATCATGGTGCACAAGTTTGTACTAAAAAGTACTAGTTTTTGTGCATCGCGATGCACAAACCAACCTTTATTTCACTTGCGAATCACATAAGATGTGCATTGCGATGCACAAGTTTGTACTATGAAAATACTAATTATGTGCATTGCGATGCACATCCTTTATTTTTGATGCATCATATATATTGTATTTTAAATGTATTGTTTTTATTAAATGCAATGAATGAACCAGTTTCATATGCAATGTTATTTTTTTTCCCAGCTATATAACTTGCTTTTCTTTCTTGTTTATAGTACATAGACGTTTGGACGTTGATTGTGGAAAAGGTTATCAAAGAGAAAAATAAAGACTTTTCCGGCATGGTTTTCCATTCTAATTGTTGGGTAATATTATTATAATCCTAATTCTTTACTGTATAAGTTTCTTAATTGATTGTTGTAAACTACATCTGTATACATTACGTTATTTAGTTGTATGTGGCTTGACAATCAACCGTCTACATGTTCAAAGATGATGAGAACCAAGGTAAGGAGGGTTTGGGTGGAGACAATCATGGTTCTAGTCAAGTCAATGTTCGTGATGATGTTCGTGATTCGTTAAGCATAACCAGAGGTCCAATGACTCATGCGCATGCAAGGAAGATTCGAGCTGCTTTAACATCACTTGCGGAAGGGATTAAGGCCAACACAACAACCAAGGATGTTCATGGCAATGAAGGGAGGTTCGTTTACGTGTTGGAAGGTCAAATAAACACAAAAATTATCCATGAAAGTCCTACAGAAATGGAGCGGCTGCGTTAATGGCTCACTCTGAAGGTGTCCAGTATAAAGTTTTCCTTGAGCCCTCGCTCCGTGCAACCAGAACGGCTGTGCCGTGACCAAAATTCTGAATTTGTTGTTTTTGCTTAGTATTTTTTGATGAAAATAATGGGAGGTGCTCACCTTAGCGAGGCTAAATGCTCGCCCTAGCGCGCCGATGACGGGATTTTGTATTTTATTTTAAGTATTTTAAAGTAGGGTTTTGTCCTATTTCTTTGGGTTTCTTTTTTTAAACAACTTTTAGGGTTAGTAGGTTTGTTTCCAGCCTATATAAAGGATGTCTTATGTATTGGATTGATAACTTTTGATATATGATTAAATTGAATTGAGTTTTCACTATATTGTGAGCTTTTGAGAGATTTCTTGGACTATAATTCTCAAACCCTTGAACTTATCAAGTTTGTTGAGTAGCAGGCTTGTGGTGTTCCATAGTCTTGGTTCTTAATCAATTGCGATTAGTGGATCAAGGTTTCACCCCAAGATTCTATAGATTAAATCCGCTCTAGCGTTGAGGGAAGCTCCCTTTCTTTCGTTTTAATTCGTTGTTTTCTTTTTCAATATGCGTTCGTGGTTGGTTTTCCTTTGTCAACGATCTTGGAATTACATCAAAAGAGATGGCTAAAATGCATGTCGATGACAAGTTGGAGGAGGCCATACACCATGATCTATTAATCTTCCTAATAAACACACCGGGGCGGGGTGACGTGCGATCGGTACTTGCTTACCTTGTCGGTGTTTTATGAGAATGATAATAAATGAGTCCTTTACAACAAAAAGAAAAAGACTAGCACTTGGAAATGGCTAAAATCGGTGAGTAATGTACCATTGTCTCTATTAAAAATACAACAAATAATCAACGATATTTTTTTAATAATTTCCATTACATGCATCATATGTTGAAGAAAAGATGAAGACATTGATCACAGTATCGCCATTAACGCGATACCAACGATTAAGCCAACTACAAGATATATGCCCAATTAGCACATGTGAAGCATCACCCTAACAAGCAGTTGGAAATGATGACTACGGGGTGATTGTGTGTATGTTGATGGAAGCATTGCTCCAAGCTAAGAAATTACCAACGCAAATTGACGCTAGTGAGTGTGCAAAGTACATGCCAATAAAGCTAATGCAATGATTTTGTTCGGAGAAAATGTTTAAGAAACAATACATTTTTCGTGTTATTCCTCACTTTTTATGAATCTATGCTAATAAACATTGTGTAATTTCTATCTTTTTTGAAATTACACTTGCGGTGCACAAAAGTTTGTGCTTCGCAAGTGTAATTTACAGTTATTACATTTGACGATGCACAAAATAATTATCTTGACGATGCACATTTCTTACACAAAATTATACTAAAATAGTACTGTTATACTTACGATGTACAAAATTATACTTGATGATGCACATTTCTTAACACAAAAATCATATTGAAAAATAGTACTGTTATACTTACGATGCAAAAAATTATACTTGACGATGCACATTTCTTAATAAAAAAATTATACTGAAAATTGTACTGTTATACTTGACGATGCACAAAATTATACTTGACGATGAACATTTCTTAACACAAAAATCACAAATTGCATTGATGATGCACATTTTATACTTGACGATGCACACGATGTACATTTCTTAACACAAAATCACAAATTACATTGACGATGCACATTTCACACACATGACGATGCACAAAATATTTTTAAAAATGTCATATATTGTTATGGGGGCAGCTTTGGAACAAATAGTCAATTTATCACCTGAAAGGGATTTAAGCGATTGAAAGCAAATATAGTGGAATTAAGCGGTTGAAAATTGTTGAAAGTAGACCGGCACGCAATTTTTCATAACTTTTTAGAAGTAACAATATTTTTTGGATGGATGGAACATGTAATAAGATGCATTTATAATTATGATCTGGTGCATGTTGTGCGAAAGCGGAAGCGATCAAACTATGAATTAATCAATAATCAATGATCAAACAATTGAGAATTTGAATAAGAGAGAGTATTTGAGGTTTTAAAACTCCTGTATATTAATATCACAATCTTATACACATTTTAGGGTTATAACTTATATATATGATACAAGATCTAACACTAAACCAATACAAACAAGGAAAGTAAAAAACACAAAAATCGGCATAGGGCATTTTTATATTTTTCAAATATACATTTAATAAACACTCGATTTTACTCAAAATAATCTAACAATAATTTAAGAAACGGAGAAAGTATTTAAACTGGTGTAAGTTTTAACCTTTCGTCTTTGTTTATATGGATATTCTGAAGATTTTGAAGCAAAGGCACGTGGCCAAGAAGGGTTAAAATCCAAAGAAAACGACGAAGAAACTATGAATAAAAGAGAATAATCGACAGTGGTGACTAGAAAGAGAACAAGGCAAACCCACCTTTTGATTAGATCTGCTGCACACAACCCTCGATTAGACCATGTTATACATATATATATATATATATATATATATATATATATATACTTCATCCGTCCGGATAAATATTCTTACTTTTTATTTTGTGATGTCCCAATTAATGTTCTAAAGACTTTTGATCTGCTATTCTTCCTGTCAATTAATGTTCATAGATATTATCGTCGAACACATTTTACAAAGACATCATTAATTATGTTTCTTAATTCCTGTGTTTTATCCACTAGAAACATTTATCCGGGGACGGAGGGAATATTATTCAAATTTTGGAAAATTTAGAAACAACTTTTAAGGAACTTATGTTGAAACTCATTTACGTTGTTAACCTTAAATTTACAATGGTCAAGAGTAAAGTTGTTAGAATTATAAGTATAGCTGATCGGAAGGACACAACTAATTCCTTTATACATTGTGATTAATGATATTCAAGCAACTATTAAATACAAAGTAGTTAGCAGAAATTAGATACTCTCTCCGTTCCACTCAAAAATCCACGTTTAAATAGTCTAATTATTAAGAGATATTAGTACATTGAAGTTGGTCATAATTACAAAAATAGTTACGCACAACCAAAATGATTACAATACAAATAAATAGTAAATATAAAGATTATGAAAATTGTTTATATAATTTTTTAAAAGTGGACTCTTTAAGTGAAACATCACAAAATAGTATAGTGAACTCTGTATAGAACGGAGGTAATGTTTTGACAAACAGTTACGTTTTTGGAAGAACATCTATGATAAAATGAGTTTAAATGAATCAAGAGTGTGCATAGCGAAAATAAATTTTAATTAGTTTTCTAAAGATGTTCTAAAACAAATTATGATCTTATTTAATGAATGACAAACCCAGCTTTTGATTAGATCTGCTGCTCACAATCCCCCATTTGACCATGTAATATATAGGGTTCAAATATTGGAAACACCTTTTAAGAAACTTGTGTTGAAACTTATTTCATTATTAACCTTAAATTTACAATGGTAACGAGTAAAGACCTCCACATTATTTCAACACTTTAAAAGTAAATTCACTTCAATAATAACTCTCTATATAACCCTCTAAAAATTAAATTTCTTTCATCTCAACTAACAAACCTAACTACCATTCTATTTTTCCTCTTTTTATTTCTATTTTTCCACCACGTTAAAATAAAATATTTTATATTTTAAATATATATTCTATAAAAAATATTTCATCCGTCTCTAAATTATTGTCTTATTTGATCCGGCACACGAATAAAATTTTTTGACTTGATTAATAATATTGATATAGTGTGTAATTTTCTTTAATGCTCATGTGTATGTTGCATATAATTAAAGTTGAGAGAAAAAGTAAAGGTAAAATAGTAAAAATAATGTCCTAAAAAAAAATTTCAAACAAAACAATTATTTTAGGACACTGCGGAGATAGAGAAAAATGGATTGGTGAGCACTATTCCTTCTAAATCACTCTCCAAACTAAGAGAGTGATTTAGCTCATTTTAGGGATAGGGAGTTGATCAAAGCTGCCATTGTAGGAGTAATTGAGTTAAAAATCTCTATAAATTATTTTGGAGAGTTGGTTCCGGAAGACCATTGTGGAGGCTCTTAGGTCATTTATATAATACTTCCACCATCTCAAAAAAATTAGGAAGTTTCTCTTTGACTGTACTGCAAGAAAATAGTTTTCTTTTTATAAAAATATATAATTATGATATAATTTAAAGAAGGTAAAAATAAATAAACTTATTATTTTAAAAAATTAACTTATTAAATAAAACTATTTTTTTTTGAACGGGGAGCAATAAATACGCACTAGTTAGTGGACTTGATAAAATAAGTGATTGCTATTCATGTAGTACGTATAATAAACTCTAATACCTATGAGGAAATATTTAAATTTTTACTCAGAGGGTTTCGACTCGCACTAAAAGTATAGACTCTTAGAATATGCAATATTTGCTAGCTAATTTGTCTCATATATATATATATATATATATATATATATATATAAATAATTTTATTGTAATGTCTTGATGCAAAATATATAATTGAAAACAAAATACAGTAGTAATTAATTGAGGAAAAATATGCCACGTACTTAACTATGAAATGTGAGATTTAGAATTTAAACTAACCTAGGAATTATCTTACTAAGTTGGGGAGGTGTCCAAAAGAGTTTGAAGTATACTATAGACATAGTCCTAAGTGGTATTGGTAAACAAGAGGTTAAAAGACAGAGAACTGACAAAGGCAGTGAATTTTTAGAAGTGTGGGCAGTGATCAGTCGTCTACTTGTGGGCTGACTTTGCCTGCAAAACCCTTAATCATAATCTAATGATGTTTTTGCTTTCTAAATTTGTTTAGTATATAAACTTTGGAGTTTAGCTGTTGAAGTTTGGTGGCTTAGAATATTCTCTCCCTCCCCAACACTCCCCAAAGGCTTCAACTTTCAAGACCCTCCCCCAATCCAACTCTTTTTTGATTCCTCTCATAGCTAGTTTTTATTTTTTAATTTTCAAAAGGAAACCCTAATCTCTCTCTCTCTCTCTCTCTCTCTCTCTCTCACTCAATCTCTCTTTCTCAATAAATCTCTTGGTTTGAGAGGAAGAAACGGTGGTATAAAGTAATACAATACATATGTCTTTAAGTTAGAAACCTTATTATGGACATTTGAAATATTTTGAAGAGTTTGGGAAAAGTAAAGTGTTGTCACCAAGGGTATGTTTGTTTCTTTGCTTGTCTTTTACCATGGAAAATCCAAGGGAAAGAAGACTACTAGACTAGTTATTATATACCATCTCTCTAGCTTAGCTATAGGGTAAATCCTAACAACTACTCCTAATTCCAAGGGATGGATATGTTCCCAACCCTATAATCATGTGAGTTTTCACTATTCTTTTAATTGTTCCCATTCTTGGAGGGTTCTAATTAAACAAGAGAATTTTGGAATGGAATATATGTCTTATACCATGATAAGGTTTTTTGAAAACCTAGAGAGAGAGAGAGAGAGAGAGAGAGAGAGAGAGAGAGAGAGAGAGAGAGAGAGAGAGAGAGAGAGAGAGAGAGAGAGAGAGAGAGAGAGAGAGGCATGATATTTTGTGCTCAACTCGTTTCATTAACTAAGACGGACAACTATTAGACATATTTTGAAACAAGTGGGGCTATGACTAAAGAAAATCTTATCACTATAATGGGGGCATTTTAGTCAATATTTTATAAAACATGAACACTCTGTAGAGAAAGATTAGTTCTAACTTTTGAATGTATATCCCAAAAGGAAAGCATAATCTGGATCGAGGAATCCATTACAGAAACCCACATGCTTTTGCTTATCAAAAGTTGGAGAATATGGGCCTCTTTATAAACTCTAATAATTTTAAACTTTCTTATTAAAAGGAAATATACACTTGGAAAACCTTTAGATGGTTGCATTACATATTTACATGTAACTCCCGGCAATTTTGAACTATTTTCTTTATAGCAATGATAGAGCAATTGATTGTATCAATTGCACGCTTTAGCGTGTTGTACATTGCATGAAGGTATAACACGCTAAAGCGTGAGGTTGATACGTTGATATGAACGGTTGCTCTATCATTTTCCTTTTCTTTTTAGTTTCTCAAAGGTGTTCCGCACGCGACTAGTCCCGAGCCGGGTCGAACTTTATTTCCTAATCATGGAGAACTTTACATTGAAAAGAAATTCAAGTTTCCATGTTGGAGTATCTTGGAAAATAAGATTAAAAAGAAAAAGTGTTTGCCTGCCTCAAATCTCTCTATAGTTGATATGCGGGATGGATATCTTTCGGTAACCCTTTTCCACACAAATAGATTACATTAACGCAGCATCACAAAAGTTAGGGAGATTAGTACACTTGAGTCCTAGCTGCATATGATTGATCAGTTCATAAAGGGGTAATATACAAAGGAGTTTCGTTATATACAATTAATGATAAAATGCCCCAAATGTTCTTGTACTTTGCCATAATATCAAAAATGTCTCTATACTAGGCTATCACATTCTTTTTAGTCCCTCTACAATTTTATCAACCTCGAACTGTCCCCCCATCCATATTTTCTGTTAAATCGACGTTATCTCACCCCTGTGCTCATCATGTGACATAGTTTAAAGGGTATTTTTGTCCAACTACATTCACCAACTATATATATATATATATATATATATATATATGTATATATATCCTCCACATCTCAAGAAGACGAAGAAAACTTTTGCAAAGAAGTACTCTAGAAAAAGAACCAAATCCATTTTCTCTCAGCACTTCTTAGTGCTTCTCATTTAGCATCACCACTATCATCTCCTAGAACTCTTGTCGTCATCTACCTTACCCTAGTTGAACATGAAAGTTGAGGGTCCTATACCTGCGATTCAGATATTCACCACCGGAGCTAATCAACCATATTTCAGAGCATCTTTGGTGCTTAATGTTAGGTCAATGACAAATTAACCAAGCTCGGTTCAAACAACCACAAAGCGTGTGACGCCCCGACCCGGATCTCTATACGAAATCCCGAGGTCGGGTCGCCAATACAACATCAAGACACAACCAAATAAGAAAAGCACGTGGCGTAACCATCCGTACTTACGACAAAACATAACTGATAACCTGATTAACACAAGTATGAACAATCTTCGGCGATAACAAAGCCGGGAAACAACTATTAACAACCACGAGTTTACAACTCGGGAAAGACAACTACTACAACAACATCGGCCACAACATGCCGGAACAAAACATAACCACGAGCTACAACATGCTCGATAGAGAAACTGTTTAAAAATGAAACTATACAAGAGAACGACATACATATGTCGGCAACCAAAAGAATATTTGTTTACAACACAACAAATACTACCCAAGTAAAGTTTATATAACTTTATATATCTGTCGTCCTTACCAAAATGAAAACGACTATCAAGGAATGAGACCCTCGAGCTACCAAACGCGGACAACCTACACGTTAGCGTGAACCCTTCTCAATCTCACCGTGAACTTCCGGGTTGGCTTGGATCTAAGGAAAACAAATAAACACATAACGGGGTGAGTCATAATGACACAGTAAGTTACTAATGCAACTACATGGCATGGCATGATGCTCAAGCAATAAACATAACATGGCATAAACATTTATATACCACAACCAAACATATATCATCATACTTGATATACCATTCATTCAACTCACATAGCACTTTGGTTAACACATAAGTGCTTATAAATAAACCATGTTATAGAAGGATATCATATCTCTTTCTTCAACCTTGTGTAGCTCCTGCAATACACAAATAACCAATAGTGCCTCGACACTCGTGTGCATAGTATCGACGTCCCCGACACAATCCCGTCGAGTTCAACCTAGCAAGCCAAAGTCATGCGTATTGCTATAACAGTGGGGCTACTTCTCAACTGTGGCCAACAGAAGAGGGGTGTGTGTACTCCGGTACGGCGACTTATAGCGATCACGAATCCCATTCGTAAAGACTATAGGTCGTCCCACCATGACATTAACAACGACGACGCTTTGGACTTACACAACACACAAGTAGGTAATCTTATTTAACTTATGCAAATAACCATCAAGTTCAAAAGTAGCGAACTTGACAAACATCATGTAGATTACATTTTTCTACAACATATAACCATCAAACATATTGTTCAAAGTCACAAAAACACAACTTTAGAGCTACTTTACAAGTCTCTAACATACCAGTATCGAATACTCGGAGGACTGAAAACCATATCAAAGGAACTCTAATTTTCGTAGTAATTTAACTAGTGATTCAGAGAATTATAATCTTCCCAAAAATCTACTTTTGGTGTCAATTCATTAAGTTCATAAAATTGGTTATAATTGATATATGCAATTTTCACCATTTAAAATCTCTAACATGTTCTTTAGTTCAATCCCATGGTTGAGTTCTTGAATCCAACATGTAACATCATCTAACTCCAAAACTTAACACATAGACATGTTATACATCTCAACATATCATTTAAACATGAAAATACTATGTATTCAAGTCATGCATGTAAGATTAAGAACAAGTATGCAATAGTTTCTAAGCATACAAAGGGGGGTTAGTAACTTACCTCAATTGCACAAATCAAACCACTAAAACAAGAATCAAAACCTTCCAAATTGTTCTCCTAGTCTTTAGGAACCCAACTATGGTCTTGCATGCAAGGTTTGATGGCTGGATTTTGAGGAGATAAAGAACACACAGCAATCTCACTATATTTCTCACCTACAAACTCTATCTTGTTTTCTTGGATGATCAAGGATGAAGTGGGAGTATTGTGTCTCTCACTCAAGGTCTCAAGAGGTGGAAGAGGTGGGAGAAGGGCTGACTAACTCTCCCAAGACGTGTCTCCCTTAAAATCAAAAGTCTAACATGTTAAAAATATAATAAAATAACAAGCACATCATTTCGCTAATAGGGTGATCACCCTATCGCGATACAAAGCGATCGCTTTACCCCTACCGATCTACAAGGCGATCGCTTTGTTCAATTCTCAAAAGCCAACATTCGCTCAAGAGCGATCGCTCCTCCAAGAAACAAGGCGATCGCTTTGTACTAAATTTTCAGATGCCAACTTTCTGCCTAAAGAGCGATCGCTCTGTCAAAAACGAAGCGATCGCTTCTTACCTAGTACAGCAATCATCAAGTAAAAGTCATTTTATGTCACCAAAATCAACCCACATAGTTCTTAGACAAATATCACAAGTCTATAAGGCTAAAACTACACAACTAAAGTTCATATTCTTAACATGACATTCCTATTCATGCAAATAAAACATACACATATGCAAATAACATTTTAAGAGAGCTAGGGTATTACATCCTCTCCTCCTTAAAGGAATTTAGTCCCTAAATTTACTTACCAAGTCCCTCGAATAAATGAGGGTATCTCTCGTGCATCTCAGTCTCGGTTTCCCACATAGCCTCCTCAATTTCATGGTTTCTCCATAACACCTTTACAAGTGGAATTCGTTTGGTCCTTAATACTTGCACCTTAGTGTCGAGAATTCTCACCGGTTGTTCCACATATGACAAATCGGGTTCAAAGGTGATCTCCTCGTATCCCAACACATGTGACTCAATCATGGAAACATGTGTTTGTCCGTTTGTAAATAAACAGTTGTTTATTGGACAATTCGTATAATATAGGTGTACGAATTCTGGGTGTCTACACATGTTTTTCAAGAACTACTGATAGTCATTTTGTATCAGCCATCCTTAACTTTACTGTTGTTGGTATAGGCTAAGAAATCATCCTATACAGCTACTGGTACTCCAACCTCTACTCGTACTGCTCTCCATCAATCAGCCAAATCTTCAAGGGCTACTGAGGCTTCTCGAAGGCAAATTGCCTATCTATCCAGAAGTAACTATCACCCTGGAGTAACTATCAACTCTCAATCTATCAAAGAGTACTTTTCTGGTGTATCTCTAGTCAAGGACTTAGAAGAGAGTTGAATTCTTCCACTTTTTGAGTTAGGAGATAAAGGTTATAGCATCAAACTGGTTGAAGAATTCTTCACATACATGATTCTCCCCCTTCCACCAGTGAATAAGGATGACCCTGTCGACAAAAGCTACATCAAAGGCTATATCATAGGCAACTTTATCAAACTTGACTACAAAGTTGTTTGAAAGATTTTGGGATTGCCTGTCGAAGGAAATATGGACCTGACCACTGAAGAGTCAGATAAAGCCTGGGAAATGATGGGAGGAGATGCTAAGCCAGAACCTCTTTTTGAGATATTCAGAAATATATTTCCTGAAGTTCCTTACCACATCAGTCATCTGGTTGACAAGAGCATGTTGTTCAAAAACAGCTCAAGAGATATCTTTACCTCTACACAGTTGACAATTACCAAGGACGTGGTTCTAAAGAAACAGTTGAATTGGGCCAAGGTCATCTTCTCTCTATTGTTTGACAGCGTTTTGAAGGTCCAGGCTTCTCCTGGGATGAGAAGACCCTTTGTCAGGGTTATCAATACCCTCTTGAGGAGTTTTCAGGAGATTGAAGACTCCATGGCTGGTGATGAACTTATCAAGGTGACCAACACTTATGTGTTCACAGTTAGCAATATCACTAGGTACAGGGAAGATATAGCAAAGCATGCTGCTGCTGGTGGACAAATCTCTCAGGCCAAGAAAGGCAAGAGACAGGCCACCATTGCTAAAGGGCTACATGCTAAGGAGGAGCTCAAGCCTTTGGGAGCTGCCCTGCCTGACGATTTTGATCTCAGTCGACTTGATCATGACTCTTTTGAGCCCAAATCTAAGAAGGCCAAGACATCTACTCCACCTTCCTCACCTCCACCTGAACCCAAACTCTCTAAGAAGCATGCCCTTTCGAAAAAGGCTGTTGAGAAAGATACAGCCACCTTTGAACCAGCAACCCTAAAATCAACCAGCCAACCCTCTACTCTACCTCCTAAACCCTCCAGAAAATCAACCCTAGCCAAAACCAAAACCCTTCAAGCCACAGATGAAGATTTTGGCCTACCCAAACTAGCTGATCCCAAACCAACCATCCCTGAGCCCTCCCCAGCTAAATTTAACTATGGAAAATGTCTTAAAAGGAGTTCCAAAAAGGGCAAGCCTATTGCTCCAACACCCTCTTCCTCACCCACTCTAGATGCTCATGAGGAACTCGAGCATTTTGTTGAGAGCTACCCTCTAACCCGTACTAAACATCCTCTTTTCTCTCTCAACAGCCAACCCACCCCAAAGAAATCAAAATTCAATCGTTACAGCCATCTCTACCCCGACATTCATGAATTGATGTTCTTTCGAGACAACCGACCTAAGCCAAACCCTGTCGATACAAATCCCTACCTCTCTAACCTTAACTAACCCAAAGAGACTTCCATGCCAACCCATGACTGCTGGGGATATACTCATGTAGTGGGGTAACTTTTATGAGCCTCTTCCCCCACCTAGTCCCAGCAATTTTATATGCACAATAGTCGAGTCCAAGACTTGATTGTCCTTAAACAATGGACTCAAATCCACAGGGACCTTGGAATTGTACCTCCCTCACCACTATCTTCTCCTTTTCTGTCCTTACCCAAAAATTCCCTTCCACCCCTCGGCCAACCTACCCTCTTCACCATTGCGCATGACTTGCCTTCGTTGGCTTATTTTACGTACTCAGCTGTCGGCCTCTTCTATTACTTCTTCATCTCAGCTAGCTTTCCCCCATACCAGTTAATTTCTCACCCCTCCATCCTTCTCAGCCCTCATATCCAAAATCTCTTTGATATATTTATTTGCTTTCGTTCTTTTAACTCTCGCCACTTTCCCTACTTTCCTTAATTCCTAAATCTCTTTCCTTCCACCTTTCCCATCGGAGTCAACATTCAAACCCATGCTGCCTTTGTGCAAAATTTTTCACCTCTGCCTATCCCTCATTCTTGCTTTTCTCTTCCTTCCCCTCCCCATGCCTCTACCAGCACACCTCCCTCATCTATCCACCAGCTCCAACCATCTATCGGCCAGCACCAAGCATCTTTCAGTCAACCTTAAGGCTCTGCCTCCATTACTCCTTCCTCGATTGAAGATATTGTGAAGGGATTCGACAACCTCATGGCCAGCCTAAATCACAACTTACAGCACCTTGCGGCCAAACAGTCTCATACGACTGATGTCACTGCGGATTATATGACCAAGGTGATTGCTATTGCAAAGGAAGGCAAGCATGCTGCCACGGTATGGTAAATGTCTATCACTGCGTGCCAAAATCTTCTGGTCAACTGTCTATCAGCTATCTCCAACTCAACCGACTCTTCCTCCACCTTGGTGCATAACAAATTTGACAATCTTTCCAAAGGGTTAGTACTCTCTGTGATCAAGATGATTGACACAGGCTATAAACATTTGCTTCATGCTCAAAAGCCTGCTAACTATTCTATGCATACGTCTGTGCGTGCAACCAGAATAGTCTCTCGCAAGAATTATAGCCTTATACAGAAAGAGTTTCAGACCTCTGTTCACCGGCTATCTAATATGGATAACTCGATTGCGTCCATCAAGGAAGAGATGCGTCGAATCAACGATGACAAGCTGAAAACTATGATTAAGAAAAATTATCTTTTGAAGGAAGAAAATAAAAATCTCAAATTAGAGTTGAAGGATGTCAAGATTGAATTGGCGAAGCAGCCAAGGGCGAGATTGCTGAACTAAAAGCTGCAACCTCTTCTAAGAATGAAGGACAAGCCTCAACTTAACTGGTAACTTGTCCTTTATGACATTCTATTTGTATTTAAAAAAAAAACCTTGTAATAATTAAACAACTTGTTTGATATACAAGGATTATATTTTCTCTTGATATATTTTAAATTTTCATGCTTATTGATAAACTACTTATTCTGTGTGCATGAAATTTAAACCACTGGTTTAAAGACATAATTTGTAATTGTTGTATCTTTTCTGTCTTTAAACTCTAGTTTATTACAAGTGTTTTATGCTTAAATTCCTTTGTTTTGTAAACTCTTTGTAATTTGAATACATTAGCTGCTTATTTAGTCCAACTAGGGAATGCTTACTTAATACAATATCTTTAAAAGCATGCTATTACTAGTTGTGGACTTTTCAGCTATCATTGTATTCATAAGGTCATAGACTCAAGCAAATAGGAGGAGATTGTTGTATTTTATCTAGATTTATTTGTATCCATAACCTAAGTCTAAGCCAAGGTGACTAATGGGCCTGCGTGTCTGTTAGAGTGACAATTTGTACTTAGACAATTGCTTGTAATAGCTTAGGATTGCTTAATATACTAAGCTTAATCTTCAGAAGATGGCCTTTGTATATCAGCCAAGCTTCACCAGCAATGTCCAACAAGTCATCAGTCAAAAGCGTTCCAGCCAAGCTTTATCAGCAATGTAGGAAGACATGAAGATCGTCTGATCAAGACTTGTCTGAAGATGTGTCTTAGTTACCAACAAAGGTCATCCTTGACCTTATAAGTAACGAAAACCTACAAATCTCATTTAATGGACCTTTCCATTTTAGGCTAACATCTTAGAAAAAGGACATATTGCAGGCAACACTTGTCTACCTATTTTTGGCAAAATCTGTAGGCAAAGGACAAAGACCACTTGGATGATAAGATCAAACAAATGGAATTTTGACAGCAAGAAATAGGGCATTTAATGTGAGTCTCTTCACATTAAATGCACCTAATTCAAATCAAATTCAAGACTAAAATTCTCCAACGGCTCCACGAGATCTCGGGTATAAATTGAAGACTCCATGCAACATTGGAGATATCTCCAACAACTCGCAATCTTTATCTTCATTTACTTGCTAGTGCATTCAAAGCTTTAAAGTCTTATTCTATCTAATACTCTTTGAAGAGCACTATACCTAGACACCAGTCTTTATTGCTCTTCATTGATTGCAATCCTTTGTATTTTGACAGCACACGAGAGTTGAATCTTTCTAGATTTATATTCTCCCCATAAACACTTGGTTAAAATCTTTTTTGCATGATCCATTAGTGATCCTTGTGATTATTTTAGTGGAAAACATAGTACACATTTTCAAATCTAAAGATGACTACTTTGGTAGTGGATGTAACACTTATTCATAGTGTGAACCACTTCAAATATCTTGTCTACTTTACTTCCTGCTTTATCACTTTGTTTATATATTTGAAGTTTTCCAGAATCTCCAACAGCTTGAAGGACTACTAATCTTGACTTTACAAGATCAGCCATCCTGAACTTGTCCTATACTTCACACTATTCCGCTGCAAATTATTTTCTAACTCTTTTATGAAGTACTTTTATAAATCATTTTTAAAATTGGACATAGGCTATTTAACCCCCCTCTAGCTATTTGAGCACCTTAAGACCTAACAACCACCTTCGTTTTGAAGGAACAGAAGAACACCTAGATTCTATAGGTTCAGAGGCTAAGTTACGAGTTGGGAAGCTGTTAGGAACCCAATGCCCTTTTGATCTCGAGGTTGCTATCAGCCTGAATCTTAATTGTATGTCTCTTATCATTAGTCTCGGTTCTCATATCATTCAAGGGAAAACATCCAAGATCAAGGTTGGTTCTCATATCTTTTGAGTCACAAAATGGAACCCCATATGTAATGGGATTTAAAGAAGTGGTAGGAAGTCCAATCTAACATCTTAGGTCTTTGATTAATTAAATAGGGTCAACCTAAAGTTTAACCCTAAACACTAGTCAAGATACCATTAAGAACATGTTTTAATCAACATAGAAAGTATCCTAACATGATTTCTTTTAGTCAAGATCTCAACATTGTACTGTCTTTTCATTGTTGATTTTAGTCCTCTTCCCCAATTACAAAAGTCTTGAGTCAAGTTAGCACAAAATATGTCAAAACAACCATTGATTTTAGGCCAAAAGTTTAACATGAAGAATCAAACAACAAATGCTTCACATGTATTAAATATGATTTCAAAACCTCCGAATTCTCCCGTCTAAGACACAAGGATAACAAGTTTAGATAGTATCAGACCATTTGGGATTCAAAATATCATCTTCAGGTTCACTATTGGAATGAAGAAACAAAGATGCATGATAAAAATGGGAGAAGGAAGTCCATGAACCAAGAATGGGAAGGCGAAGCCAATCAACCAAAAATGGGAGGACAATACTATCAAATTCATGTCTCTTGCACAACCTTAAAAGAGGGCTTTAAGATTGGAACTCTATTTAGGGATTACATAGAGAAAATGGGGATTCAATAGTGAACTCTAAAATGACATTTCAAGGTACCCAAAAAAGTCCCTAAAACATAGTAATCCTTCGCGAATACTTCATAGAAATTTAAGAAACCAAAGAAGGAGATGAAGAAGAAGAGTTACAATTTGAAAGTTAGGATGTTACAATACGTCCTCTTGCAATAAAATAAAAGACACACTCACACAAGAATATTACATCTTTAAAGAATAAAGAGAAGTAGTTAAGCATCATGTTAACATGTTTGAAGTTACATTGTTACAAGATGAAAAGTTCCATATAGAAGAGTTACAAACTATGTGAGTTTTCATACTTTAAACCTACCTTCTGATGTGATCTCGAGGGGGTTAATGTTGAATCTACACTTTAAAGGGTTTTTGGGTGAAGATTGGAATTTCAAGAGTTAGTCTAAAGGCATGGAGGATGTTCTGGTGAGAGTTTTGGAGCTTAAGTGTCATGTTTAAAAAGTTGGAGTTGCAGAAGGAGTGGTCGCGGAGCGTGCTTGCGCCAACTATAGAGAGTCACCACCAAAGTGGCGTGCTCGCTCCACCTAAGAAGAGCGGTCGAGCCGCGCCGTTAGATTTTTTGTTTTTGTCCTTTTCTGATTTGGAAAGACTTATATTAGGGTATTTTTTTAGGGTTTTGATTTTTAACTTTATTAGGGTTCTTTTACAGCTTTCCTAGGGTTTGTAAGCCTATTTAAAGGCCTCTAAACATTGTTATTTTCAGAGTTGAGTTTATGAATTATTGAGTTCATGAGAATTGTGTTTCTCTTTGAGTGCTCTGGATTGAATACTTGGGTGCATTCATTCACGTGTCGGTAGTGCATTGAAATTTAACTTATCAATTGGAGAGTCATCTCAATTGTAGCGTCATTGACAATTCCAAGGTTCACGTCTAATTGAAGGCGTTAGGTTACGGAGTCATTAACCATCAAACCTATGTAGGACGATCTTAATTTCTTGAGTTTCTTATTTTGGTGAGATTGAGTCATTCACGAGCGTATATACATGAGGGAGTGATACACTAAACATCATGTCCAAAAAGCAGAAATAGTTTCAAGAAGCGTTGAAGAAACTTATTAAAGATGCGGTGGATAGTGTCTTTGATAAGAAATTTGGGAAGATGAATAGGGGTCAACAATGGGAGCATCCAAGGGTGCATGGAGAGCGTAGGGCTCGAAGGGTTGAACTCGTGTGGGAGGAATTTGGGGATGTTGATTCAGATAAGGAGTATCAATACTATAATTCGAGCAGAGGTAGGCTTGTTTTTTAAAGAAAATTCATAGTTTTTAAGGTAAAGGAGATTTTGATGTTTACTTGGATTGGGAATGAAAGATAGGAGAGGTCTTTGAGTATCATATGTACTCTGAATCGAAGAAGGTAAAATTGGCAGTAGCTAAGCTCACGGGCTATGCATGCATATGGTGGCAATAGTTGGAGATAAATCGCAGACAGAATGGTAAAATGGTAGTTACGTCATGGCCGGAGATGAAATGTGTTATGGGGCAATGGTTTGTCCCTAATCCTTATTATAGGGGTGATCAATCTCACGCGCCTTTGAAGTCTTCACCATGGAAGACAATCTACATCAAAGGGAAGGAGAAGTGTTCAGCCACTTCTACTCAAAGTCACTTGCCAACTATACTTTCGACCTCAACAATATCATTCCTTTGACACCAAAATAGGTATGTGTAGATCAAGTGGGGTTACAGCAAGAGAGTTAAAAAAAAAAAGAGAATGAAGTAATAAAGAGTAAGGATGAGGAAGAAAAGAATGAGCATGAGGGAGGAAAATGTAAGAGTGAGCAAGAGAAAGAGAAGGATGAGAATAAAGAAGAAAAGATTCAAGAGGAAAAGTATGAAGGAAATATCGTGGGGAAACTTGAGCTTGTTCTACCCAAGAAAGTTTCTATGGTTAGTTGTGAAGATCCTTTTGACTTCGATGTTCCTACTAAATCCTTTTCTTGGTGTATCAAGCAGATGATTGACGATCACTTCTTTTCAAACCAATGGGCAGATTGGTTAGATCTCATGTCACGGGTGGATCATCGGGTTCCTAATGCGAATTTGAGGTCAAATCCTTCTCAAGAGGGAGGGAATGATGTGATCTCGAGGGGTTAATATTGAATATACACTTTAAAGGGTGTTTGGGTGAAGATTGGAAGTTCAAAGGTGAGTCCAAAGGCTTAGGGGTTGTTCTAGAGAGAGATTGGGGGATTAAGTGTCAAGTTCAGAAAGTTGGAGTTATAGGAGGAGTGGTCGCGCAGCGCATTTGCGCAAACTACAGAGAGTCACTAACGGAGTAGCGCGCTCAGGCCACCTAAGCGAAGCGGTCGTGCCACGCCATCAGATTTTCTGCTTTTGAAAGACTTGTTTTATGGTATTTTCTTTAGGGTTTTGATTTTAAACTTATTTTAGGGTTCTTTTACAGCTTTCCTAGGGATCCTATTTAAAGGCCTCTAAACATTGTTATTTTCATAGTTGAGTTTATGAATTAATGAGTTTGTGAGAATTGTGTTTCTCTATAAGTGTTCTGGATTGAACTTAGGTGCATTCATTCGTGTGTTGGTGCTTCAAAATTTGACTTATCAATTGGAGAGCCATCCCAATTGTGGCGTCATTCACAATTCCAAGGTTCACGTCTAATTGAGGGTGTTGGGTTGCGAAGTCATTCACTATCAAACCTATCTATGATGATCTTGGTTTTATTCTCATCACCTTCAATCAAAGTGGAATGGTATAGGATTATGTTGTGTTTGAAAGGGTTCAAACAATCTTCATTTGGATGGATAAACAAGATCTTGAAAGAGAGAAACTTTTAGAATTTCTAACTAGAGAAATTACTTCCATATGTCTCTCAATCTTGCAAGAGTTTTCCTATTTCTTTCCAACCTTGGTTGATGTTGATGATGGGTTTCCTAGAGATAAAAAAAGACTAGGAGATGAAGTGAACTAAAGCCTTTAAGGAAGAGCTTGTCTTCTTCAAGTAAGAACAATGTTGAAGAGAGAAACTTGCAGCAAGTTATGCTCCAAAGTGTCTCTCCCACTTAGATGAACCTTCAAAGTCTTACTTGTGTTTGATGAATTCTCTTTTATCTAACCTCTCCAAAATGGTGAAAGAAGATCCATTTTTATAGGTAGAAGAACCCCATTCCCATCCACAAAAACTGCCTTGGTTATTGGCTATAAAGGTGAACCAAAATGAGCCAACAATACTAATTAACAAAATGTGGCTAAAATTGACCAAATTTGGAGCACAACGGTGGGCGCTACGCCCAACTCTTCAGTTTGACTTTTTTCTCCTCTTAACTATTCCACATGTTACATTTAGGTCCCTGGATGTCCTTCCTTCATATTTTGGTCCTTCTACAACATTTAAATAAGGTTTAGGTAGTCCGAAATGTGTACGAAGTTTAAGAAAAGTCGAACAATGCACGGGTACGAGATTTGGGTGACTATAGCCACCAAGTCACGATTCTCCCGCTCGGCCTCCCTCATAGACCGAAATCACGGCATAAGTGCATAACCCTTTGTGGCTTTATCATTTCCTCGTCTCGATCTCTCTCTCTCTCTCTATATATATATATATATATATATATATATATATATATATATATATATATATATATATATATGGGGAGTATTTAATGGTTACTTTTTATTTAACCATCAATGGTTACTCATTATCAACCGTTGGATCAAAAATTAAAGGTTGAGATTTAATGCATTAAATGACTCACCTACTTGCATTAATTATATTTTTCAACTAACCATTAAATCTCAACCTTTAATTTTTGATCCAATGGTTGATAATGAGAGTAACCATTGATGGTTAAATAAAAAAGTAACCATTAAATACTCCCCATATATATATATATATATATATATATATATATATATCAATCTATTTTTTTTTTTTTTTTTTTTTAAGGAAACAGGACGGCACCATGCTAGATTTTATTGATATTAAAAAAACATACAAACTTGAGGGGGACAACCACTGCCCTTATAAACCGGGAGGACAGAGAGCCGACCTCGAAAAGGAAATACAAAGAGAGAGAAATAATCTAAAATCTATCAAGAAACAAAAACTAATGCCGAATGTAAGGAGTTTCTTGGATGTCTAATAAAACCGTACCCCGAATGATTGAAGGAAGATCTCTGATGGATGAAAAATTAAAGTCTCTTGCTCTTCACATCCCAAGTTGGCTAATTTGTCACCACACTATTCGCCTATAACAATGACGAAATTGGAAAGAGGCCGATCGTTTGATAGCAAAATACGATGAATAATACTCCGGCAAGACCATGGAGGTTTAGATTCTTGAGAGACACAATCAAAGAGAATCCGGAATCCATTTCGATTATAGCATTGAGATGTCCAAAGTCTCGAAGCCAAATCATGCCTTGGAGGAGGGCTTTAGCTTCAGCAAAAGTATTCGTAGAAGTGCCATAAAAGGACGCAAAGGCATGGATTAAATGGCCAGAAGAATCCCGAATAATACCACCTCCACTTGCAATACCAGGATTACCTTTAGAGGCGCCATCCGTGTTGAGCTTAAGGAATGAGAGAGGGGGTTTAATCCATCTCACAAGACAGGAAGATCTTTTAGGTTTCAGAGTGGAAATCCCCAAAGCAGAGTTAAGTTGATCCAAGTGGTGAGTAATATCTCGAATGATATGATCGCTTGAGAAACCATGACCGTCGAAAAGCCAACGGTTCCTATTCTTCCAAAGATGCCAAAGAATAAGAGCCGGAATAGTAATAATATTAGAAGAAGCTTTCGAATGCCACCACCAAGCAAAGCAAGCTTGAGATATAGAAATAGGACTGAAAAAGATGCCATATTTCATGTTGAAGAAATGCCAAACCTCCGAGGCAGTGTCGCTAGAAAGGAAGACATGCAAAAAGTTTCGAGAAACCCGAGGAGCAACAATGACATCTTGAGGCAAGATGAATACCCTACGACGAAGACTTTCATCTAAAGGAAGACGGTCTTGTAAAAGACGCCATAGAAAAATACTTATTTGCTTAGGGATACATTTATGCCAAGTGTATTTCGCCGAGAGAAGCTGTGGATGGTGGTCACGAAGCTGCTGCCAGGCCGAAGAGACTGTGAATTTTCCGGAAGAAGTAGCGATCCGGCAAGGGGTGTCCGGAGAATCGAAATATAAACCAAGCTGGATTGAATGCGAGCAACATCGGCCTCAGCGAGAACACGGCAGCGGAGGAGAAAGTGTGGAAGAATTATCAAACAGATCTCGGATGTGTATAAGTTCACAGCCGTGCGGTTTGGAGAGCAAGCCATCTGCGAGCCAGCGATCAAACCAAGGAGAGCTGGATCCTTTTCCCACTAACCAGCAGAGATTTTGTTCCACTATAGGCCTAACCTCAAGCATGCGCATCCAAGAAATAGAGCCGCGAATATTAACAAGGCAAGGGTGAGAACGCGAGCAATATTTTGCTTTCATAAAAACAGCCCATAAAGAATCTTGAGTGCGAAGACGCCACCAAGATTGAGCGAATAAGCTCTTGATATATCCTTCAAGGAACGAATGCCAACTCCGCCTTCTAAAGCCGGTAAGCAACATTTAGCCCAAGCAATCCAATGAGCCTTATTGCGGCCATCACTTTGGCCCCAAAAGAAATTAGAGAAGATCATTTCAGGACTATGGATAATAGACTTTGGAGGAGCAAGAGCACCAATTGGTATGAAGTGATAGAGTGAAGAACATGATTAATCAAAGTTACCCGACCGCATGAGAAAGAAACTTACCAATCCAAGTATCAATACGATTCGAAGTTTAAGAAGGAGAGGGTCGAAATACCGTTTGAGTTTTCTACCGGTGAAAGCGGGCAGCCCAAATAGATAATAGGAAGATCCTTACGATTAAACCCCAAAGTTGAAGATATAGAGCGCAATCGAGGGCTCGCCAAAGAAGAAGAGACATAGAAGCTACTTTTTGAGATGTTAACTGCTGACGAACAATCCGCATATTTGGAAAGAAGGCATTTATGACGATCAAGAGAATCTTGGCGACCATTACAAAAATAATAATATCATCTGCAAATGCCAAATGAGAAATAATAGGGCAACCACTTGCGAGAGGAGAAGGCAACAGTGAGAGATGTGCATAGCATTAAGACTTCGGTGAGGACTTCATGCAATGATAAACAAACTAGGAGAAAGAGGATCCCCTTGCCGCAAACCACGAGTAGAATGGAAAAATCCCGTAGAAGCCCCATTTACCAAAACAGAAAACCGTTATTAGAAATGATGCGCCATATCATATCAATGAAGAATTCGAAAATCCAAATTTTCGAAGAACTTTGATGAGAAAGTGCCAGAGACCTGTCGAAAGCTTTCGACATATCCAACTTAATAATGATATTAGAGCCCAAAATTTTCTTATCCAAGTGGGTCATAAGCTCTGAGCCAAAAGAATATTATCCCGAATGAGACGCCCTTTAACAAAACCACTTTGATTTTCGAAATAATAGCGGGCGAGAATAGGGGCCAAGCGGACGAGATAAAATCTTGGAGATAACCTTGTTGCAAAAATTGCACGAGACTAATTGGCGAAATGCCTGAAGCTCAAAGGGTTGTCATTTTCGGGATCATGACAATCGATGTGCTAGTCCAGCTTCGAGGTAAGGAGAAGCCACGGAAAAATCGAACAGCGAAAGAAGATCATGACAAATAATATCCCAACAGTGAGTAAAGAATTTACCAGTAAAACCATCCGGACCAGCTGCACTATTGGCATCCATAGAAAAAACTGCTTGCTTGACTTCTTCTAAGGTAGGAAATGCAGAAAGGGTAGCATTCATACCGCTAGTAACCAGAGAAGGAATAATATCTAAGAGATCATTATCTTCGGTAGTTTGACTTGGAGTTGCGATTGAAAGAAATTAACGACATGATGCTTAATAGCATTTTCATTATCTATGAGGGAGCCACGAGAATCTTGGATCGAATGAATATGAAGCTTACGACGAGTTTGAAGAACGAGGCATGAAACAACTTTGTGTTACCTTCACCCTCCTTAAGCCATTTGATTCTGGCTTTTTGCTTCCAATAATCCTCCTCCTGTTTTAATTTCTGACGAAGAGAAGCTTGAGCTAAAGACATGGAGGCTCTATTTTCAGGAGATGGATCAATCTCATAAAGGAGTTCACAATCTTTGACATCGTCTTCAGCTCTTTGAAGTTGATGAAAGATGTTACCAAAAACATTTCGGTTCCAAGTGACCAAAGCACGGCGAACATCTAAGAGATTTTGGCAAACTTAAACATTGGCGGCCTTCAATAGAAGAGTTCCAATTATCAGCCACAAGAGTGAGGAAAGAGTGATGAGAAGTCCATATATTCAAGAATCGAAAAGGAGATGGATGACATATTCTGTCCTTCAAAATCCGAATCAGCAAAGGGGCATGATCAGAGCAGGTGCGAGACAGATGTTCTACAGAAGTGTCAGAAAAATTGTTCTGCCAGGGGATATTACACAAAGCTCGATCAATTCTCTGTAAAATAGAGGCCTCACCACCTCTAGAATTCCACCAAGTATATTTACTACCAGAGAAACCAATATCAATGAGACCAGAGGCTGCGATGCAAGAATGGAAATCAAGAGCACCAGCTCTATCCCAACCTGAGCCCCCTAATTTTTCCTCCGGGGATAAAATAATGTTGAAATCTCCTCCAATCAACCAAGGAGAAGACTCAAAAGTAGCACCGAGATCAATCAATTCAGTCCAGAGAACCTGTCTATCATCAGCTGAGCAGCTAGCATAGATACATGAAATATTCACTGAAATAGGCCAAGAGAAGTGCTTAACTTGAACAGTAACATGTTGAGAACCATCAAAAAGAACTTGGCAAGTGAAGGCAGTTTTGACGAAAATCCAAATAGAGCTACTTAAATTAGAATAGCTAAAATTGAAATGCAGTCTTCTAGCCACCCTCATAATTTGATCCGCAGCAATCATGGGTTCAAAAATAGCAAGAAACGTAATTTTATGAAGCTTAATGAGTTGTTTTAAGCGGCCAATAGAGGGATCATTACCAATTCCACGAATATTCCAAAAAGGGCATTACGATCATGGATAAGAGTAGAAGAGATATGACCTTTGGACCTTGTAATTGGAGAGATTTTGGCCTTGAATAGAGTGAGGCTGGAATCTTCTTGTCAAGATTCAAGGCGCTATGTTTGCCGTGGTATCTTGTCTTCCTCAATGCCATTTTCCTCATCCGAAGAGATTCTCTGCGTTAGGATCGGGAAAACATGGATGAGCTTGAAAACATCTATTCTGATTTTCAATAACAACTAAATCCTCTTGGATTTCAGCAATATCTTCTTCAATGCCAGCGAGGATGCTGAATTTATTAGACATAACAATCTTAGAAGATGGTTGATTGCCAGAAAGATTTTTGTCTTCAGTCACTACTAGCTGTGGTTGAGCCGCATCAGTGAAGATTTTAAGCGCTTCAGATGGAACTATATGATCTGTGTTAGTCTCATGATTTTGTGTGGCTTCGCTGGGGCCGGATTATCATCACTCAAAAGAGTTTTCCCTGGAGAGATTATCAAAGTAGGAGCATCATTAACAATAGTATTCAAAGTAGAGGAACAGTTACTGTATCGAGACAAGTTGGTCACGGTTGTAGTTTTTGGGCGTCCACCTAGTGGTAATTTTAGGATTATCGAGTGGTTTTTCGATTCCTTTGAAGCGTAGGGTCTTCAATTCTGGTTAATGTTGGATTTTTAGCAAGCAACGTGGGATGCTTCACTTTGCAAACATCTTCGGTGTGTCCTTGACGACGACAATGTCTACAATAGCGTGGGAGGCCTTCTACTTCAACAGTTTGCCAGAAGCCGGGGATTTGCGATCCGCAATCGATCCCACTCGTTTGGGAAGCGGAGTTAAGGAGATCAATCTCTACAGTTACGGCTAGACTTGGGCGAGTCGGAGTTGGCGGTGGGTGATCTGTCGTCATAAGCGTTTTGCCACATATCACCAATAGCAAAAAGAACAGTGCGATGGAACAAATGTATAGGGAGCCTGGTATTGATATCCAAACAGGAACAATAGAACTCTCTATGTCGGTAGGAAGTGCGGAGTCCACTTAAAGACGCGCATTGGGTATCGACCAAGAAACCATTGGTCTTTGATCCATAGACGGTAATCTTCTTCATTATGAACCGTATGAGAATGTGTTTGTTGTCCAAGTGAGCGATGGAATAGTCGCCTTCAATCCAAAAGTTTGAAAGTGTTTACGCGTAGCTTCCATCGATGGACGACCATGTGAGAATTTGCCTATAAGAGTTAAGCGAAAGGCTGCGCTAAGGAGTTTGCAATATCCTCCGAGAGCTTGAGGAGGGTTCACCCTTGTATTGGGCGGGAGGAATAGAGAAAGGGGTATTTTAGATGATGAAGTGCCGGCGGTGATAGAAGCATACGATTTTGGAGAAAAGCTGGTTTGGGAATGACGTGCGGAATGGAAGTATCGTGCAGTGGGCGCGGCGCGGCCATGGGCCGCCATGCGAGTGACAAGAAACCCTAGGTGAGAGAGAAATTTTAGAGAGAAATTTTGCTAAAATCTCCCAACTATATATATATCAATCTATATATCTGCTCAATTGCTCGTAATTTGTAAATATGTTTCTTAGTTATTATGATTGAATTTCAACTCAATTTCTATTTTCATGTTTAGATCATAGTTTCTTAATCTTTGTTGTCCATCTTGGTTTACTTAAATTTGCTTGTTTTTAAGACCAAGTTTTTTCATTCTATAATTTCTATTGAAAGGGTTGGGAAATTTGATCCCTTCCCATCTAAATAATATGCATAAATCTTGTCTCTTCGGTAATCCTAGGTGAATTTTTTCGCATTTCATTCTCACAAAATTCAGCTCACCATGTTCGAAACATTATTTTCTAAATCACGTGATCAATTAACCTTGTTATGCTAATATTGATTTTTGCCCTCATCTTGTTGGTGTTGATAGAAAGGAATTACTCTAGCACCTTTTAAGTTGAAGACGAAGCAATTGATTGTGAGCGGGAAAGACTAAATTGAGTCTGAAGCGACTAGCGAGTTGGTATGTACAATCTAGGGACTAGGCAGCAATATTCCAAGTAAAAATCGGGTTTTATTCTTTGTGTCTTTAACTATCCATTTTATCGCTTAATGCTATGTTTTTTTATTCTTAGCTTCTTTAGTTGATGGTGTGTTATTATTTTTAGACTTGTATTTGTAGTGCAATTGTGCAAACATATTACCAAGGAAATATCGATCAAGAAGTAAAAAAAGAAATAAAAGAATAAGAATTGATGAGGTGATTGAAACTCAAAAAGGAGCTCTTGATAAGTTCTTTTTAAAATAGTTCTTCGGTCGAAGATCCAATTGATGGATTACAACAATCAAGTAATCAAGAAGAGCTAAATGAATATATAATGAATGAGCACGAAGAAATAAGAGAAGACGATAATGATGATTTCAAAGAAGAAGTTGCTAATATAATGAAAATGAATCTGAAGATTTTGAACAAAATGATTATGCTTTGAATATATATGATCCAATTACTTGGGATAACATTGATAGTAAAACAAGAGATCTTTTTTGGTAGAGAAAGGTCCTATAAGAAAGAGTAATCTCATGTTTCCTATACATGGGCTTTATACACATTTTCATATTCTCAATATACAAGAAAATTACCAAATGAAGAGAATCATGATAGAAAATGATAGTGTAAAAAGATGCAAACAAAATCTGTTTTTGTTTCAAATTATTTAAATCGGTGCAAAATAGCGGTTGCTAGTAAATGAAGGTCTTAATGATAGAAAACATTTAAGTGAAAGATTAAAAACATGAGAACGGTATTGAGCATATCAACAATATGAGAACTTGGTTTGATTTCTGAATCGTGTTGAAAAAGAATGAAACAATTGATAAAGAGTAGCATGTGAAAATTAAGAAAGAGAAAGAACATTGGGAACTAGTTTAAGTAAGAATTATTCCTATTGTGAAATGTGTTCTAACCTTAATTAGGCTTTTCGTGGAGATAATTAAATGATTTACCAAGATAATAATATAATTTTTTGGGTTACTTGAATTAATTGCAAAATTGATTTGGTAATGCAAGAGCATTTTAGACGTATTTAGAACAAGAGAATTGGATCATTATCATTACCTTAGTCATGAGATTCAAAATGAGTTGATTTCAATATTAGGCTCTAAAGTAAGTGCTATAATTGAAAATATAATGGAGGCAAAGTATTTTTAGGTGATTCTTGATTATACTTGATTCAAGCAACAATGAGCAAATGACTTTAACAATTCGATGTGTTGATATATTAGGCTATCCAATAATGATAGAGGAATATTTAATAGAATTTTTTAAAGTAGATGATACATTTGGATTAGCTATTCAATGAACTACAATTTGTTTATAGTCGGTACTTGAACTTGATATTGATAATGTGAGGGGACAAGGTTATGGTAATAATTACATTGTGAAGAAAAATGTCAAGGTGTACAAAAACATTTCTTAATCAATCCAAGAGCATTTTATATTGTCATTCTCTTAATTTAACAATATGTGATATGGAAAATTCATGTGTTAAAGTTGTCTCATTTTTTGGAGTTGTGCAATGCATATACTTTATTTACTGGTTCTACAAAAAAGATAGAAAATTTTACAAGATCATGTCATCGGTTAATTTAAATCCATTGTCAACAAAGGTGGGAAAGCCATGTTAATAGTATAACAACCATAATAATTCGAGTCTAATGAGATAAGCTTTATTTGAATCATCAAGAGTCAATGAAGATCCCAAAACTAGAAAGGCCTAGTCTTTAGCAATTCATGAACTTGAAATTTACTTAATTGTTTCAATTCTTCAACGGCTACAGCAAGTACCTTTTGTTCATCATCTAAGTCATCGAATTATAAGGCTATCCGAATCATGTTCATCATTTGCCATAAGGCATGTTTTATCAATGTTTCTCTTACAATGCTTTCATTCATGTTTCCCTTTGCATGTTTATTCTTCCGTTGCATTATTTTCTTCTTGTATTTCACTAACTTCTTCATTTGCACTTTCTTAAATATCTTGTCTTTCTTGTTCTTGCATATCAAACCAGTTCCAGAAGTTAGAAGCACCTACATAAGTTTTAATTTTAGGAAAATATTTCAAGATTTTCAAGGTTAAAGATCGATGTTTTCTTTTAATTGTTATTATTAGAGCCATATAGCAATAATTGGATCCTTCACGAGGTTGATAAGCCTATAGATACTTAAATCTCATAGAAACTTTTTGATACAAATTATTGTAGTCCTTGTTTATCACTACAACAATATGTAAAATATCAAGTGTGATACCAACTCACGGTATTCTAATGACACTTTAAATATTCTATACTTAACAAATTAATCAATCACAAAATTAATCAACTCTTTCAATAAATAGATAAGCATTAGAAAGAACGATTATGATCTTTTATTTTATTGTAATAGCTCAATGTAAAACAAATTATCAAGTAATCTAGATTTGTAATTTGTTTGGGTAAATAAATAATCAAACGAGGTTAAAACATACAAACAAACAATTAAGTTATGAGCTTAATTTAAAAGAGTTTAAGGGAAGAGAGATTGACAAAGTATTTAGAGTGGTTCGGATCCTTATCCTACATCAACTTTCCTCATGGCTATTTGGCTCAATGAGGTCAATAATCCTTATATTATCTTAATATACAGATTATTGCAAAAGAAAAAAAATACTATTTTCTTTCTTCTAGTTGGCTCTCCAATTAGGACACAATTTACACGAAGTTGTTGATTCGTTGACTTGTGTGCTTCCTTGGAATGACTCTCCAAGAGTATGATGGAAACTGCGCTGCAGTCAAGCTCTTCTCTTTGTTCTTCCGATATAAATGTTTATCAAGCAATTATGTTTTCTCGGATGGTTATTGCAAGACTTTTGGCTTGATTCACGATGATTTACACGGATGACTTTGTCATTAATGTTTTATAAGTAATAAATCAGCTCTTTGCATTAAGTGTTTGCATTAAACAATGACGGCTTCTCTTTTGTGTTGATGCATCTTCTTAATATTCTTATAGCCATTTGTATATCTCTTTTAATGAGTGTATCTATGTAACACCCGTTTCATTTGGCATCTTACACGTCATTCATATCACTCACGGATGTTGCACGTGACACATAGAATAACACCATGAACATTTCTTGAGCATATTATATATGACATTAGCATGTACGTGTTGCATTCCATGCATTTTGTATGCTTTAAATCATCGCTTAATTCTTGTGGTTATTGTTGCTTGGGATACCTTGAATCCCTAACGTCGTTTTCGGACTTTTCGAGGACCTTTCTCGAGTGTTTAGGGCCTTCCTTAGACTTAGGATCATTTTGGAAGTGTTTCGAGACTTTTCGGAGAGTTTATAGTCCTTTGGACACAGCGATCGCCACTGTAATGAACAAAGCGATCGCCCCCGGCCAGGGAATCGAGCGATCGCCTGTAATTACAAGCGATCGCCTTTGCCCAGGCCAGCGATCGCCAGGAAGGGCAAAGCGATCGCTCTGCCGTCCAGCTTAGAAAGTTTAAAATTTTCCAAAACTTGAATTGAGTGGCCTGTTGTGCCACGTCACCGGCCGATTCCCCTCATTTTGGCCACTTAAAACATTAAAGAGTGTTTAAACTCTTCCATTTCTTCCTCCCTTTCCACCAAGAGACACAAGAGAATAGAGAGAGAATAGTGAGGGTTTAGAGAGAGAAGTGAGATATCTTGGGATTTTGAAGGAGTCTCAACGATCCGAACCTACCGTGGCGAAGGTCTTGCCGAGGAGAAGCCGAATAGATTTCATTTTCTCCCAAACTTTTCCGACTAGAGGTAAGCTACTACCCTCTTCTTCATCTTTTATGTCTCTATGACATTTTAAACTCCAAGTGAGTAGAGTTACCATGCTAGAAATGTGAACATGTGATTTTGCTATAGAATGTAGTTTGGGATTGTGAAATATGATGTAGCTTGTATTTTGTTGTTGGGAACTCGAATTTGGGCGTTAATGTGCTAGGATTAAAGTACAAGACCACATTCGTAACTCGACAATATTAGTAACCAAAAATGACTCTACGGAGTCGATTAGGGTTTGATAATGAATGTGACCACGTGTGTGTTTTGTGAGCCCTTTTGATGCTCGAGGACCCGTTGGGCGATTGGTTGTGCGATACACGTAAATGGTATTGTGTTGGATTTGATATTGGCATGTTATGGCACACATTAGTAGGATGTTATTATGGTCGTTATACTCCTACTTTGGAGTATAACCCTTTTATTTAATGTTTAGTAAACACCTACTTGAACATTTGGTTGATTTGGTTTAATGTGTCGAGTAAACATCTACTTGAGCATTTGTTAAGTCCATATTTGTTGGAGGTGTATTGACGCTCGGTTATTGCGTGAGCGGGGCTACGTAATAGCCGAAGGCCAATCTGGGCCTCGCCCTACAGTTGGCCACGGTAGGGGTTATAGCGCTAAGTGTTGTAAGGAATAAACGCGACCTTGGTAAGCTATACGTGATTGTTTCTCGGGTCGTGGGGACCGAGTCTTCACGTCGGCGTGAATACGGGAAACGGTTCACTTTGGTTTTGGTTATTGGTTCGATGATCGAGTACGACATCAACGGTTTCTTCATTGGTATTATTGGTTGGTTGGTTGGAAGTTGGTATGTCGGAGGTGTACCTCGACGGTATCCTTTATATGTGTTACATATCGCACCTATGTGAGTTGCATGCTACGTGACTTATGTTATGAGTTACTTGACGTGATGATGATTGGAAATGATTATATTATGCCAACCATGATATATATATGATTCTTATTCTTGTTTGCATCTCGCATGCCATCTTGTTGCATTAGTAGCTTATTGAGTTTTATAACTCACCCGTCCATTGTTTATTGTTTTCCTTAGATCCAGAGCTGCAAGAAACCCTCGGTGATCGTTCGTTGCCGGTGTATTCGTCGATCTGTCTTTTGGTAGTACTCCTTGAGCCTTGGTATTTTCTTTTGGTGAGGCGAGGTACATTTGTTATTTAAACATTGTAAAGTTGGGTAGAAGTCCGTACTTGTTGTTCATTCAATATTCTTTTGTAGATGCGGCGTGGTTGTCGGGCTTTTGTAAATGTTACTTATTTTACATTTCGCGCACTCGATGATGTTATATATTTGGTCGAGCCTCTTGCTCGTGGGTTGTTGGTTATGGTTATGTTATGTGATTGTTTCGGCTTTGTGTGTGTGATACATTGTTTTGGTTTTCAAATAAACATACACTTGCATTACGGGGTTTTTGCATGAAAAGTGATTTTGAAATTGTGCATTTTGTGTCCCGTCTCACGAGCGGACGAGATACCATATAGGATCTTGGGTCGTGATGGTATCGAGCATAAGTTAGCTGTTTGGGATTGGTATCCTTGGCTTAGGTGGGGGTTGGTTGAGTGTGTGCAGTCGTTAACGACGAGTGTTTGTTGCGTGAACAGTCATGGTTGAAACACGGAATGGAGCTGGTTCTAGTAGGGCCACGGAGGCGAAGGACACCGTAGTCCCGGACCGAACCCATCTCTAATCAAGCTACGGACGGTCGTCAGAGAGTCCTATGAATCGAATGAGGCCTTCATGCACACCATGCAAGGTTTTATGCAGACTATGATGGAGATGAACCGCCGGACTATGGACATGAATCGACAGCTATGGATGGACAAGGCCAAGTGGTGGTCAGAGAGTAGTCAACGGCCGAGGAGTCGGGGATAATGATCGCGGTTGGAAAGGTTTTGAAGATGAAACCAGGAGCTTTAATGGTGAAGGATCCGGAGAAGGCGAGAGGTGGATTGAGTCGACGGAGAAGGTTTTGCGGCATTGGGATGCCGCGATGAGGAAAAGATCAAGTTCGCTACATTCAAGCTTGAGGATGCGGTGAACATTGGTGGAAGGTTTTGGAAGCTAGTTGGGTACAAGATCGGACGGTGAGGACATGGGAGCTCTTTTGCGGTTTGAACGGTTTGTTCCGGATGTGATACAAGCGAGGAAGGAGGTGGAATTTCTTAGTGCGGAGCGAGGGAGTCTATCGATAGCTCGGTATTCCTCCAAATTTCTTGAGTTATCTCGATATTGCACACTTACTACCGACGAGAGGAGAAGAAAGTATATCGGTTTGTGAAGGGATTGAGGGTGAGTAGGAAGCAACTCATACCACGAGTTGACAAGCTACCGAGGGCGGTGGACAAGGCCTACGAGTGAGCACGACATTGAGGAGCACCGTACAAGCAAGGAAATACCGGTGAAGGTCAAGGGGAAATGTTAGTGGGACTCAACAGTCGGGGCGATCGAGGTGGAGAAATCGAGAATAAGGGGGCAACAAAGGAGAAATGATAATCGGGAGGACAGAATCAACGAGACGAGGTCGGGGAACACCACGCGGGGGCGGCGGGCCCGGGGATGACATGTAACTTTTGTTCGAGGAGCGGTCATACGGAGGATAGATGTTGGAAGAAGCAAGGGAAGTGTGTCCTTTGTGGTGATGACGCACTTTCGGAGGATTGCCCTAGGAATAAAGGGGTCCCACTAGGAGGTGCGCGGTGAATACGGGCGTTAAGAGGGACAACGAGGGTCGTCTAGAGTCCAGGGTCGAGTCTTTGCCCTAGACCAAAATAGGGTGCCCGAAGCCACCAATGTCATAGGAGGTACCTTACTCGTCTCTAGTGTTAAAGCCCGAGTTCTCATAGATCCAGGGTCATCTCATTCATACATCGCATCGCATTTTGCCTGTCATTTGCATCATACGAATCCTTGCCGTATGTACTTGAGGTGTCTACTAGATGGGAGAGTGCCAAGTAGCCGGATGTTTATCATGATTGTGATGTTGTTGTTGATGGCCACCATTTACTGCTGATTTGGTTGTTTTCCTATTCGGGATTTTGATGTGATTTTGGGGATGGATTGGTTGCATGCGCACCATGCCGTTGTTGATTGTCGTAAGAAGTTTGTTACTTTTGATATGCCGAATATGTCGTCTTTTGTGTTTGTTGGTGATAAGTGCATGGGTGGTGTTCGTCTTATTTCGGCTTTGAAAGCCCGTAAGTTGTTACATCGTGGTTGTTCGGGGTACTTGGCTTGTGTGGTGGATAAGTCGAAAAGGGTGGTTATGTTGGATGATGTTGCGATCGTGAGGAATTTCGGATGTCTTTTCGATGACTATGAATTGCCTCGATAGAGAGTGGATTTTGTATTGAGTTGTTACCGGGTACCGCGCCGATATCGAAGGCACCGTATCGTATGGCGCCGCCGGAGTTGAAGGAATTAAAGATCCGATTACAAGAGTTGCTTGATCGGGGTTTTATTAAACGAGTGTATCGCCTTGGGGTGCACGGTGTTGTTCGTGAGGAAGAAGGATGGTTCGTTGAGGTTATGTATCGAAGGGAGTTGAATCGAGGTTACAATTAAGAATAAATACCCTCTCCCACATTGATGATTTGTTTGATCACTTGAGGTTCCGTAGTGTACTCCAAGCTCGACCTTAGGAGTGGCTACCATCGGTTGAAGGTTAGAAGGAGGATGTTCCTAAGACGGCATTTAGGACTAGATACGGGCATTTTGAATTTGTGGTTATGCCCTTTGGGTTGACTAATGCACCCCGGTGTTTATGGATTTGATGAATAGGGTGTTCTTACCGTATCTTGATTGTTTTGTGGTTGTCTTCATCGACGATATTTTGGTGTACTCGAAGTCTCGGGAAGAGCACGAGAAGCACTTGAGGATTGTGTTGGCGGTTTTGAGGAAAGGAAGTTGTATGCTAAGTTTAGCAAGTGTGCCTTTTGGTTGGAGGTGACATTTTGGGTCATGTAGTTTCGGATTTGATTGATCAGACAAAGATTGAGGCGTGGTAAGTTGGAAGAGGCCGAGACGGTGACGGAGATTCGGAGTTTCTTGGGGTTAGCGGGTTATTATCGGAGGTTTATAGAGGATTCTCTAAGATTGCAACCCCTTTGACGACTTTGACTCGGAAGAATAAGCCGTTTGTGTGGAATGATAAGTGTGAGGCGAGTTTTCGGGAATTGAAGGAAAAGTTGACTACGGCTCCTATCTTAGCATTGCCGAATGGACATGATGGGTTTGTGATTTATAGCGATGCTTGAAGGAAGGTTTGGGTTGTGTCTTGATGCGGAATGGAAGGGTCATTGCTTATGCTTCACGGAAGTTGACTCGGTATGACAGAACTACCCGACACACGATCTCGAGTTAGGCTGCGATTATTTTTGCTCTTCATAAATGGAAGCATTATTTGTATGGGGCTAAATTTGAGGTGTTCACGATCATAAAAGTCTTAAGTATTTATTTTCACAAAAGGAGTTGAATAATCGGCGGAGGTGGATGGAACGGTTGAAGGATCATGATTGTACCATACTTTATCACCGGGAAAGGCCAACGTTGTGGCGGATGCGAGTAGGAAGCGTATGTTTCTTGCTTGATGACTAGGGAATGGAAGATGCTTGAGGACATTCGTGATTGGGGTCCTAGTGAATCTAGCCATGGGGTGATTTTTGCTAATATTAGGGCTACTCGGTGTTGTTCCAACGGATCAAGGAGACTCGAGAGTGATCCGGGGTTGAAGAAGGTGATTGATGAGTTAGGTGGGGTAAGACCCGGATTTTGCTATGAATAGTGATGGTATTCGGCGTTTCGGGGTAGAGTTTGTGTAGGCGATTGAGGAAGTGAAACGACAAGTGTTAGATGAAGCCCATAAGTCTAAATACACATTCACCCGGGAGTACCAAGATGTATCGGGATTTGAAGAAGAATTTTTGGTGGAGTGGAATGAAAAGAAAATCGCCGAGTTTGTGTCAAAGTGTTTGACTTGTCAACGGATTAAAGCGGAGCATCGAGGCGGCGGGTTGTTACAACCTTTGGAAATTCGGAATGGAAATGGGAGAATATTGCAATGGATTTTGTGACGGGGTTACCGAGGACTCGACGAGGTCATGATGCGGTTTGGGTTATTGTCGATAGATTGACTAAGTCGGCCCATTTCCTTCCTATTGCGATTTCGGATTCGTTAGAAGCTTGCTTCGTTATATATCGAGGAGATTGTGAGGTTGCATGGGGTGCCGGTGAGTATCGGACGGGGATCCACGGTTTACTTCTCGGTTTTGGCGATCACTTAGAATGCTTTGGGGGCGAAGTTGAATTTGAGTACTGCATTTCACCCGGCCGATGGACAATCCGAGAAACGATTCAAATACTTGAGGATATGTTGAGAGTGTGCTCGATGGACTTTAAGGAACTTGGGATTCACATGTGCCATTGATCGAGTTCGCCTACAATAGTTATCGGTCGAGTATCGAGATGGCTCCGTATGAGGCACTTTATGGTAGGAAGTGCCGTTCCCGATTTGTTGGGATGAGGTTGGTGAAGCGAAGTTGTGGGGTCCGAGATGGTTCATGAATCGGCGGAGAGTGTGAAATTATTCGAGAAAGATTGAAAACGGCCGAGTAGACAAAAGAGCTACGCGGACAATAGACGTAGGGATCTTGAATTTGAGGTCGGTGACCATGTGTTTTTGAAGGTTTCACCTCGAATTGGGGTTAAGAGGTTTGGCAAGAAAGGAAAATTGGCCCCGAGGTTTATTGGACCGTTTGAGATCTTGGAAAGGATTGGAAAGTTGGCATATAGGCTTGCATTGCCGCCATCGATGTCAGGAATTCACGATGTATTTCACGTGTCGATGCTGAGGAAGTATTTGACGGATGCCTCACATGTGTTGGAGTATGAGCCTGTGGATTTAACGCCCGACCTCTCGTATGTTGAGCCGGTGCGAATCTTGGACACAAAAGAACAAGTATTAAGGACAAAGACTATACCCCTCGTGAAAGTGTTGTGGAGGAATCACAATGTCGAGGAGGCCACTGGGAGAGCGGGGAGATGCGTGAGAAGTACCCGCGTTGTTTGATGGAGTCGGTAAGTAAATTCGCGGACGAATTTATTCTAAGGGGGTGAGGATGTAACACCCGCTTCATTTGCATCTTACATGTCATTCATATCACTCACGGATGTTGCACGTGACACATAGAATAACACCATGAACATTTCTTGAGCATATTATATATGACATTAGCATGTACGTGTTGCATTCCATGCATTTTGTATGCTTTAAATCATCGCTTAATTCTTGTGGTCATTGTTGCTTGGGATACCTTGAATCCCTAACGTCGTTTCGGGCTTTTCGAGAACCTTTCTCGAGTGTTTAGAGCCTTCCCTTAGACTTAGGATCATTTTGGGAGTGTTTCGAGACTTTTCGGAGAGTTTATAGTCATGGACACAAAGCGATCGCCTCAATGAACAAAGCGATCGCCACTGCACAAAGCGATCGCCCTCTACCCAGAGCAAAGCGATCGCCGTTGGGCGATGCACCCCGAACCGCTCACCCGGAAAATTTACTTTATTTTAAATTAAGAGATTGGCCGAGTTGTGCCACGTCACCCAGGAAGACCCACTTTTCAGCCACTTAAACATCTTTAGGAGGTTGGTCTCCTCACTTTCCCCATTTCACCATAGAACTTAAGAAGAGAATAGAGAGAGAGTAGTGAGGGTTTAGAGAGAAGTGGAGATTTCTTGAGATTGTGAAGGAATCTCGACGATCCGAGCATACCGTTGCGAAGGTCTTTAGGAGAAGCTTTCCCACCGAATAGAAATTGTTTCCTCCCAACTTTTTCGACAAGAGGTAAGCTACTACCCCCTCTTCTTCATCTTTTATGTCTCCTATGACATTTTAAACTCCAAGTGAGTAGAGTTACCATGCTAGAAATGTGGACATGTGATTTTGCTATGGAATGTAGTTGGGATTGTGAAATATGGTGTAGCTTGTATTTTGTTGTTGGGAACTCGAATTTGGGCGTTAATGTGCTAGGATTAAAGTGCAAGACCACATTCGTAACTCGACAATATTAGTAACCAAAAATGACTCTAACGGAGTCGATTAGGGTTTAATAATGAATGTGACCACGTGTGTGTTTTGTGAGCCCTTTTGATGCTCGAGAGACCCGTTGGGCGATTGGTTGTGCGATACACGTAAATGGTATTGTGTTGGATTTGATATTGGCATGTTATGGCACGCATTAGTAGGATGTTATTATGGTCGTTATACTCCCTACTTTGGAGTATAACCCTTTTATTTAAAGTTTAGTAAACACCTACTTGAACATTGGGTTGAGTTGGTTTAATGTGTCGAGTAAACATCTACTTGAGCATTTGTTAAGTCCATGGCATATTTGTTGGAGGTGTATTGACGCTCGGTTATTGCGTGAGCCGGGGCTACGTAATAGCCGAAGGCCAATACACTGGGCCTCGCCCTACCGTTGGCCACGGTAGGGGTTATAGCGCTAAGTGTTGTAAGGAATAAACGCGACCTTGGTAAGCTATACCGTGATTGTCTCGGTCGTGGGGACCGAGTCTTCACGTCGACGTGAATACGGAAACGGTTCACTTTGGTTTGGTTATTGGTTCGATGATCGAGTACGACATCAACGGTTTCTTCATTGGTATTATTGGTTGGTTGGTTGGAAGTTGGTATGTCGGAGGTGTACCTCGACGGTATCCTTTTATATGTGTTACATATCGCACCTATGTGAGTTGCATGCTACGTGACTTATGTTATGAGTTACTTGACGTGATGATGATTGGAAATGATTATATTATGCCAACCATGATATATATATATGATTCTTATTACTGTTTGCATCTCGCATGCCATCTTGTTGCATTAGTAGCTTATTGAGTTTTATAACTCACCCCGTCCATTGTTTATTGTTTTCCTTAGATCCCGAGCCTGCAAGAAACCCTCAGTGATCGTTCGTTGCCCGGTATATTCGTCAGTCAGTCTTTTGGTAGTACTCTAAGAGCCTTGGTATTTTCTTTTGGTGAGGCCGAGGGTACATTTGTTATTTAAACATTGTAAAGTTGGGTAGAAGTCCCGTACTTGTTGTTCATTAAATATTCTTTTGTAGATGCCGACATGGTTGTCAGGCTTTTGTAAATGTTACTTATTTTTACATTTCCGCGCACTCTGATGGTGTTATGTATTTGGTCCCGAGCCTCTTAGCTCGTGGGTTGTTGGTTATTTGTGGTTATGTTATGTGATTGTTTCCGGCTTTTGTGTGCCGTGATACATTGTTTTGGTTTTCAAATAAACATATACTTGCATTACAGGGTTTTTGCATGAAAAGTGATTTTGAATTTGTGCATTTTGTGTCCCGTCTCACGAACCGGACGAGATACCATATAGGATCTTGGGTCGGGTCGTGACATTGTTCACCCCATGGCCCTAACTTGGTACTGACTCTGTCCATTCCAAACACAGATAAAATCCAATGCTTCCTGTTTTGTCTTGTTCAAGTTCTTTTGTATCCTTGGCAAAAGAATACCATCACACTTCTTCAACTCATCCCTTTTCTTTCTAATTCTAGTCATCAAATAAGTTCTTATCATCTCTAACAATGTGATAATAGGTTTGTCTCTAGTGGAGACAATATGTGCATTGAAACTCTCAGAAATGTTGTTCATCAGGACATCACATTTGGCTGACTCTGTGAAATGTGATCTAGACCAGTGCTTGGGACTTATACGACAAACCCACTCAAATGCTTATGGAGAAAAAGACTTAAAATCCTCCATTGCAGCCTCAAAAGCAGAAATTGTTGTTGAAAATGCAGCCCTATAAAGTCTATCCTTCATCTCCTTACCCTTGAAATTTTTTTTGAAATTGTTGTACATATGTAGTAAACAGAACCTATGCTCAACATCAGGCAATAAGTCTCTCATTGCCAAGTCCAATCCCTGTTAAATAGCATATGCAGAAAATTATTATAAAAGTAGAAAATAATAATCAAGAAAGAAAACAGAGTCTGCATTATCACCACTATGTTGTTGCTCAACCTCAACCTCATGCAAACCTGATGTACCACATATATTGTTGTGTTCTTTTTCTCTCAATTCAGCTTGGTATTCAGTTTCTAAATGAGCTACAACTTCATCAAGTTCATCCAAATTATAAGTTAGTAACAACTGATTCAGTGTTTTTCTATGATCTTCTGACACATTCCATTTTTGACTCTGTTCACTGGTAGGCTTAGTCGCACGCCCACTAAATTAGACCTAAACTCGGCCACTAATAATGTAATTAGGGTAAGTCAGGGTCGATCCACGAAGAACAGTGATTATTTGCGAACAGTCACTTGACCAGATTGGGGGTTTAAATTGAGTTCTTGATTAATTCCTACAACGGGAAAAATAAACTAAGTGTTTAAAACAATAATTTAAAGGAACTTCAGATTTGATACTGTCACCGGATTATAATTCTAATATCATTGATAATTCTTTTTCACCATAATACTTATTCACTTGATTACGAGATATATTTCAATCTCTGTCTCTTCTTTCAGTTTAGTTTATAGCAGTGGCACACTCACTATAAACCCTAATTAAAATTAAACCTAAACTGGCACAGAGAAGGTCTAAAGATTAATTGATGTTGTTTTAAGAGACTAAAATCAAGAACGCTTTCTAATGTTAATTAGATAAACGTCTAATCTTGCCTACTTCCCGAATTGCTATGGCACATAAACAATTCGTGAAGACGCTACAATGAAAACTCTAGTTCTGGCACAGAACGAGTAATCTAGCAAAGATTAATAAAGAGGACAAGTGAATTGGCCAAATCCACAACCCTAGAAATCAATCTAAATTAATACAAGCAAGATTATGAACAAGAATTAAGTAAGAAAAAGAAATACCTCAATAGAATTAAGAATCCGGATCAAGCTCTCAAATCCAAAGTTATGGAGTTTTAGTTCTCCATAGAAATTCAAAGCTTGAGTTTTTTGATTCTAGGAAAACTCTCCAAAGTAGATGATAACCCTAAAACTAAACAAAGAAATAGTATTTATACTCCCTTCCTAAAACCTAGATAAAAAGAATAAAAATAAAATAACTCTAAATAATAAAACTCGCTAAAAATACAAACCCACGATTTTAGTCTCGACAGGGACGACTGCCCCTGTGGGACGACTCGCCCCGAACCTTCACCTTCCCTCGGTCGTCCTGGGGAATAGTTAGGCCAAATGGGGACGACTCGTCCCCAAGCCTAAAATCCCGTAAATCTTCAATTTCCTCGTGACTCTTTAGCTCGCCGGGTCTTCTTTGGTTGACTTTGTCTTGACTTTGTTGACTTCCATCGATGTAAGATTGATGATCTTGAGCTTCTTTGAGAACCAAAAAGGATTACATAATAAATCTCTAAATTTCTCTCGAATTACATTGATTCTCTCAAAATCCTCACAAAACATAATTCACTCAAAAATACATCAAACCTATACTAGATACATGGAAATAGAGAATAATAAGGACGGAAAACATAGGAAAAAGATAGTATAAATCCGTCCTATCATTCACCCACTCCTTCACCCTCATCTCCAGTCAACTCCTCAATAACTACAGAGCTTCTCAGTGTTGGTTCAGTAAAAAAATCATCACAAGAAGTGGCACCATGTTCTAAGTACACCTCAATGCATTTATGTTTCTTTCCTATCTGGGCAATAGTCATCATGTCCTCATCAGTCCCTAAAGCTCTCAACCTAAATTCAAGGTCCAAAGTTGGAACCTTATAATGATAAAACATCATCCCATCATAACCAAGCCCTCTAATCATTTTGTTTAGCTCTTGAATGGACAACAAATCAGAATGACAAAAGTCAAAATAATCGATTAATCCCCCATTATAAACCCTATGTGGAATGTAATCAAACTCTCCCCCATGGTGTAGCTCAATGCTGAACCAATCAGAATTAGGATCTGTAGTAAATGCAACAACACAACACAGATAAGAACTAAATCCAAACACATGGGACCCACATGTCCTATTTTTGTTTCAACTACTACACACACAACAAAGGCTCTGGAATTGAATATTACAGTAACTCTCTCAAAAATCATGCACAAACAAGCAATGTGATACAGGGACCAAAAGCAACAGATAAAGGAGTTAAAAGAAACAGGATATAAACCACATTTTACAAAAAAAGTTATGTTTTCGAAGCAAAATAACATTTTATAGACAGAGAGACAAACAAAGGGACCATTTGTGTACAGGTAAGCATTTTCCACCAAAAATTAAAAAAAAAAAAAAAACCCTTTTTCAGTCAAACCCACGCCATTGCGAATAAAAGGAAGTATACTTACAATACATATCATTCACATCCCAAACTACTCCTCTTTTCCTCTGCATCCACGCCATTACTGGAATCGAAATCCTCAAACGTCTGCAAATTGCTTCAATGGCGACCTAAAACCCTCAAAACCCTCAAACGACTTTTGAGGTTCAGTTTATCAACGTTCTGACAGTTGGAAGGTAGCGTATTACCTTTTGAATTTATACTTCAGAAATGGTCCCTGTACTTTATAAGGTCAAATGACTATTTTACCCATCCACATATGCACGTGTGTGGCACGTGGGAGCACTTAACGGCAGAATATTAACAGAGTTTGACGGAAGGACCAATTTGGTACAATGTCTTGGTACAGGGACCATTTGCGAGGTGTAAGGACCAATTGCAAAAATGGCTAAAACTACAGGGACCATTTGTGTAGTTTGCCCTTAATATAATGGCACTGCCGACTCAGTAATTTCTATTCTCAAAGTAGAATTGATTATCTTGAGTTAACTAATTTCATTTTCTTTAACCAAATAAATTGGAATTTTACTATTTGACTTCTTGCTCTAAAATCCAGAAAGAAAAGACGTACTTATGTTTTTTTGCAGTTGACATAATTACAAGCTACTCCCTCCGTCCCTAAATTATTGTCATCCTTTCATTTTTCGTCCGTTCCAAAATAATTGTCTTGTTTAAAACTTTTCTTTTTAGAACATCACTTTTACTATTTTACCCTTACTTTTTCTTCCTACTTTAATTATGGGCCACATACACATGGGCATTAAAGGAAACAACACACTTTTTCAATACTATTCCAATATTAATAATCAAGTCAATTGAGTTTTTTTAATCCGTGTGCCGAGTCAACCCAGACAATAATTTAGGGACGGAGGGAGTACAAACTTATCCTTTCAAACAGAAAGATAGTAGGGCAATTTACATTTGCCATTTGGAACAATTTCAACAACATCCCCTCTTGTTTAGAAGATTAAAAATCCCTTTGTAGGTTTAGCATCTTGATAAGGAATATTAGTGGTCGCGCTTCTATGTTAGTTGTTAGTGAGCCTTTGTCGGGTATGGAGGGTTGATTCTCCTATTTATTGTTTATACTCCCTCCTTCCCTTAATAATTGTGTTGTTTGACTCAGCACATGAATTAAAAAATAATAATTGACTTGATTATTAATATTGATATAATGTGTAATTTTCTTTTTAATCCCCATGTGTATGTGGTCCATAATTAAAGTAGGGAAAAAAGTAATGGTAAAATAGTAAAAGTAATGTCCTAAAAAGGAAAATTTTCAAACAAGATAATTATTCTGGAACGGACAAAAAAGAAAAGAAAGATAATAATTTAGGAACGGAGGGAGTATTAATTTGTGTTCTTGTCGTAATCATATTTCCTAATGTAATAATATTGGTTCTTGTTCTGCTTTGAAAAGAAAAAAAAATTACGCTTCCTTGTTAGGGAAAATAATTGTCGAATTTCGAGTTCCGATTCCCAACCCAGACCATAACCTCGATAGTTCGAGGCCATTATACCCATTGATCATTCCGGGGTTATTGTAGGAAACCCAACAGCCCCCATGACAGAAAGATTGGTGACATTATTTGAAGCATTATGAACGAAGCTATTGTAATATATCTGAATCATGTTTCAACCCGAGAACAACATTAATCATACATAGGAGCTAAACGCAGCCCCCCCCCAGCCAAACATACTATTTTGCCCATCTAACTTCTTCTTTATATAGAAAATTGCTACATGTTTATTCACGGGGAGTGGAGCCTGACAAGGAGATGATGGAAGAGATAGTGGAAGAGATGGGTGGACGGAGAGGAGTTTCACGACAGATAGGAGGTCCATGACCAACGCAAGTGGGTGGGGGAGGTAGAGGTCAGAGTGGTCGAGGTAGAGGACAGGGTGGTGATCACGATTGGAGGTTGATGCATCCACTCGTAGGGGGGCCTACTATCGTGGACTTACTGGTTGGTTTTCGTGGTCATGTCGCACATAGACATGCTCATTCGGTTTTTTAAACCGGAACCAAACCGGCTAGAAATCGTCCAAATCGTGAACCGTCCAAACCGTAAACCGTAATGAACCGTGAACCGCCGGTTCCAAACCACCGGCTTCAAACCGTTTGGAACCGCCATTTTAGAACCATTTGGAACCATCAGTTCTAAACCACTAAAAACTGATTAAATTTAAATTTTGAAAATTTTGAATTTTGAAATAACTTTTCCCCTTTCCCAGCTGAGGGCCTGAGGCTACTAACAAAATATGGAAGTGATGCCTCAAGAAGTACTACATAGACTGATAGACTACCAACTACCTAGACTAAAAAAAAAAAAAGACTACCTAGACTAATTGACTAAAGCCCGCATCTACTCGACTACTCCTCCCATGACTCTTAGACTTAAGTTTCTTCCGTGAATAGTGAATGACTAAAGAAAGCATATTAAATGTCTTTCTTCTTTTTTTTTTACTGATTGTCATTACTATAAATATCACCCGTTCTTTCATTTTTTTTTCCTACACAATCTTCTACTACACCTCTCAACTCTCATACTCACAGACTCTTAGTTCTCACATACTCAGTTCTTACACTCTCATTTCTCAAATACTCTCATTCTCTCAATCTTTTACTTATTACATTTATAATTTATATAATTTATACTTACATACTACATTACTACTTAGTACTTACTTACTATAAAATACATATTTATTTTTCTAAACTATAAATTATACTTACATTTATAATTTATATTAGTATACTTACTACACTTATAATTTATATTAGTATACTTACTAAAAAATATATTATATTTATAATTTATAACTTATAATTTTATTTATTAAGTTATTCTACAAATTTTTATTTAATTTTCTAAAATATAAATTATACATGCATTTTTCTAATTTATATTTTTAGTTATTCTACAAAAAGGTCTATACAAAAAATGGACTCTTCTTCTCAACGATCCAACAAGGGCAAGGGTAAAGCAATTTCACAAGCACAACAAACACAACGATTTCCACTTCCACCTTCTCCACAAGTTCCACAAGCTCGACAACAAAATATTCCTGTTTTTGACACTAATGATAGTATATGGCAACATTTGAATAACACACTGTAAACACAAATTTCGAGTCTAACACAAAGACAAGAAATAAATACACAAAATAATTTAAATTTGATTAGTATTAAAATTGTGGGTTACAACTATATGATTTTATACCGATTACAAGGTATGAAACCTCTGATTCAATCTCTGTAACGGGTTGGACTTGAGGGCCGAGTGGGCTTGATCTCGAATCCGGATGATTGACGGTGGAATCTTGAACGAGGGTCGGCGGGCTTAATCTCGAGCAAGATTTGAAGGGCCTTGTGTCACTTCAGTTGAGGGCCGTGAAGGCTTGATCTCGAACGAAGTTTCAAGAAGATCAAGTAGAAGACGAAGAATGGCGCGGCTTCTTATGCGCTTGTTGTTCTTCAATCGAAGTGCTTGGTCGGAGGAAGATTTGAAGTAGAATCTCGACAGATCTTCAGCTGGTTCTCGCAGGGATTCTGTGTCCTTTTGCTCTCTCCAATGACTTCTATTTATAGGCTAGAGATGATGGCTAGTTTGGAAATTCATTGATTGATGATTTGAATGACATCAATTAAGGGTTGTAATTTCCGTGATTTTGGGATGTTTGTCTCCCCTTGATTTCTTAAATAAAAGATTTGTATTTCTCAATAATTAAGAAATAATTTAAATTTATTATTTCTTTATGTCAAGTAACTAGAAGTAGGCCTCTAGTATTTTTTGACATGGGCCAAATTGGACTTGTGAGTGCCCATTATATTTTAAAGGATCACGTACTAATAAATGAACGAGCTCATTTATTCATCTTGGACCAACCCATATATTTGTACATGAATTATTTAATATAATTACAGGCTCAAAATTAACATCACTCAATTTTGATTTCGACTAGTCAAAGTAATTTTGAGGAATTTAACTAGACAAATGGTAAATAAAATTTACCGAATTTTCAATGTCTACACACACCACTGAATATTATGGAATTGGAAATGAGCGAAAACAAAGGCGAAGCAGTGGAGGTAGGATTTGCCCCCACGGGTCCAACCGTCACGGCCGAAGCACAAGCTCGTACTCAAGAGAGTCAAAGTCAAAGTACGAGAGGAGGTCAAGGTCGACGACAATCCGCTCAAGCACCAAGATCCGATATTTTTACTATTCACTTTTCGAAAAAGCCAATCGGTGAAAGAAACTTCAAAGTGACTTGTAAATATTGTAATCGCGAATACAGCTATACTCAAGGAGGTAGATACGGGACATTCACCAAACACTTGATGAACAAGCATCCCGACAAATATGAAAACGATCAATCTCAAACACAACTAGCGGGATTTACGGGATCATCACAAGGTGAAGGTACGTTTTCTAACTTATTTAGATTTAATGAAAATACATATAGAAAATATTTAGCAAAACTTGTTAATGTTAAAGGACTTCCTTTTAGTTTTGCAAATGATCATTTTTATCAAGATTTCGCACAACTCGGTATAAATCCCGCCGCCAAAAAAGTATCATGCTCTACACTTACTCGTGATCTTGCAAATGTAGTCGGCGAATATAAAATAGTTTTAATTGAATTATTTGGTTGTTTACAAAATAAAGTTTCAATATGTGCCGATATTTGGGGTGATCATTGGCAAAGGCATCATTATATGGGAATTACATGCCATTGGATTGATAATACATGGACAATTCAAAAACGATTAATTGCATATAGAGAGTTTGATAGTGAGCATAACGCTACTAATATTTGTCATAAAATTCATACTATATTAAACGAATATGGTTTAGTTCAACAATTTTTTTTCAATATCATTTGACAATGCTAGTTCTAATACTACTAGTTTACCATCACTCATTAGATTTTGTCAACCATCAATTGGTGGTAAATTTTTTCATATTAGATGTATATGTCATATTTTAAATTTGCGTGTGCAAGATGGTTTAAGTGCTTTACATGGTGAAGTTGATCCAATTAGGGATGCTATTTCATATTTGGCTAGACATACAAGTGTAACAAAAAAATGGATTAAATATTGTAAAAATAATAATATTAAAGCTAAAAGATTTTCGTTAGATGTTTCAAACCGGTGGAATTCCACCTATAAAATGTTACACGATTCGTACGAATATAGGGAACCATTGTGCCTATTTTTTACAACAATTGGATATGGTACTAATTCGTTTCCTTATCAATGGGATACTTGTACAAATTTATGTCAAATTTTAAAAACTTTTAAAGATGCCACCGAACAATTATCTGGTACATATTATCCTACTTCTATATTAGTTTTAGAACATTGTGTTAATATTGCTCAGTTATTCAAAAAAAATTCTTCGTGTCCAATATTAGGTGGATGTATTGGTAGTATGAAAGAAAAATGGTTACAATATTTTTTAGAAATTCCAACTATATTTTTAGTTGCTAAATTATTAGATCCTAGAGTAAGAATAAATGGCTTAGAAGAATTTGTTAAATATTATTATGAAAATTTATTTCCCAATGGCGGTGATTTTAATAGAGAAGTTCCTAACCCGAGTGTAGTTATAGCCAATGCTAAAGAAAATTTATTTGATCAAGAAACCAAATCAAAATTTGCTTGGTGATTGGGTCAAGACCGAAAAGAGAGAACAAGAAACCAAATTTAGTTCCGAAGAGGATGAGGATGATGATACGGAAACGATCGGGAGCGATTGAGCTACGCCGCTCCTTGAGGTAAGTTAATTGTAAATTGTATATTAGAATTTAGAATTTAGAAATTTATTGTACATTTGAATTTTGAGGTAAGGCTCCTTTGTCCTCCTTTATAATAAGGCAAGACTGGTTATCCCCCTCCTTGTAATTTTTTATTATTATTATTCAAAATTGATCAAGGTACCGCCCCTATTTTTTGTATTTTGAATTCCTAAATTTTTATTGTAAGTTTTTTAAGTTCTTAAATTTTTTGTAATCATTACAAAATTATTGTTGAATTTAAGAAAAACTATTTTATTTTGCAAAAGTTTTTCTCAAATCTAAATTCAATATTACAAACTCTATTTTTCAAGACTATTGCAACTATTAAAAGTTTTAAGTCCTTAATTCTTAAATTGTAAAAAGTTGAACACTTTATAATTCTTAATTCTTAAATTTTAAATTGTAAAAATTACAATTTGTAATTTTTCATAACTAAAGTTCTTACCATTTCTAATTTATAACTTTTGATAACTAAAGTTCTTAAAGTCTTTACAATTTATAACTCTTGCAAAAATTCAAAAAATATATATATAATACTTTTTTTACAATTTATAACAGTTTTTTAAAAAATAAAAAAGTAAAACAAAAAATTTTAAAAAATAAAATTTAAAAAACAAAACCGGAACCGGAACTCCACGGTTCGGTTTCGGTTTGCCTTATCACGGTTTGTGAAACCGTCGGTTCGGAATCGGAACCAGAACCGTAACCGTTTTGGGCATGTCTAGTCGCACATAGAAAGGTAATAATTATTTTTCATGCAACAATTATTTACATATTTATTCTTTAAAAAGTATATTTAAATTGTTTATGCTAATATGTATTATGTTTTTTAAACAAGATTGATGTTCCTTATCTAAGTCTACCGATGCCGAATAGGTGACTACGTGGGATGTTGTTGAGGAGGAGGCACGGGGCTACGTGCAAGAATCAGGTTTCCTGCATTTGCGAGGTTATATGTATTCAGAGATGAACATGCCGTTGATTTAAGCTTTTGTTGAAAGGTAGTACCCGAAAACAAACAGTTTTCATATGCCTTTTGGGGAGTTGATGATCACTTTCCACAATGTATGATTTCTATTAAGGGTACCTATAGAAGGGAAACCAGTCATCCCCGGTGCCACAGGTCAAGGCCTAATTAGGGCATCTATTAGGCATGATTCCTACAGAGTTGTACAAACTCTTGAGTTATACAACTACGACTGGGGTAACTCCCAGTGTGAAAGCAACTGGATACTTGATGTGGTTGTTGGGTGCCACTTTATTTATGAAAAAACACAAATCGAGATTTAGTGTCCATTTTCTGGAGTTCTTAAATTCGCTAGAGAATGTTTCATCCTACGCATCGGGTACAATGACATTTACCTTTCTATACCTTACTATGGGTGTATCATTTAGGGAAAGCACTGCTCAGATTGCTGGATATTTGACTTTTTTGCAGTATGTTGAATTTTTGTATGGTTATAATTTTTTTTTTCCATTCTATCTTGTAATTTAATATTATTTAATAACTTTTACAATTGTTAGATTTGGATATTTAAGTACTTTCCAGCTTTTCGACCAAGTAGAAAAGAGGGTTGGAGTTGCGAACATCAACCTTATGCAGCACGTTGGGCCAATAAGTCCTAACGCAGGCTAGACCCTACTGCTATGGAGAGATACCGGAGGATGAAGACGTAAGTTAAATATTATTTAAATATTTAAAGTAATAAAATTGAGATATTAATTGTTTATGTAACTTATATTATTTCCTCCTTAGGGTCGCCACCTAGGGAGCCTTCCCCAATAGGGCCGACATCTCTAGGGAGCCTTCCCCGATAGGGCCGCTACCTCTAGGACTAGGAGGCCTTCCCCAATATAATGCTGCCGCCTCTAGGTGGATTTTCATACTTTTTAAAAAAAAAATTTTTTTTTTGCAATAATATAAATTTTAACCCAATAGTTTCAGCCGAATTTTAACTAATTAAACTAAAATTAAACAATTAAATTAACAATTATAACTTATTAAATGAAAATTAAGCAATTAAATTTACAATTATAACTAATCAAACAAAGTTTAAGCAATTAAATTAACAATTATAACTAAGTAAAACAAATTAACATAAATTATAAAAAAAGTTAAAAACTTAAAGAAAATAAACAGAATTACCTCATCTGCACTATCCATTTTTTGACAGATTTGATAGACAAATTTGTTTGGTGTACTCATATTGGTTGAAGTTTGTTTGATTTTATAGAAAAAGAGAGGGGGTTGTTTATGATAATTATAAAATCAAAGGGTAACAATTGTAAATTAAATTTACATCAAATGAGGGCAAAATAGTATTAGTATTATTTTTTTCCGCGCAGGGACTTTGTTTAGCGCCTAACCATAACAGTATCAGAAGGCATTAAACTTTGGCTTTGCGCGCCTGACTACCCTTGTGGTGCCAAACCATCAGCTTCTAGAGCCCCCATTTTCAGTGTCTTACTTGTTCCTTTATCGTGATCCTCTGTGGGTTTTCATTTGCGATTGCCACCACCTTCATTGCTGCTCGACTCCTGAGAGGATATAGTATCTCCAAGCCCAAACCAATGGGGCATCAGATCCAGATCCAAGTAATTCGGCTGATGATTAGAACTACTATCCGAAGCTGTCAAATTACCCACACGAACGATTCTGAAGTGCATCTGTCCCTACAAATCGATCTTGAACCTTATTCCCAGGTGGAGGATAGGTTTAACCATTGGAATGTCTCCATTTCATTCTTCATTGGGCTGTCTCATTGGTGGGCTGAAACTTGAGCCTCATCCCTGTGAGAAATCTGCGACCAATTCTGTAAAACAGCTCTAAACTCCAAATTTTAAATGAGTATTGCCTCAAATGGGGCTGGCCACATTTGGCTGTTCCAAGAAAAAAATTTATTAATAATAATAAATAAATGTCAATTGAGAATCATAGAGCGGCATCTGCATTCATCCCGGCGCAAAGAATTACCAGCAAAAGGATTGTATGGAGCTATGGCATCATCTCATATTTAAGCAACTTATGACAAAAGATGAAATGTAATGGATTTACCACTGATTTTGGACACGAATCTTCAAGATGAAATGACCGACTGATGCACCATCCCTCTTGCAATGAAACACCAATAAATAATAATGCTTCTTTCTTTTTAAATTATCAGACGTGAGAATGGCTTCCCAAGCTGTGGTCCACATGGAAAATGCTCCCTTGCAGTGGCCTTCAAGCTGCAGACTCATCTCCATGGGAACTTGTTTTTGGTTGAGCATTTATGACTTATCCATTCCTCTAAGGGTTCCATTTCCTAACTAACCCATAGGAAACATTCATAAAATTCTTGACTTCCATAAGTTCCCAGTCTTGAACATTCTTACTAAAACAGGACTCCTGTCAACCCTGTTGTTCCCAACCATTACATAATCTGCCACAGTAGCTTGTTTGTTAGCAGCTATATGAAATATAGTTGGGAATCTGTTGCACAGTGTCTCATGCCCAAACCACAGCTCTAAACAAAATATCATTTTGGCTCCATTCCTGACTTCCATTCGAGTAAACAGTTTAAGAGAATCCTAACATGCTGTATTGAACTTCCATAAGCCCACCCCATAACGTATTGCTCATGTTTTCCATCCTCCCCAGTCCCCTGTCCAGCCCAAATCTACTAAAAACTACCTTTTTCTCCAAAATTATCATTCTCTTTAGAGAATTACCATAACTATTTTACCAATAAAACCTTGTTGAAAAGGGTAAGCTCCTTTATACCCAAACCCCCTCCCTAATAGGTCTACATATCTTCTTCCACCCAACTAAGGGATGCTTAAAGTCCTCGTCATTTCCTATCCAAAGAAAATCCCTTTGAATTTTTTCCAAGTTTTGGAAACCTTTGCTGGTACTGGGAAAAGAAACATAAAATATGTAGGAAGGTTGGACACCCTCCTTCTGCAAAGTATTCATACTTCATTATCCAAGAGAAAAATGTTCCTTGACAGATACACGATAAACAAATACTCCCTCCATCCCAGGAAGATAGTCCCCTTTCCTCATTGGAAAGTCAAACTAGGGCAATATCAAGTCACTATTTTACATACATTTATTATGTACATTAGATAATAAAATTTTAATCATGGATAGAATATTAAAAATACTATCAATAACAACTTTTAGAATTTCACAAGGATAAGTAAATTTTTATACACCTTTAGTCAAAGTTTACAACACATACCATAAAGACTAGATGCAGCCAACAGAGTGAAACTTTTTGAAACATTGCATATTTTCACTCCAAGTAATTACAGATTAATTAGTAGGTACTAGCATTGTGCATTTGTACATTTATCAAGAAGATGAAACAAATGTGAGTTGCTTTCTTGTTTTTCTTATGCAAGCACTATCAAACTATGGGTGTGAATGAAAGAGTGGTAAGTTGAAAAGATATGAAGGGCATACCAGTAGACGAGCCTCAAATATTATACAGGTCATTCCCTTGCTTACAGCCTTCATGTGACTGAGACAAACAATAGATTATGCTTCGTCGGGATTACAATAGAAATCATCAATGTAGTTGTCCCGTTTACAAGCCAAAGCTTTACGAATAGCCTGTAATCAACTGAAGTTCTTGATACAAAATGAGTGCACCATAGATCGGAAAGATAAATTCCCCCCCCCCCCAACCTTGCTACAGTGAGGTTTTGTGCGTCATGATTGGTTTCACTTTCATCACTTGCTTATATCTATTTTCAATACCATCTTCAATTCTTTTACACAATTCATCGTCTAATAAACTAGTCTCACCCACTGATTTTAACATGCCATAAACCAATTTGTAAGTATGTTCTCTCGGAATGGATCCTCCTTCAATCAACTCAACAAGAATATCTCGTGCTTCTATTACTCTACCCGCCTCACAAAGGGCATGGATAATTGGGGTATAAGAACTTGTAGTTGGCTTTCCATGGTTCAATTTTTGCATCCTACGCATCATCTCCACAGCTTTGTCAATCTCATTAGTGGCACTATAGTATCTAATAAAAGAATCATAAGTGACTCGATCAGGCGGCAATCCCTTTTAACCATATCATCAAACAATTCCAAAGCTCTCTCAATTCTATGAGTTTTGCAACAACCGTCAATCAAACAATTATATGTAACAACGTCGGGACTAAACCCCTTGAACAGCATTAACCGAAACAAGTGATTTGCTTCCCACAATCTTCTCCTAATTGCCTTTTTACACCCGGTTTGCAAGCCATGCTTACAATAAGAACTGATCAATATAGTATAAGTAAACCTATCGGGCGGGCACCTAAACCCCGGTAACTCCATTTGCCCAAACAGGAATTTCGCTTTCTTAAAGTTGACAACTCTACAAAGTGCATAAATAACAGTGTTATACGCATAAACATCAGGCCGGCAATGAAACTGCTTCATTCGATAAAACGCAGCCAATGCCTCATTAGCTAAGCCCTCTTCACCTAGGACTTTTATCAAACAGGTGATGGTCTCAGTTGTGATAATCCCCCCACAGTTCTCTCTCCTCGACATTTCCTTAAGGAATTCCCATAGAGTTTTCAATCTAGTCCCTTTAGCCAATACAATAGCCATCTCTCTACAAGTCATCTCACAATGGGTAAAACCCGAATCGGTCTCGACCCAATAGAAGAACTCCAGTGCTTTGTTCAATCCTAGCCTTACCTTATGTGTGTCTCTATAAGCAGCCGGGCCGAGAATGAGAATGCCTTTGCGGGCTCTGGAGGATTCTTCGTGAAGGTTTCTTTGTTTGAGAGGAGCGCGGTGTCGGAAGCCTTTTTGGCGGCCAATTGACCTTGGGGATTGGAAAAAGTATCTGGGTATGGATCTTAGTACCTCGGAAACGGATTGGACAGTCCATTTAAGAGTTTGGTTGGAGGCCGATGATGCAGTGAGCTTTGAATTGAATGGGTGGTTTTGAATCATAGCAGCCATCACTTGGTTCACTACATGCTTCGACGATGCCATGTTCTTGAGCAAGAGAGGAGAGAGCTGTGAAACTGAAAAAAGAACTCCACTTTGCTCAACAATCAAACTCCACCTTCGGTTTAGGAAAATTACTCCACCTTCGGTTTAGGAAAATTTGTTCTCAGTAGACAGCACGTTGTACTTTGATATTAGGGAAAAATATGTAAATAACCATTGGTACTATGTTCGGTAACCAATTTGAACAACTAGCTCTCAACCTTCTTTCAAAATGTAATTAATGTACTCAATAGCTACTTGGTTTCTTCCATTAATTCTCCATCCACCTTTCTAACGGAGCAGCTAACAATTGAGTGCAATGTGGTGACTCACATTAATTTTCCATCCATTTTTTAATGTTCGAAAAATCGTTCTAGGCGCCCGCCTGCGCTAGCCCCCAAACGCCGCGACTAGGCTCTAGGCGCCCGCCTGCACTAGCCCCGGCAAACAATGCGACTAGGCTCAGGCGCCCCCAACGCCACGACTAGGCTCTAGGCCCTAGGCACTAGCCCCAGGCAAACAATGCAACTAGGCTCTAGCGCCCCAAACGCCACGACTAGGCTCTAGGCGCCCCCAAACGTCGCGACTAGGGCAAATCGGACAAAAATTGCCACCATGAAAAATTGCCGCCTAGTTAGCCTGGCGCCACCTAACGCCAGATTTGAGCGATGTTGTACACGTTTTCTTGAGAGAGCCAGATAAGGAACACGGGAGGAAAGGGAGTCAATCGAGGGCGAGCGACGCACGACGATGCTCGATTTTACGGACACTAAGGCTTAGATAAGTTTGGCGTCGAAGGAGGGAGTCAACGTGACCGAGATCCCGATGAAGAGGTGAAAGAGAGAGTGAGAGTGAGAGAAATTAGAGAGAGCGAGTGAGAGAGAAAGAGACCAGAGAAAGAGATAGAGAGCGAGAGATTGTCGTCGTCGAAATCCCGTCATCTATCTCATAGTGAGAGAGAGAGAGGCATTTGTGAAAACTTTGTGGTGTGAGAGAGAGACGGGTTTTAGTTTTAGGGTTTTAATTCACTTTTCAAAATTTCAACCTCCCCCCTCAAGTTATTAAAGTATTCCCTTTTTCCCTCCACTTTGAAATGATAGAGAATTTGATTTTAATTTTTAATTTTAACTTTTAATCTTGTAATGTAATAATTACTTTTCGTTTATTTGGTCATATTTAGCCATTTACTATTGTTACACTAGGTTTGGTATGGACCTAATGTGCAATTATGTCTCGATTTCTAGGCCCCGCCTAGACTCCGACTAGATCCCGACTAGGCCCCTAGGCGCTAGGCCCTTCTCTAGCGCCTAGCACCCGCCTAGCAATTTTTAGAACATTGCTTTTTTAATGAAACAGCTAACATGGGTAATGTAAACTATTTTATTACGGGTATTTTTGTTCATTCAATTTTTTTTTAATTTATTCCTCTTATCTATTTCTCTTACCCCTTCTCCAAATGCTAAGTAACCCATCCACCTTCCCTCAAGCCAAATCAAGTCTTTCTTTCCAAATGAATACGAGGCGTTGCCGGAGCTCGACCTCCACAACTCATAGTCATTAAAGTACTTGGCAAAGAAGCCATAGGCACTGTTTTCCTCATCTACGACTGCTCCATCCTTCTGCCAGCTACCCCTTTTCCCTCAAGGTCGTCAAAAAATCTTGCCTCCTTACCAAGCTCAGTGCTGAACGTTATACCGGTGGGAAGTCTTTCTTAATCGGATATTTTGAGACCACGTAGAGTGATTAAAGCACACGATGGGCTCTGTTTGGACACATTTTTTTCTTAGTTTATGATTATTATTTTTTGTGGTTTTATAATAATTGTGTGAAAAAGTGAGAGGGATAAAACAAAAAAAAAAAGTGAAAAATACAAAAAAAAAAAAGTGTCCAAACAGGACCTCACCCAATTTTATTTTATTTTTCTGTTTCGTAATCACTCTTTTTGCCATCACCTTGATTTTATTCTATTCATCTCCCCTAAAGTTTTGAAAGGAGAATAACAAATAAATAAAGAAAGAAAACGTTTTCGATGTTAGCTTATGTACATCCTTTTTGTGGTTCGAGAAATTTTTTTTTCTTTTTTTTCATTATTTCTTTAACTTCACCAGTTTTTTGTCAATTTCTCGGAAGAAGTATAATATTTCCTTTTAAAACTCTATTGCCCAACATTGTTTTGCAATGGGCATCCATCTAAAGTTTGTGCATATGACTATCACTCGTTAGAAGTGACGATTTATCTCAAAGAATTTTAAGAGAGAATTGCAAAAAAAAAAAAAAAAAAAACTCATACTAATTTATGAATTTAAAATAAAATTTTGTAATTTTTTTAATTTATAAAACCTTGTACAAAAATTAAAATTTCAATTAAAACTTTCCGTCTACTGAGTGTTAAAAAACTTAATGGAATGCTTATTGGATGCTAACATGCAATCTGAGTCAGTTTGTGCATGAAAATAAACAACATTAATTATTTCGTAATTTTTGATACACATGTGGCAAAATTTGACTGTTAAAATAGGATATAGAAGACCTTTTTGGAATAGAAGATGTGACTTGCAGCAAATGAGTGAACTGAAAAGATCTGTCAAACTAACGATTATGACCAAGCTAAGAATTATAACTCTGGGTTAAAGAGAGAGATTGATTTTTTTTTGTCTAAAAGCTTGTGTTTCTCAGCCTTAAGCCTAAGCTTTTCGTCGCGGATCTCGTTCTTCTCAGCCTTGAGCTCTTTAATCTTCTCCTGAAGATCTGAGTTCGAGTCCTCCATCTTCTGGGCTTCGCTTCGTAACTGTGTCGTCACCATTCGAACAGCATCAACCAAAATATCAGCTTTGTCAGTTTTGGGGAGCCTCCCAGCTGGCTCTACTAGGATTGAACCAGGCCAGTTCAACCAACTTGTCATTTATCCTCTCTCTTCTCAACTTCTCTCTGCATGATTTGGAACTTGAACCACCGTAGAGTTCAGATCTTCCCCCTTTTTCGAGCCATCGGAATCCCCAAAAGACCCGTCGATTTGATCCACACTGGGGTTGTTCGATGAAGCATTCAAGGGCTGCAGCATGGACACCAAGCTGAACCCAGAAGTTGGTGCAGACAAATTCCCATCGGGAACCGCAATATTCTCAATCATATTAGACAAGTCAAACAAAGATGATAGTAATTTATGAACGGAGTGAGTATTATATTGTAAAATCAATCCTTAAGTGTAGGTCTCTGGAGAAAGCATTTATTCGTGATCAAATTGATTATTCCTGGTTAATTTTGCCAAGTATAGTACGATCCAGTAATTAGAGTGCAAGAGTTGCTGACTTCCTTTATTACCATCAACCCATAATATCTATCCTTTAATTTTGCTGACTTCCTTTAATTTTGTATTGAAATTTGAAATAAAATTTTTAACTTGACAATGGTGTGTGTGTGTGTGTGTATTTAAAGCAACAATAATACTCCGTACACCACATTAATGTAACCCCAACGACAATTTTGACAGACTGATTGTAACAAACATGAACGTTGCGATCCACAAAATGGAGTGAATGGGACTCCGCCCTACCTACCTAATCACGGAATTGAATTTTGGTCGACGTCCGATCCGTCAAAATTCAACTAGAGAATTCAATAACTGGTTTTCCCTCCCTCCCTCCCTCCCTCCCTCCCTCCCTCCCTTTCTATTTGGAAAAAATAGAATTCACTTTGTAGATAATATACGGTACGTACGGGACATCGCTAATATTCAATCTCACTCTCTTATTATACATTTAGAAAAGAGTGGTGTTATATTTAGCACCTATGTTAGAAAAGCCCGAATCCTGCCCACTCAGCATCACTTAACAGTCGTGGTGATGACTGGTATGATGAGAAAGAGGAAGACGAGGGTGAGTCTCGAAATGGAGATAGGGACTTTCGAGTTGACACTGACCATCGAGACAAGGTTTCAATATCGGATGTGTAACTGCTTTCCCGCTCCAACTCGGTTTTAAGCTTGGGGGACCTCTTTTTCTTTTCTTTTCGGGTCGTGACTGGTGATCTTGTAAAGCAACCGACTGAAACAACTTCGGGTTGGGTTAAGATCATGAGCTTGTTGCGCTGAGACCGAGTGCGTGGAACCGATAGCACGGAGCGGGTCCGGAGCTCCAAAGGGGGTTGGAAGTTGAATGCAGCTGCAGGTGGAGGTGTAAGCTTTTGTTGGGTACTTGGAGATGAGCGGTCGTGATTGGTGGAATGTTGTTTTTGAAGCAGGAATGAACGGTTGTGATGATGGTGATTAGAGGATGGTGGTTCTTGATGTTGGACCTTTGGTACGCCGGGTCGGATCTCCCACTTGAATGGAACAGAGCCTGGTGTCTTAAAAGAATCATCTGTAGCCATATCTATATATATTGCTGAAGATACAAAAACAAGCTAATAAAGATAAGTTGCTTCATTTTTGGGTATGTTTATATATATATATTGGTAAGAAGAAGTAGAGATGAAATTGAAGGTGAAGTTAGTCAAGGCGAGATTAGAGGCATGGCAAACTGATTTGTGGGCCCATTTTGAAGATGTGTCCAAGAAAGAATGGCCAAACTTATGGCAATAATTTCTAATGCATTTAGTCAATTAAAATTTGTAAATTGCGCTTTTAGTACGAATACCCGATTAATATTCAAACTAAAAAGTCCTATGAATGAATGGCACAGTTTGTGATCATCAATACTCAGTTGTCACTGTTTTAGATCATAAATCGGCCCATTCTTCCATGTGCTTTGATGCAAATTTTTTGATTTAGAGAGGGAAGTTTGATTATAGATAGCATAGTTTGATGGCATTTGTTTTATTTTTTATGTTTTGGTTTGATTGATAAAGAGGTCCGTATAAATCAGCTTGTACGCATATCGACTTATTTCATCTTTCAAAACAAGTTCAATGGCAATACCCCATCCTATATATTTTAAAATTGCGTTTCACATTTTGGCTTGCAAATTATACTCAATATTTACTCATGCCGAAGCTAAATTTTCATCCTTTCATCTCTTTTTTTTTAACATTTTTCATCATTCTCCTCCTGTTTTTCCTTGTCTTTATACTCAAGATTTGTAACTTATCCCTGAAAATGTTTTACCATGTAAACGAACCCAGATTTTGCATGGGGAAATAATAATCGTACGACAGGCTTCTTTACTTGCAAAAGAAATCGCCAACATAAGCCCCCTCTCACCAAGGCATGTAGCAAGGTTGAGAAAGTATGTTTGTCCAAGACAACTGTTTAATTTACATCTAGAGGAATTCTCGAGAGAGTTGTTTCCATATAATAATACGATTATGCTCAGCTCGGCTCTCATCATCTCTCTAAATACTCAATTCTCTTGGGAAAATTCTTCTGGCATGTTACAAAGTGCTCGCATCGTAGAGCTGGCAGCATCCAGTAGCTGCAAATACTCGTCTGCTCCATCTATAAGGCGCTACACAATCCCACAAAACAAAAACTTTAATATGACAACAAGAGTTATCCACAGCTGCAAATATTTTATTGCTCTGTGAATATGGGCAAACAAATTATACTTAATTAAGCATCAGTTGAGGAACCACTAGAGCATTACTAGAATTGACAGGGATGAGAGTGTGGTTAGGGCATGGGAGAGACCAAGATCTCGCAGCCTATGCAGACGATTTAATCAAGTAGTAATTTGGGCAAGCTTACCCATGACTTTTTCATTTAAGAAAGTTTGTGTTTCAGGTACAAGCAAGTTACGAATTCAAACGTCACTTCTAATCAAGTTGAGTCAGAAGAGTACCTTATCCGTTAGGCCCAATGTTCTGCATATTCTAGCTTTCTGTTCATCTGATATATCATCAGCTTCCACCACTACGTCAAACAACTGGAAAAGATTCATACCATCATTTGAGATGTAAGCATCAATATAACCAGATGAACTATGGATTAATGCAGCAATGGACCTTCACATTTATCTGAGCAAATGAAAAAGGGCAGTACCTGTGAAAGCATCTGAGAAACTGGATATCCCTCGGCAATCACATTGTTGACCTCCTTATTTGCTAAGTCAAAATTGCCACTCTTACAAGCTGAAAATAGAGCCTGAACAACCTCTTGTGGGATGACCTGGTTAATTGGCAAATTTCAGGGGTAAGCAGATATACGAGCACAGAACATTGGCAAGGGATTTTACTTATTTCTCTGATATTTATTTATTTTGCGTGTGAAGTGGGGATGAGGGAGGGGCCGAGGGGAGGAGGAAGCAAGGTAAAAAACTAAATATTCCACCAAGTAACTAGTGCTTAGTAACGCAACCACAACACTAAAGAAAGTAACCAGAACTGTTTTTAGTATGTAACAACCAGAACTTTTTCTTTTTCTTTTTCTTTTTTGGGTAGGTAGCAACCAGAACTATTTGTAAGGAATTAATGATATTAGGTTTCAGAAGGAGAAAAAGGAAAGAATTACTCAAATCAGAATTTTTCTGGTTACTTAAAAGATTGATGACAAACCAAACGAAATTCATGGAGAGACCAGAAACTGGACAGGACATTCATCTCCATCAAATATAAAGAACGCCATAAGATCCCCGTAAGAAAGGAAAACGATTTCATTCTTGCCACAAAATAATTTTAACATATCAAACGGAGAGCAACGTTCAGTCTTCAGTTCAGCAAACATTAAAGGGCCACAAGAAAGCACCGCGGAAGCACCATAAACCATATCTTCAAGGTTGTGCAAAGCAAGATACATTTGTAACTCTAATAATTAGGAAGTACTAGCGATTTAGCCCGTGCCTATGGCATGGTGTAATTATGAGACCAGATTAATGTATGCTCGAGGTTTTGTAGAGGATGACTTCTCAAAATATTAATTGTATCCAACCCCTACAACCCCTGAGCATACATTAATAATTGATTAAGTTTACCTAATAATATCATAAATGATATTATTTTGGGCAAGAGGGGGAGGGAGATTGAAGATTTGTCTTTTATTGTGTTTGATTAAAAAAATAAAAAAAGGAAAAGATAAAAATGGAAAATGATTTTGGGTTGAAAAACAAAGAAACAAAAGAAAAGAAAGAAAAAGAGGATAACTACTTCACACATGTGAAGTAGAGATTACATCCTAATAGAAATTTAGAAGATGAATAAATCCTAGTAGTTAGCTTCTAAATTGCACGGAACGGATCTGTGGATACGGGATACGGGGATACGGGATTTTTGAAAAATATAGGATACAAGTACGGGGGTAATATGTAAATATTAAAAATATAAGGACCAAAATATAACAAAGGCAAAGACAAGGATATAGAAGATGTAAATATTTCAAAAAAAAAAACTCAAAATAAATGTTTCAAAATATAAACCTTCTGTCTATGTTTGAAAATTGAAAATATAAAACTCAAAGTCAAAATTAAATGGTTAAAAAAAAACACACAAAGTCAAGGAAGAATAGGCAAATCGATAGAGGAGTGCGCAATTGGGAATCGAAGCCTTCAAGAAAAAACGAAGACCGACTTACGGACCGGAAGAGAGAAGACACTATGGTTCGACTTCAATGAAGATTCGCAAATCGACAGAGGCACAGAGCAAATTGACTTCCAGCAGCGGCTAGGTTTCGCGGGGAAGTGGCCGAATGGACCGTGCTTCGACGAAGGAAGCACGGCGGTGGAGGCTGTTTGAAGGAGGCAGATCGATAGCGGCTAGGGTTCGTTTTGAAAAGGAGTTGCGGGTCTTTGAGAAGCAATCCACAAACGAAGAAGGGATCAAAATTCGGTAAGTGATCCGTATCCAATTTCGGATACGTGTGCGGATTCGGGTTGACGTATCCGGGTTTTGGACACGCGTACCGTGTCCAAACTTTTCGAAAATTCAAATTCGGCCCGGTACGTATTTCTAGTCATATCCGTGTCGACACGTATCCGACACGCGATACGCCAACTTTGAGGCGTGTCCGTGCAACATAGGTTAGCTTTAGTCAATTTAGCGTGTGCAAACTAAGGTGTATTATGATATAGATAGGAGAATGAAAAATTATTACTCCTCCGTCCCTAAATTATTGTCTTCCTTTCCTTTTTCGTCCGTCCCTAAATAATTGTCTTGTTTGAAACTTTCCTTTTAGAACATCACTTTTACTATTTTACCCTTACTTTTTCTTCCTACTTTAATTATAGGCCACATACACATGGGCATTAAAGGAAACAACACACTATTTCAATACTATTCCAATATTAATAATCAAGTCAATTGAGTTTTCTTAATCCGTGTGTCGAGTCAACCCGGACAATAATTTAGGGACGGAGGGAGTATATATTAGGAGTACTGATTATTAGATTTTCTTACATTTTCATTACCAAAAATAATACTATGCAAGGTACATACATGTATATCGAATGCAAAAGTTGACCAATTTGAATGTCTTCTTGGTACATTTTTACAAATAAATCTACATTATAGTTTAGTTGACTGGAAAAGATCTTAATATCTTATTGTAGAAGTGTAGGTTGCGCTTCTTGAGCTTGTTAAGACATTAGCTTTTCGTTTAACATTTTTAAACGAAACAAAAAGCTTGTGATTTGTGAATTTATCATCTTATTCCAAGAAGGTAACAAGAGTTTGAATAGATCCTAATATTTCTCTTTGTTGTAACCGTCAAGATAGATTTTTTCTTGTAGAAACTTGACAAGTTGACTTCATATCTCTGTTCTAAAAGTTATTTTTCACTTGTATAGCATAGGTGTATTTTATTACAATACCATTTACATAATCAGGTGGTATCCTTGGTAATAACTATGTTCTTAACGACAATCCCAGTAGTTGATAAGGAGTGGATAATATTTTAAGGGAAATTTACAAATGAAGACTATGCAGAGGTAAAAGAATATATGCATGTACGACTAGACTAACATTCCCTCCATTAATTAATAATACCACATGTTATTTTTAAAAATTATTGATTATACGATAACAGAATTGTTAATTATTCACCGTGGGAACGAAGTTGGTACTTGAAAAATTGTTAATTAATAGTATAGTAACTTATATATCGCCCTTCTCTCGCCCTTTTAGTTATTTATATTGATTTTTAAAAGGAAATTGGCAAAGGAGTAGAAATGGAAATTATTTGAGCTTTTGGGGATTAAAGAAAGCCTAACTTACCCCAGACACACTAATCAATTCCTTGGAGGAAATAGAAGATCCAAATAAGCGAGCAGCTCCCTGTAACAAATCAAAACACAAATAATTTATTTAACAAATATGAATTAGTTAAATAAATTAAATTTATTTATTAAAAAATTAATTAAACAGGTAGAGTGGGCTTCCCCAGTGAGCAAATATCTAGCTACACATGCAATACAAATATCCCCACAAAGGCATGCCACATAACATGAAGATCAAGTAACATTCAGACGTCAAAATTTCATTTGGAGATGCTGCTAAACCAACATTTTAGCTTCCAAAACAAGAACCACTTTTGATTGTTGTATCTCATGCATAACAATTGTATCTAATTTTAGAAAAGACATGATAGCTCCATTATAGTTTGTCCCATGTCATTTATCTTTTGTTACTCGGTTTAGGACCAAGTTAAATTAAAATGCTTAAAATAGATCTTTATGCATCAAAAGGTATCACAAGAAGTGGGCAACAGGCAGCAGCACACAGATTTGATGCTTATAAACAGTTCAGGTGATCATCCATCAATTTCTTCTTCCATATAAACGGAGAGTTAATGTCTCTATAACCTGTAAGAATGTAATAGCTCGACGAAGATCGCCTTGCGAAATGGAACTTAATGTCGAAAGAGCCTACAATCAGAGCAAACCATGTCATCATAGTCAACACTCTTAAATAAGTTGGAATAACAAGAACAAGATTTCCTCTTAAATAAGTCCATCTGAAAGGCGCTATATATATATATACACACACACACACACACACACACACACATATATGAAATACTTAAATTTAAATAAATTAAATTTTATCAAGTGCCTGGATCGACACCTCTGAATCCAAGTTAAGTCCTTCCTCTCTGCAAATATGTAATATCCGACTGTTCATGATTTCATCTGAAAGGGGCTTGAACCTGAACTTGCGCATCTAGAAGCAAGTGGCTCTATAATCCTGGATGGATAAAATAATGCAAATTATAGAAATTCACAAAGACTAGCTCTCAACTAATAATCTCTCATAAGCGCGCACACACACACAAACTTCTTTGGAGAATATGGTTGATGTCAATCATCGTAATTCAGAGCCAACTCTTCAGTAATACTAGACTTCATTGTACCACCGCAACTTTCAATTTATGAAAAAGGAAAAGCATTCAAGATTCCAAATTGACTAATCTAAAGGCGAATTCCAAAAGAAAAGGAGGTAAGAAAAAGCAAAAGAAGAAAATAATGCGATGCTGGAAGATGCTAAATTCTAACGCTTTACTTCCTATGTCTTTAGAAGGTTAAATTTAGATGGGGAGTTACCCAATCCACATTCTCATTGAACAAAAGAGGTTTTTTAAAAAGAATATGATGGATTTGATCAGGCTCATAATCTAACTATACTTCATCTGCTTCCAATGAAAAGGTTCAGCCTAGGTTTCCTGGTTTCATGAGTATGTAGGATCAGCACAATCCAAGGTGTCATTGCATTGTATAAATCTGGCGTGAATTCCAATTCCCAGCTTCATCTTTTCCAATGCAATGTTGATATGTAGAGATCAGATTCTTTTCTAAAAGATATATATCAAGTTCAAGAAGATAAGTCAATTTCATTTTTAGAAAACGCCAAATGTAAACCAGCAGATAAGTGTGTCCTGCAGCTTCATAAATGGCAGTAAAACCTTTGGCAGAAGTTTTTAGGCTACACTTGGGTGGCAGGAATTGAGATGAGGAAAGAGAATCCCATTACCCATAATGGTTCCCTGTAATGAGTTTCCTTCCATCTCATTCATTCAAGTGTGGGATGAAAATATGAATAATTTAAATAAATGCATATAAAATTGTTAATTCAATAAGAAGATAAATGATTCTAATTTGTTTCACTCAAACTAGGCAATGAATGGACCATGCCTCTGGGGCAGGAATGTGATACCCTCTTCATGGAGGAATGGGTTCCCACCAACAATTTAAAGTACCAAATATGGGAATGGATGAGATTCCTGTCATTGAAACAAAGCCTTAGATATCCCCAATACATCTCCTGTTAGCATAATTGATTTTTCAGTGCAGGTAACCTTTATTGCAGAACAGGAACTACACATTGAAACTGATTGGCATGACGGAAACAGGGCAAAATTTTGAATGCAACACTGGGTAGTTAACAAGGATTATAAAATTGAAGTCTTGAGCATTTGGATGTCGAAAAGGTTAACCATGGTTGACCTAAAGGACAATAGGTAGCGAAAGAAGCCCCTTCATGGAATCACTTGTAGAACCTACTCACAGGGCTCCATCATAACCAAAATGGATTCACTCTAAGCCTTTTTCCTTTTCATACAAGCAATTGTGGGGAAAGATTCGGTGAGAGTGGCTGGTAGGATTGAGAAAATTATGAGGAGTTATTTGTGGGAAGGGGTGACGAGGGTGGGAGAGATCACCAAGTTGCCTGGAATAAGGTCTGCAACCCTAAGGAGGAGGGCAGTTTGGCGCTTAGGGATCTCGTCTGTAGGCGCATATCTCTCTAGTAGGTAAGTGGCTTTGGCGCTTCCCTTAGGCTCCGCAGTCTATTTGGCATAAAGTGATCAAGAGGAAATTTGGCTGCATCAAAATGTAGTAATTCTGTCACTCATAAAAGCCCTTGAAGAATCTCCATCAGTGCTATCCTATGTTCCTCTCAGCCAATTCAGGGTCGGTGATGGTGACGGGACTCGTATTCGGTTCTGGGAGGATGTGTGCGTGGGAGGTCATCCAGTTCGCTATGTTTTTCCCTCATTTGTATTGTCTTTCATAGGCTCATTTCACCCCGATAGCCAACCATTTTTCAGGGAGTGGGAATGGGGGACTCGTAATTCAGTTCTGGAAGGATGTGTGGGTGGGAGGTGTTTCAGCACGCTATGCTTTTTCCCTAGTTTGTATTGCTTTTCTCGGCTTGTTTCACCCAAATTGCCAACTTTTCTTCATGGGATGGAGATGAGGATTTAACTTCTTTCGTAATCTAAATGACAGAGACTGTGGAGGTTAATACTCTTCTTGACATACTCCCAAGGGTGCATTTCTCTCGCTTTTGGATTCCCATTCCTGGATTTTGAAGGGTTGTGGGTTATACTCTTGTCAGTCTTTTGTCTCAGTTGATCCAATCTCCCATTCCACAACCATTTCCTCTTTCCTTATTTTATTTGGAATGCTCGCTGCCATTCAAAATAAGGACTTCTGCTTGGTCTCTGGTTTCTAACAAACTTAACACTAGTGACATTCTGCAAAAGCACAAGCCTTATAAGCGAAGTTCCAGACTAGTAATGATGTGTAAGAATTCCTCCGAATTTCATATCATCTGTTTATTCATTGCAAAGGCGCTTGGTTCCTTTAGTGTAAGCTGTTTAGAGTGGCTGGAGAGCATTAGGTTTGCCCAGGTTCTGTTCTTCGGATTTTCATGCTCAAGAATTTGTTTAAGGTGGTGATGCAAGCTTTTTGTAGCAGTGATGGGTGTTTGTAGTTCTTTGATGTATTGGCACGAAAGGAATTCCAGAATTTTCACAGATCAGACTCTTGACATCACTTTTCTGAGATAAAGTGGTACTTGGCTTCTCTTTGGGCATCGGCGAGGAGCCTTTCGTGGGGTTTCTTTATCAGAGATTCAGAGGGATTGGAATGTTCTGATTTCTTAATTTCTTGGTTTGAGATTTTCCTTTCTTCCCGATGCACCTCTTGTCCGTCCTCTTGTATCTCCTCCTTCGATCTAATAAATTTATTTTCTTATCACACACAAGCACACACACACACACAAAGATTCCTGAGTTATAGTTGTTTCTTCATTAATTCTCCAAAAATATATACATATTAGAGGTGGATCAAGAATGTTGCCCAAAAGATTTCAATTTGGGGAATGCTGGTCAATAAGCACATTTCTCAGTTTAACCATCATTCCTGCATACAAATGCAGGAATGGGATGGCCATTCCTTTTAAAATGTTTCTAGGTCTAACCAAACACACAAATCGTAAAGCACACTACCACTCCATCCACAGCTCATACCGTCATGTTAAACAAAGATTTCAAAGGCCCAAAGCACAAGTTCTCAATATTTTTCAGATGTTCAACACAAAGCAAACATTGATGATCTAATATTATCAACAATGACAACCCACCCCACCTCGACGACACAGCAAGCATTGTTGATCTAATATTCTCAACAATGAACTTCTCAACCCCAACCAACCCAACCCACCTGAACAACACAGTAACAACAACAACAATAATAATAATAATTAGGCGAAGGAGGCAGGGAAGCACAAACTCTTTTCGTTTTCCATTGAAATATTTGCTGAAAGTTACTTATCAATTATCAAATTAAAGAGAACTAGAGAAAGAGTTAGAAGAAAGGACCTGCTGATATAGTTGCAGATGAAGAAGAATCTTGTAACTTTAGAGTAAGTCTCCATAGTCCGACGCAAAGCATTCTGCAAACCAAAACAAGATGTTACATTTATAAAATAACAATTTTATATGGCAAAAGCAAACTTGCCTGAGCATCTTCAGTCATCGAATCTGCCTCATCGAGGATGATTATCTTATAAGGTGGGCAGGGGTAACCCCTGATGTACAGAAATTGGCACCAACATGAGCAAAAGCAGTATATTAGTACGAGGGTATGAGTCACTACCAAGAAAATAAAAAGTAAAAGTAGAAGGTTACGAGCTAAGGAAAATAATTGTCTGAGATTTTATACCCTTGACGACCAGAACCAACAGCAATGGCAGCAAAATTCTTAATTTTTGTGCGAACTACATTGATCCCACGGTCGTCACTAGCATTGAGCTCTAGGACCCTGGACTTGTAGAGTTCAGGGCTGTAAAAGAAAGAAGGAAAAATTACAACCCGCAATCCATTATAGCAAGATCAAATAAATCATGCCAAGCCCTCCTGAGTTATAGAGATAATTATTATATGCTAAGAAGGACTAGAATTCAAAGAGATACATCAGTCACCCTTAACCTATTTGGATCCAAATTCCCACCTTATGAAAGACAGCCAACAACATGGTGCATGCAAAGCTGAGATATACTAGTTCCTTAAATGCTACTCTTTTTGTCCCAAAAGACGAGTTTGCACACAGAAGAAGAGGGATGTTTCCTTTTCAGTAAAGTATATTTTGGCATATATGCCCTATTAGTTTGTGGATGAGATTCATCAAGTCAAATCAACTAAAGAAAGTTAAATTGTGGCCAGTGGTGGAGTATATGGGGGTTAGTCGACACCCTTTGGGTTTGAAAAATAGCTATTTTACTACCCTTAAAGTTAGAAATTTTGATATTTTACCATTAGAAATAATAGTTTTATCAATTTTTACCCCCTATTATTTAAGACAAAAAGCACTGTGTTTTGATTTTGACCCCCATATAAGCCAAATTCAAATATTATCATGTAATTTTCTCCCCTAAATAATTTAAACCCCCACCTAAGTAATATTCTGGCTTCGCCATTGATTGTGGCGATACAATCTATGGGTATTTTAGAAAGACAATGGGTTTTCAACCATTGTTTAAATTTTGGAATAAGTCAAACCGTCCCTCTTCCTTTGGGGAAACTTCCACGAGATTCCCTGTCCAGAGGGATCAAATATCAAAATCCGGCAGGAAACTTAAAATCAAAACTTACAAAGAGTGTTTAATCTTAAACATTACCATCCCTGAAAATCTGAAAACAGTGCCATGAAGACATATTCAAGGATGCAAGTCATTGGTCTAGCCATTGTAGATGTACTTCATGACTGAGAAGAAAGTGACATCACCCAATAGTACAAAACTGGACAAACCTTTGTGTCAACCCAGCTTCACATAAAAAGTCAAATTGTTCGTTAAATTATCATCCAAAGAACCCTCATAGGAAGAACCTTTCGAGCAAAATAGTCAATGCTCGCCTATAAAAGATTGTCCTTCCATCTAGACTTTCAGCTCAATATGAAATCATAATACACTTTTTATGTCCGTTACTAACACTTTACCTTCAACATTTCCTTCTCTTGTTGGTGCAACTTAAATCAATTTAATCAGTGACTTTTTGTCACTATATTTCTTTTCATTTTAGGAAACTCTGTTTGTTCCCATTGAGTTAAAGATCAAGAGTTGCTCTTGAGGTTGAAATTTTGCTCATAAGTCCAATAGATCCCCTCTATTTCGTACTTCAAAGCAAAACAAACCCTACCATGCTTTCTCTCGTTCCACTGTGCCTCTTGACTCTAATATTTACTTTCTATGTACAGAAACATGTCATTTTTAAGAAACATAGATTGATTATCACAATTTCCCTTTAGTTGGTAAAATGAAGCCTCTTCTTTCTTTAGGAATAACTTATGAGGTGAATAGAACCCACATAACTGATTACGGTTCGCATTCTAATATGAAAACTAGTAAACTTCTGGGGGTTCTAATCCCAATAATCTTGCTTAACAAACAACCTACCCTTCCTCTAGTCAGTATCTCTTCAACCCTTTTCTAAATTCCCCAAGCCATCTACAAGAAGACAGTACATACAAAAATCAATTACTGCCTCAGCTCCAAGGTGGCTCGAAATCCGGTGGCAAGCATGGGTTTCCAGAAACTCGTATCTATTCCCCATGATTATGAAATCTGGGAACATGAAAACCTAGACAACTAACAGAGTGAAAACTAGGTGCTCCAAACGCATTGTTCATATTGCAGACCGTATTTTGTGTAATACATTACATAACTAGAAATAGAAAATACCGTTGCAATTTGCGAGTAACTAGATCAATTAATCACTCAAGATGGTAAGAAAATGAGAATAGTTTTGAAGTTAGAATCACTAGTTTTGGAGCTCCCGATAAATGTCACTGGGCCCAGTTTAAGAAGCTACGAATTCTCCTACCTTTGCATACATCTAATCTACATGGTTTGCTACTTCTGTAGCCAAAACAAAGTGAATCAAGTGTAACATAACTTGCAGCATATAAGGTTAACACCACAAAAAGTAACAAGATTGAAACAAGAAAATGTTAATTATAAAAACGAATTGAATAGCCCATATATGTGTACTTAGACAAATCAATGTACAGAAATATAAGCCAAAGTACCCGTAAAGCTGATGAGCGATAGCAAGTGCAGTAGTCGTTTTACCCGTGCCAGGCGGACCGTAAAATAGCATGTGTGGACACTACACAATAAGCAAAATCCAAGAATCAGAACAATCAAAATAAGGGTATGGCTGCCGGGAAAAGGGTAAATTATTACACTTTCAACCCTGTATATATATTTTTTCACCCATTTCCCAAATTGAACAACAATAGGACTAGCATCATAACACACAACCCTAAAAGTAATGCTGAAATACAGAAAAGGAACATTAACAGTCTGATCAAGCTGGGGAAAAGGGGAAATTACATTAGTGGTCTCGAGGGTGTTGGTGAGGACCCGAACGACCTCGTCTTGGTGAGCAACGTCCTTCACTTGCTTCGGTCGACTGAACATACACATCAATTTCACAGCAATGAGTAAATTATATATTGAATTTAAAAAGAAAATGTCATCTAATAAAGATATCGTCTGCGTATGTGTGTGTGCGAGAAATGAGAATGAAGAAGGACGAGAGAGAAAATGGGAAAGAGGGGTTACTATTTCTCGACCCATGGCTGAGAGCTCTGCAACAATGGCGCCATCTCTCTCTCTCTCTCTCTCTCTCTCTCTCTCTCTCTCTCTCTCTCTCTCTCTCTCTCTCTCTCTCTTTCCCGCTCTTTGTTGGACGGGGGAAGACTGACTGACCGGGACGAGTTTTGTCTTCAGATTTTAGGGTTAAAGACACTACAAGTCCCTTACCTATGACAGTTTTCATAATTAGTCCCTTGAAAAAGATTTGTATTATCATAGTCGTAGAAGTTTTAAATTCCACGCGGTCCCGTATGCCTCACACGTGCATTTGGTTAAGGGTTTGGCTAGAATTTCAGATACCCCTCTATAATAGAGAAAAGGTAAGTGAATCTATAAAACTTAGTTCGTCTTCCCTTTTCTCGCCTCCATCCTTCACCTACAATTTCTTCCTTCCTCTCCGCCCGACACGTACAAGGTGTGGCGGTCGTCATGGTGGAGGCGAATATGGCGGTGGTGGTGGTTATGGTGGTGGACGTCGTGATGATGGTGGATATAGTGGTGTTAGCGTTGGGGGTATGAAGGTGGATGTGATCGTGTGTATATTGATGGTAGATCAAGGTACTCCAAGGGAGGTGCTCTTCAGATAGGGACTAAAGAATTAAGGATTATGGTTAGGTTTTGAAAAAAAATGTGGTGTTAAACTTGGGGTTTATTTATTTGTGTTGGATCTATTTTTGAAAGCTCTGCTAAGTTATAATAAAATTTACTTCTTCTTGTATTGTGGTCTACAATCATGAAATTAAGTTTGGTGATTTCAAGTTTTACTAATGTTATTGCACTTCGATTGGGTTTAAGTGAGAATGTACTTGTTTGTATCACATTGAGTGTTAACAAAAACTTTCATATGTGCGCCTACCTCTATTCAGGAATCGGTTGTGCGAAAAATATTTCGGGTTTTGAATCTAGGTGGTTACTACTTAGGGCATGTTTGGTAACCCAATTAAGAGCTTAATTAGGAAAGTTTTAAGTGATATTAAAAATAAGATTGTTTGATAATGCAATATTATATCACTTAATAAATTAAGTATCTCTTAAAAATAGCCAAAATTTTAAGTCAAAAGATGATGTCTTAATATTTTAAGCTTTACTTTTTCAGACATCAGTTTTCAGAGCTTAATTTTCAGTTTTAACAAACAGGCCCTTAAGGTTGAGTCGAGTACATATTTGAGTTTTACCCATATATAAACCACCCCCTCATTTTGTTTTATTTTTAAGGAGGAAATGGTAGTGGCAGAGGGAAGTGGAAGACAAACTTGGTTTTTTAGATTCACTTACATTCTTCTCTATTATAGAAGGTAATGTGGAATTTTAACCCCTCAACCAAATGTACGTGCGAGGCACATGAGGAGTTAACGGAGATTTTCTTAATGGCGTTCATCGAAAGGTGTGGGTGAAAATAAACTTTTAAGACTATGATGATACGAATCTTTTTCAAGAGACTAATCGTGAAAATTCTCATAGTTAAAGGACTTGTGGTGATTAACCTCGGGTTAATTGTACTTTACCGTCTATGATTTTTTGTATTGTAGCACCTGGGGTTTATATTTTTAATTATACATATTAAGATCTAAAATTACATTTTTGTTGCAATTAAGGGTCAAAAGGGGTTTTCTCGTTAATATTTTGATGGGAAGCAGTTATGTGTCATCCACATGCATATATATTTTATGAGAGTGTTTTCATATTTGACATCATGTTTAAAATCCATGTACTTGACTTAGATTTACGATAGATGAAAATACTATTAATAATTATGTGTTGAAAGATGAAAACAACTCAACTCAACAAAACAAAAATTTATGTGGATGGTAGTGGTACATAACGACTCTCTATTTAAAAATTAACAAAAAGTCTCCTTTTGACTCCTAATTGCAACAAAAATATTTTAAACCCTAATATACGAAAATTAAAACTATAGACCCTATTAAACAAACTACATAGTGATAAAATGCAATTAACCCTTTATTATATTGGGTCTTCATGTTTGAGATCCCGTTAATATATAATGGGCCACGGCCTAAATGACTTGGGAGTATATCCGTGGACCGTAAGGCTCTGTTTGGATTGCAATAATGAAGTGATGTTGGTCATTTAAACGTTTGAATTAGACTGAGAATATGGTCAAGGAATGAGGAATCAATGTCAATTTATTATATAAAGAAATAAAATAATTGAATTTAATGTGTTATGCTCGCAAAAGGCTTCTAGATTACACACTTCTCATCTCATGTGTTATGGATTAAGACGTTACAGTTATTTACTTCGTTTGTTTCAGGTAAATAGTTTATTATTCTATTTTGATATGTTTTATTTAAACAGTCAACTTTAAAAAAAATTATGCTTATAATTTTTATAATTTTTTATTTTTACCCTCGTAATCATTTTAATTATGCTTAATTATTTTTATAATTATGACCAACTCAAATGACACTTATATATTCTTTAATAATTAGACTTTTTAAACGTGGACTCTTTATGTGAAACAAAGGGAGTATTAAAGTTGATTGATCAATTACAATCACCGGTATTGTGCATGATCAATTTTCATTTTTTTTTCCTAATTGATAATTTTTATATTTGTGATTTGATTGATCTTTTGAGTAGTTGTCTTTTGAAGAGTGGGAGAAATGGTGGTTAATATGGCCTTGTGGGTAATTAGCTGAATGGGGTAGTAAATATATTTCAATGATGGAATAAATTTAGCAGTCAAAAAGTGTGACGTGGCTTTATTTTAAGCTCTTCAATAGTATAGATTTACAAGACTGACGCTAAACGCAGCCCCCCCTAATGCGCTAAACGCAGCCCCCCTCCCCTGTAAAATTACTAACTTGCCCTCGTTTGTTATAATGTATAATTTTGCAAAAAAAAAAAAAAAAAAAAGGACATGCGCCTGGGCCAGGTGCATGTCCAAAAGGACATGCGCCTGGTGTTGGCGCATGTCTTTCTTTTTTTTTTTTTTATTCTTTTACACTTTGAATTTGTAAAAAATTGAAAAAATTTCACAATACCCTTCAATTTGTTAAATTCGTTAAAAATTTAATGAAATTAACAAATTTAAGGGGTAAAGTGCAAATTTTACAAAAAAAAAAAAAAAAAAAAAAGCGTGCGCGGACCGGGTGCAAAAGACATCTTGCTGGACAGTGCGTGTCGAAGACATGCGCGGTGGGCGCATGTCTTTTTTTTTTCAATTGTTGCACTTTACACCTGAATTTGTAAAAAATTGAAAAATTTTCACAATACCCCCTTCAATTTGTTAAATTCGTTAAAATTTAACGAAATTAACAAATTTAAGGGGTAAAGTCAAATTTTCAAAAAATTTGTTGAGTTTGCCCTCGGTTTTTTTTTTTGTTAAAATATACATTATTGACACAATAATAAAGCAAAAAAAATATTTAACACAAAATATGTCAAAAACAAAATTCTATTTAACACAAAATATATCAAAACATACACACTAGAGCAAATAACTAAACAAAAAATAAAATTCAACACAAAATATGTCAAAAACATACACATTCGAAGCAAATAAAAGTGAGAGTTTTAAGTTAAATATTTTCTATATATAAAGACGATATAAAAGACGAGGGCAAGTTAGTAATTTTACGGGGAGGGGGTGCGTTTAGCGCATTAGGGTGCGTTTAGCGTCTATGATTTACAATACACCGCGATATTAAGAGTTCGAGCTTGTATTATAATAACTTTTAATATTAAAGTTGTTAGATGATTAAATGTTGTAAAGTTTACAATGATTTGAAATGTCCATGTCAATATTTAGAAAAGGACAAATTTGACCTGACGGCATAGAGATCTAAATAAATTTAATCTAATAGCACTAAGAGCCGTTTGATCGGCGTTTTGGCCAAAATGGGGGATAAAATGCGCTTATTTGCAAAAATGTGTTTCAATCTTTGCGTGAGAAAGCAGTGCGTTTTAAAGCTATTGAAATTCCCAGTTTTTCCAAACGCGAGGTTTTAAAACGCTCCTAGGAAAAAAAAGCTGCGTATTGAAGTGATATTCTAAACGTATTTAGAGCCGTTTGTTCGTGCGTTTTGGCCAAAGCAGCTTATTTATTAACTTAGCGTTACAATCTTTGCGTTATAAACGGCGTATTCAAATCGCAAGCTGCGTTTTAAAGCAGTTGAAATTCCTAGCTTTTTCCCAAAAGCCTTGATTTTAAAGCGCGATAGGGAATAAAAAGTTGCGTTTTGACATAATATCCCAAACGCATTTATAAAGAAAAAATCGCTTTTTAAATAATCTGCGTTTTAGAAGCATTGCGTTTTCAAAACACTGCGATTTCAAAACGCTACACCAAACGGGCTATTATAAGGAAAGACCGTTTTTAAAACACTATATTTTTAAAACGCTGCATTTTATAAGCGTTATCAAACGGACTCTAACACTAACTCTTGTAATAATACCTTGAGCTCCGGCTCATAATATCATATCTCCTTACCATAAGATATATATTATAGATGTCTACTAATGGTTATTAACAATGAGTCTGCTTTTGTTAAAAGTGATTTTAACAAATTTGCATATTTGTTATCTTGCTAATAATAACCTTCATCTTTATTATATAATTAACCATTTTCCAACTAAAATTCATAGCTATTGATATTTAACTATAGTAAAAAAATAATATTCATTATCTTTTTACACTATAATTTTTTACTTGTTATTGGTTTTGTTTTTGTAAGGTTCAAAAACCTAAGATAAACAAGTTTATATTTTGACTTAATTCTGTGACAATCAACTAGTGTCAAGACTGCTCCGATAGCAATTGAAAAATCTTTACTACCCAGATTAGTATCACTAAATATGAATTACAACAGTTAAGCTTTGAAACCAATTGAGGTTGATGTGTTCTATGACACAAATAATAA
>JACONP010000025.1:0-38687 GCA_016624345.1 Platycodon grandiflorus | reverse complement strand
AAAAGTTGATTTGATTCCCGCACAAAGAGCAGAAGTTTACTCATTCAGGGACAGATATTTCGTTTTTTGATTTTCGATTGACTTCTGGTTGACTTGGTGGCTGAAACCTCATGGACCTCGATTTGTTGATTCCGGAATGTTTTGCCCTAAATTGTTTTGTGCTGATGTGGGAGGGGATGGCTGTATTCTACACTTTAATTCTTTAAATTACCTAACTTATCTCCAGACACTTCAACAGGATCAATGCAAGCTACTGCTGGTGTTCAATCGCTTGCTGCTTCTGGTCAGGACGAATCTCCGGATGATGATACAAATGATCTTCAGCGTGATGCAAATACTGACAGTGACAATGCCATTGAGGACAAGGTGGAAGTAGACTTTACAAAACTCACAGGGAAGCAGAAAAAGTTATTTGAGTTAAGATTAAAGATGGTAAGTACACATCAACTCAAAGCAGATGTTTTCTTATGCATCATTTGGTATGCGGAAGCTAGTCTGGTTTCATTATTTGACATGCTCTGTTCCATTATGTTAGATTATCATTTTACTTTGGCATTTATGTTAGGTTATCATTTTCTTTGGCATTTACTAATCACTGATGGTCTTTGGTTTCAGAATGAGGCAAGAAAAGCCAATCAAACTGCAATGGTGGCTGAGAAGAAAAGAATGGAAGCTCCACAAGAGTCGAGAGGCATTTCAAAACAAAAATGGATTGAGGAGAGGAAGAAAAAGATCGGCAAACTGCTAGATGCTAATGGCTTAGATATGAGCAAAGCATACATGTTAGATACACAACAAATGGCCAAGACCAAGTATAAGAAATGGGAGAAGGAGCCTGCTCCCGCTGGTTGGGATGGTATGTCTGTCACATTTATCTAGTTACTACGATTTTTTGCATTTTCTTTCGTATACTTACTATGATGTATTCCGTGAATGTTGGTGCATCTCCATTAATTTGCGAGAGTACACATGCCATTAATTTGCAATAGTTGAGACAGTTTCACAAGGATAAATGAACTTGCATCTCCAATACTCCCATCTGCTTTGAATGAACGAACATTCATGAAAATTATGTACTCCTATTGGTTTTGATATGAGCAAAACATATATATTAGATATGCTACATATGTTAGTCTCTGTATCATATCTATTATTTGGACTTTCATATACTTTTATGACTTAATCATGATTACAAGTGGTGTGAGATGACTTGTGTCAATTAGCTGCATTTAAACTTTATTGACGAGTGTAAATAAATCTATGTTTCCAATACTCTCTTGGGTTCGAAGATCTTTCTTGTTAAGTGTACATAATCTATGTTTCCAAGCTTTCTTGTTAACTGTACATGAGCATGGATGGGACTAGCATAGGGCCAAGGGGGCCATGCCCTGACCTTTGTGATATTTGCACTAATACCCCTATACAATGGAAGAATAGCTCTGGGCCCTTTTACTTCTTTTCACTCTGGCCCCTTTAAAGTGTGATTTCGAACTCCGTCCCTGTACATGAGCAAAGTAACTATTTATGTTTTGTACTTCTTTCAGCAAGTCTAATACAGTATTGAGTCACTTGCATATAGATATTTCAAGGTAATATGTTCCTACTGTCGGAGCACCCATATTTGTCATCTCTAGATAGACAAGAACTGTAGATATTCTTACCTTTATCCAAGGACTTTGAAGATCCACTATAGTTCTTTTTTCCAATAGTATACTGCTGCTAATGATTAGGGGCAGACCCAAGACCAGTTCCTTGGGGGCCGACTATAGATTCAAATTCTTATATTAGTCTAGTTTGTCAATTATAGTTTAGCTAACTAATAATAACAGGAATTAAAATCATCAATAGCTGTTTTTTAAAAATGTCACATACACAGAGCGTGTACCCTTACATTAGCTATTTAAGACAAAACCAAAGAAATATGATTGAATGCTACATATGTTTGTGCAATCATATTCTAATTATAGATCATGTAAAAGAAACTCATAGCACTTCGAATTATTTCGATGAAGCGAATGAGCGAGAAGTTATGCCCCAAAAATCATTAAGGTAGCTAGAGCAAAACGAAAGAGTGTATATAGTTTTTTTTTTGGAACAGCGAGAGTAGTTGTTTAGCTTTACTAAAAAATGCCCTGAGTGGGAGAATGAGCTGATCAGAGAACTGACATTTGATTTGTTGTTTAAACAGTATTCAATCAGAAAACATTGTACGATGCATACAAGAAGCGTACAAAGAACATCAATGTTGACCTTGAAGAATACAATAAATTGAAGGAGGCTGATCCAGAATTTTACCGAGAAGCTTCAAGTCTCCAGTATGGAAAAGTAAGTAATTTTGGTAAAGTTTCCAGCTGAACTTAGAACTGTAAGCAAGCTGAGCTAAATTGTGCTTTGATGTTCGGACTTGGCTCTTTTATTTTTCATCATGGTCGAGCTTTACTTGAGCCAAGCACAAGCTTTACTTCAAGCCAAGGAAACGATGTTTGAGCTCAATTAGGTTACTGCAAGAAGGAGCTATAGACGAGCCAAGCTCGAACGTTGCTCATAGTCCAAGTCAAGAATATACTACAAGTTATGTAAAAAATACTAACTGTAAATAGTTTGGTATTACCGAGCTTATTCGAGATGATCCGACTTGTGCTCGGTTATTCCTTGAGCCTAAAATCATGTTCAAGCTCAGCTTTGACCCAACATGTATCGAGCTACTAATGAGCCGGCTTGGTTTATAAGCAGTCCTATTCTTGCAACATCAATTGAAACCACTGGTTCAACTGTGTGTTTTTTTGGACAGGCACCTAAGATCTCGGAGGACAAGATTGAAAAGATGGTGAAGGAGCTCAAGGACAGAGATGAGAAGCGGAATACATTCAGTAGGAGGAGAAGGTTCCATGAGGAGAAGGACATTGACTCGATCAACGACCGTAATGAACATTTCAACAAGAAGATTGAACGAGCGTTTGGGAAATACACATTGGAGATCAAGAACAATCTCGAGAGAGGAACTGCCTTGCCTGACTAAGGTGCAAGTAGTAGTGCATAATGATCATTACTTTTTGTATTGTACTTGTAAATTAGAGATTAGTTAGTTTATCTATGTATGTTAAAAAGGCCTATCTATCTATGCTTGTTCTGCTACTTTTGGAATTTTAGCCAAATTCGAAGGAGATGTTTTCTGGAAGAATTTTCCATGTCAAGTGTCACTATTGGGGTCGTTACTTTCTAGTCTTCTTTGGTTTTATGTCCCACTTTTTTTTTTTAGAAAGTGTGACCAATTGAATCGGAACCAAAAGAAAGTAAAGGAAAATCGAAGCGTGGGTATGAGCATGATGGTAACAAATCGAGTAGTTGTTGTCATGATTGGATTGGATTGGATTCATTAGATGTACCGGTTACTTATAACTTAAAGTAGTGTTAAATAAAGTTTTGCTAATTTTTTTTTTTTTTAAAAAAAAATCCATTTTCCCTCCATTTCCGTTGTATTTTGTTTGTGGATAAAAAAGCAAATAAAAGATAACAAATGTGTTCAGAGGAAGTTGGTTGAGCACATTGAAGAAGAAATTTCTCCCTCCGTTCTAAGTAAAGAGTCAATTTTTGATTTTTTTGGGTCAATTTAGTTAAAGTTATCAATAATTTACATAAATTTAATTGGTTTTATAAAATTATGAAAATTGTAACTTGCATAATCTATCTGAGATCTTATTATTGATATCCATAATATTCTTAAGATAATTTTAATTTAGGAAATAAATGAGATCTTATTAGTGATTCCATAATATTCTTAAGATAATTTTTAATTAATAAAATTTTATTTTCTAAAATATAAATATATAAAATTTTGATTTAATTTACCATACGTTAATTTCGAAAAAAAATAAAAAAGTAGACATCCATGGCCAGTAACGGATGGAGTACCTTAAACGGAGGCACAAGCACATAGTAGTAATTATAACACATAATAGTAATGATGTATTATGTCGTAAATTGCTTTCAAATTAGAGATTAGTTACATTTTAATTGGCGAGTCCATACCTAATAATTATGCTTTTGATTTGTGCCAAATTTGAAGATGATTTGGGGGGACACTAGGAATTGGTTATATGTAAAATGGCGAGTGCATACCTAATAATGGTTTTGTTACGCATTTCCCAACGTTAATGAAAATGATTATTGTATTTTTCCCTTCTCATTCGTACTTTTATTTTGCTTTATCTAAGTCACTTCAATGTTTCAGTCAGTTTAACCAAGTTAGTGTTAAAACATTAACACCCCCCCACCCTAATGTTCCTAAGAGCTTTTTGTATACAAATTTTCTATCATTCTTCCTAATATGTTCTTAAAATTTCATTAAGTATAATGCATTTTAGAGAAATCCACTTGTTTAGAATAGTGAAACTCAATTAATGTTATGTGTATTATCGTCGATACATTTTATACCACATCATTACGTATCATAATTCTCAGATTTGTCAACTAAACATTTATCTGTGACGGGGAATAATATATTGACTCAATGTTCCATTATGATGGAACAATAACCTTGAAACCAAACTGAGTCACCAAAATTCCGGCTACTCGGCCGAAACTTTAAACCAAGATCTTAACCTAAACTTGATAAAGCTGATAAACCTCAATTGAACTTTGGATTCTTGAGGAAGGAAGCTTCTAGTCTTGACGCATTTCAACCTTCTTTTCCCCACTTTTTTTTTTTTTTGTTTCTATTCCTCCAACTTTAGGGGACAGGTTGATTGAATTATTTGCAATCATATCTAGTTGGTAAGCAACTTACTTGGGTCTTTTAAGCATAGCTTTTTATGGTTTGTGTTATTTTTGTTTATTTTTTTCTATGACTTTGTGATAATTGAATGAAAACTAAGAAAGAAAGAAAGAAAAAATTATGAAACTAATTAAAGAGAAAATAAAAATTACGAACCACTAAAAAAGCTACGAAAATGAACTAAGCCTTGCTATGAAAACTCAGATTTGAATCTTCCTTTGCAAATTTTTCAACGCCTTTGTATATCATCAGAATTGACGCGGCGGAAATGAAATGAAATGAAATGAGCTGAGCTAGAGAGTTTAGCCGAGGGCAATGCTACCTAAAATAGCCCTCCTGATATTTTCGAGAGCTTTCCCTAATGAAAATCTCGAAAATAACATGATAGGCGGTGAAAATGGAGAAGCTCTTGATATCTATCTAGTGAGATTTAAACAAGAGTTAGTTGGAAGAACTCTTACCTCACTGTAACACACTTAACACTATTAGCAATGTGGATGGATGGATGGATGGATTGTCTTTGACCTAGTCTATTTGAAAAGGTGAATTAGTCATATGATATACGTCAAACTAAGTATCATACCATCATCACCAAATAAAAATAAGAATTAAAAAAACAACCTAGCTATTAGAATATTAAAATTTAATATACTCTTTATGTAGTGGCTTAAATGTTAAATGTCGCACCCTAAAATGCGCTAAGTGTCACACCTCATAAATATAAAATGACTATATTGCCCTTCTTATTTTAAAAAAATAAAACTAAACTTAAATAATTTATTGTTTAAATTGAAAAAAAAAAATTTTTATTTACTTCAAAGGATTAGTCATTTATTAGGGCCGGATAAACCCATTGTGGAAAAATTAAACAAAGCCGGGCAGGCCATACCCTTTCCAATCCAGTAATCATTTTGGGCAAACTTGCTGGACTAAATTTTATAAATTGCAACACTCAATCTTCTTATATGCTTTGAATAGTCATAGAAAAATAATTTTATATATAATAGTAATGCCAGCAAAATTGTTATTGAAGCCGACCAGGCTATTCTTAATAAAGCCGACCCGACCTTAATAACTATAGCCAGTCCGACCATTAGAGCCGGTCTGGCCCTAATAATTTTTTTAATGTTATATTATTTATTTTAAATGTTATAGTATATTCTTTGTTTTTTAATTTATAATTTATAATTAACTCTAATTTTAATTAACTCCAACTAAGATCAAGGGCACTTGCATCATAAAAACACAAAATTCATTTAAAAGGTGTGACACTTTGCGCGTTGGGGTGCAACGTTTAGCATCTATGCAGTGGCCTTATTTTTGCTCTTATCTCACAATTAATAAGAACATTATAATTAATTTGTTCCAAGAATTTTTAAACACTTATTTTAAAATGACCCAAAATAGAATAAGGCAAAAATAAGAAAAAATTCTGTTTTACGGGTATTTTCTTTAAGATGGATTTCTCTAACCCAACTCATCGTGTGTTAGTAGGCTGAGGTGTGAGAGAGTGATGCTCTGTCTTACAAATTAAGATTCGTAAGACGGGCTCACAGAAGACCTAGTCATAAAATAAATGACCACTTGTTTTGAAATGAAAAATAATGGAGCAACCGCCCACTTGTGCACTTTTGAAATAGAGGTAGAAAGTAGTAACTTTTCTATCGGTTATGACCATCGTACAAATTGAGGATAATTAATTTGATCAACATACTTCTAATATTTAAAATATGATTAACATATTTACGATTTGAGTATGATGTGGTCCTTGCCATTAACGCGCCATCTAATTTTTTAATTGTCGCTAATGTCACATTCATTTTTTTAATGAGACTACTGACATGGACTATATAGACCCTTATCCTGCGTAAATGACTGCTTGTGTGAACTATATATGCTTAATTGTACCAAGAAAAATAATAAATTAAAATTATAGTATACTATTCATCATAATTATTTTATCAAACATTTTTTTTTATACAACTAAGCACACATAGTCTACGCAAACAACAGTCATTTATGTGAGATAGGGCCACATAGTCAATGTTAGCAGCCCCGTTAAAAAATAAATAAGACATTAACGACCGTTAAAAAATTAAATGAGACGTTGACGGCAAAGATAACATTGTACTCAAATTGTGAATATTAATCATATTTTAAATATTAGAAGAACGTTAATCAAATTAATTATCTTCAATTTGTACGATGGTAAAAAAATAATAATAATAATTTTCCACTTTTCTACGCCCCTGAACAAATAATGACACAAAGCAAAAAGTCACTCTATTTCATAAAGTTAAGAACTTACCCCGGCTTTTTGCGTGGCTTTTATGAAAGCCGATGTCCAAAAACTGGACCCACACACGTGATTCTAACCTGGCATCTCTCCCTTTTGAATTACCTTTTCGTCTTTATCCAACTCCTGTTGGGCTGTCTTTTAGCTCAAATTGGTACAGGCATGCAGTTTGTTTTAATTACAACAACCTCCCCCCCCCTCCCCACCAAAAAAATAATTATATTTACAAAAATAGATCAAGGGGTGTTGCCGATAATCCGAAATACTTTAGGGAAATCTGCGGTAATAAGTTTGACAACTTAAGCCGGCATTTTGCTCGGCTTCTGCGAAAGCCCCATTATCCTAAACTGGACCCACCCACGCACGTGATCACGCACTCACACATATCGCTTTTGGGATACCTTTTTGTCCCTTCTCCAACTCCTATTGGTCTGTCTTTAAAAGCCAAAAAAGAAGGGCCCACAGAGCACTCGTCGTCATTCCAGCACTATCTAGGGAGTATCTACAGACCCTTCCTTCCATAGAGGAAAGGAATCTCTTTCGTTAGCTTCTTACCAGGATAGAGACACGTGGCGCATCAGAGTTGGATAACACTCCTCCACATCTAATACAAAGCTAAGGTCAAGTTTTCATCACAACCATCAAGGGGCCCAACCAGGCCTATCAATTCAAGCACAAATATAGAGATATGAGTGTGATTGAACATATGGGGCCCCCTTCGACAAGCCCATCAATCCGTGGGCCCAACCCACCCACATTGAATGCTACCATTGCATGTGTTTTTTTTTTTTTTGTTAATGCATTTCTCTTTTGTCAGTTGGAGAGAGAAAGAGAGAGGAGAGAGAGAAGAGAGAGAGAAATGAACAAAGATCGAAAGAAACAACACCACCACCAATAATAGATGACTAGTCGAACCTGACCAAATAAGTACACATCCAAAGCTAACAAAAACAAAAAAAGGTTTAACCAACAACAAAAGAAAGTAAAAGACTATTTTGAAAAATAAAATAAATTAAAATTAAAAGAAAAAAAAGGCTGTTCTGTTCATCAACATTCCTCTCTCATACACACAGAAGAAGCAACAAAAACAAAATAGATAAAATTTCCACAGATGCTAATAATAATTGCAATTTCCTGTCTGCCATAGGCTGGAAGAATTCTTCCTTAGTTGGTTGGGTTGCTACGGAATGAGCCCAAGGCCTTAATTGCTGCAGCCCTCAATATGTATTGGTGGTATGCTGCTGCTGCCAACGCACCAACAAATGGGCCAACCCAGAAAATCCACTGTAAAACCCACAAATCAGAATGTTAGGCCCAGTCCAACCCACTGCGTTTGTCTACGTGTGTGTGTGTGTAACTGTAACTGTAGGTTGTGCGAGATATAATTAATTACCTGGTCATCCCAAACTTTCTCGTTGTTGTAGATAACAGCAGCACCAAAGCTCCTAGCAGGGTTGATACCAGTTCCAGTAATGGGGATGGTGGCCAAATGAACCATGAATACAGCAAACCCAATAGGTAAAGGAGCCAAAACCTGTCACCAAAAGCCCAGCCCACAAGTCAGATCACAAAAGCCCAGCCCACAAGTTAGATCACAAAAGCCCAGCCCAAATAATCCCAACAACAACAACGAAAACTCAAGACAAGACCCACTACTACTTACAGGAACGTGAGAGTCACGCGCGCTTCTCTTGGGGTCCGTAGCGGAGAAAACGGTGTAAACCAAAACAAATGTACCAATAATTTCAGCACCCAAAGCAGTGCCCTTGTTGTACCCTGGAGCGATTGAGTTGGCACCACCACCAAGCGAGTTGTACGGGTTCTTCATGAAGGCTTTCACAAGCCCAACGCCACATATAGCACCCGCTGTCTGTGCTACCATGTAACCCAATGCCCTTATCAAAGACACCTTCCTTGCCAAAAATAGCCCGAATGTCACAGCTGGGTTTATGTGTCCACCTATAAATAGAAACCAAGAATAACTCGTTAAACATAGCTTAAAACTGCCAAAAATAGGTAATAATTTCCATTTTCAGTGCCTCTCGACTCGGCTTGAGTTAAATTTTTTAGCTCAACTGCAACTAAAATTTGAAAAACGGAGATGAAAGACAAGAGATTCAACTCGGCTCGGTTTCTTTTAAATATATATAGGTTGGGAGCAACTATAAGCAAGAGATAGGAGCATTAACACTAGAATTCGGTTACGCTCGCTTCTTTAAATATGGATCGGCTTAGCTCGGCTCGGAATGGAGCTCATACGCTAAAAACTCGGATCCGCTTGACTAGTTTATTACGACACAAGACTCGTGTAAATTGTGGTTGAAAGAGAAAACAGGGGGGAGATGTTACCGGAGATTCCGGCGGTGCAGTAGACGAGAATGAAAATCATGCCGCCGAAGGCCCAGGCGATGCCGAGGAGGCCAACGCCGCCACATGGGTCCGTTTGCTTCTTGTGGCCGATGACGGTGGCGACGGTGACGTAGAGGAAGAGTAGTGTGGCAACGAACTCGGCTATGAGAGCTCTGTAGAAGGACCAGAGCTTGAGCTCGGCGGTGTCAAAGAGTGGTGCTGGTGGTGGGTCCACATAGTCTCTCCTGTGGGCTGTTCCTTCTTCACTCACTTCTTTCGACATCTCTCTCTCTTTCTCTCTCTAGCTCTTTGTGTGTTTGATTGAAGAAGCTGGTTAAGGTGGAAGAGAAATGGTGAGAGAGTGTATATAAAGAATGCGGAAAAGAGTCGGGCAAAAGGGCGGGTTTTATGGATAAGACAAGGGCATTTTTGTAAGAAAACGTTGTACTTAGGAGAGAGAGAATAGGGTGAGAGGGAAATAAAGTTTGGTACTATAATACCTAGCTACTTTTAAAAAAAAATTTATTTTGAATGATGCTTGACAAGTTTACCTAGTACACATGACTAATAATTTTTTCTTTTTTAAATTAAATATAATTTTATTAAAAATTATAATATTATATTATAAATTATGAGTTTTATAATTTAAAAAAAAAAAAATATAAGTCAATTTTACATTTAAAAAATATTATATTTAATTAAAAAAATTTTAAAAATGATAATTTAGGAACGATAAAAGTATCACGTAATATTATTAAAGCGATACAAAATAAATATTCTATTTAGAACACTACAATTAATATCGGTACTCTATAATTAAATAAAAACAACGATCATTTTACTCAATAATTACACCATAGGAGAAGCCAAGGGTATTTCGAGAAATAAAAATAATTTTGCAGAGTAGAGTTGGAGGGAGAGAGAGTGGAGGTGTTTTTTGAGTAGGAGAGAGAAAGTGGGGTTAGTTGTGGGACCAGGAGAACAGGAGAGCCATGTGAGGGCTAATCATCTGTGGTGTGGGGTAGGGAACTCTGTTTGATCTAGCCTGGCATCCAACAACTGACCCCGCTTGCAACGGTTACATTAGGGCGTCCACAGTGGCTCCTCGTGGACCCTCTAAACACAATTTTAAAGCTTTTTATTTATCTTTAATCTCACGGTAGCTCGTTCATCCTCTTTCTCTAAAATTAGTTAAATTATTTTTCAAATATAAAGTGAGTTTTAACACAAATAGTAATTTAAATCCTTCATATTTTCTTCACTTTATTTGAGCACAATATATTTTTATTTAATATTTTGAAATAATAATTATTAAAATATACTATCTCCATCCCTAAATTATTATCTTGCTTTTTTTTGTCATTCCCTAAATAATTATTTTGTTTGAAACTTTCCTTTTTAGGAGATCACTTTTACTATTTTACCCTTACTTTTCTCTCTGCTTTAATTATGGGTCACATATACATAAGCATTAAATGAAACATACACATTATACTAATATAAATAATCAAGTCAATTATTTTTTCTTAATCCGTGTGTCGAGTTAAACAAGACAATAATTTAGAGACGGAGAGAATACAATATATTTTTCATAGTATATAAAATTTAAAATTTAAAATATTTTATTTTAACTGTGGTGGAAAAATATAAATAAAAGATAAAAATATAATGGCAGTTAGGTTTGTTAGTTGAGATGAGAGATATTAAATTTTTAGATGGTAAGGATGTTTGTTGGAGTGAATTCGTTTTTAAAGTGTTAAAAAAGTAAAACTGAAACAGAAAACGAAATATTTAGGATGTGGTATAAGATATTGTTATTGTGGATGCTCTTACATGTTATGCCAAGTTTACCAATTTATCCCTAGGGCTAGGGTTGGGTTGGGTGCCTTAGATGCCACATAAGCAATGTCGAAATGGTGAGAAATAGTTATAATTTTGAGAGTTTTTGTTGGTAAAAAATAGACCAGTTACCTATTTATTGATGGTTATTTATAGTTAGTTGTTGGAATGCTTGTGATGTAATAATGAACTCATTTTAAATACTCCACCTCTCTAGCACATTAAATTTGAATCCCACGTATTTCAATTTAAATGTTGAGTTCTTGAGAAATTATCGAGTTTGAATTGAAATGATCTTAATTAAAATATTATGTATAAAAATATTAAGTTATTTTTTGCTCAATTAAAGTTTAATTTATATGGAAAAAAATTCAATACATTATATATATTATCAATATGAGAAATTTGTATCATTTTTATTTTCATATAACACAAATTTCCTTAGAAATCACATAATGAAACGTAAGCGAGCTGAACCATTAATTAAGAACTACTTCAGCTCAATTCATTATTGAAATGAATAAAAGAAAAGAGGTTTGGTGGTATGAATGCTAGACTAATTATAATTAATCAATAAAGTAAACAATATTCCCAACAATCTCTCAAGTTAAATTTTATTTTTATTTCAACACATATTTCACTTTTTATACGTGTTTTACTTGTACATTTAGGTTACGAGGGGAGGATCGAGCGGTGGCTGAGCTGCTACGATGAGTTGCCTATAAGCTCGCCAAGTAGCGTAAATATTTCAAGATAATTTTTAGTATATATATATATGTATATGTGTATATATATATATATATATGTATATGTGTATATATATATATATATATATATATATATATATCAGACCATTCCCTAAATTGAATAATGGTGGAAACAAATGTTAGGTTTTTTCTCTTGCGAAAGGCATTAATAAATGTTGTACTTGTAGGTACAAATGAGCTAATTAAGTTGGTGTTTTTATTTTCACAAATATAATAACAACAGGGCAAACATTCTTTTAGTTGCATTAAATTAATTAAGTAGTCATAAATAAAAAACATAAGAGTGCGTTTGGACCACATTCTTTATTAGGTAAGAATCCTCATCAAATTGGCTTTTAGTCTGTCTTCAAGTAAATTCCATTGGCCTTATCCATTCAGGCCCCCTTATTTTAATGGGCAAACTACACAATTTGTTCCGGTACTTTTTTATTTTTTTGTATTCATCTCTCATGATTGCATCTGGCCCCTAAACTAGTTAGATTAAATGAAAATAGTCCTTTCGTCTAAGTCCATCTTGGCTATTAAGTTTCTACACATGCTCATCACGTGCATTTGATAAAGGGTAAAACAGTCATTAAACGCAACTAAAGCTGAAATATTAAAAGAAATAAATTTCAAGAATACAAACTCAGATCAACATCAAAACCTAGTTCAAAAATCAAAACCCTAGGCAAAAAAGTAAAGCACTGTGTAAAATTCCAATGTTGAACCCAGATCAAAACACAGTTCACACCTCCTCCGATGCTGACGACCCCACCTCTGTCACCTCTGCTGTTGAACACCCTCCGAATCCAGGACATTAACCCAGATCCCCATACAATAAGGTGGCTACTCGCAGCGATGGAGGGAGAGTAAGGAGCGGTGAAGAGGAACTGGAGCTGGCCAGAGTGGAGGAGGTAAGAAACGTGGTTCATGTTTCCGGTGGAGAGGTAGGATTTGGCGACGATTGGCATACCGAGGCCCCATGAGAACCAGCGAAAGGTGTTGGTGGTGTCGGAGCCCCAAAACTCGACATGGTGGAAACGGCGGACAGCAAAACGATCAAACTTGGGGTTGACGCGAACAATGTTTTTGAAGCCGACTAACTTAAAGGTCGCCGATGGTAGCTTGTGAATAAGAGCTACATAGCATTGTTGTAAGCATTTGGATATGCACTGAAATTAGGAAGATTCAAACACAAATCTATGAAGCTTTGTTGGAAGAAAGCGAGACCACTTTGAAGAAGAAGCTTAATGAATTTGGAAACAGGCTGTAATTGGCATTGTTTTGTCTCTCTGGGCAAAAAAAAGTTTAAATTTGTAGTGTGTGTTGCTTGTGTGTGCGGGTGGATTAGATTTCTAGGAGAGAGAATGAAGATTTGATTTTAGGTTTTGGAATTTGAGGGAAGAGAGAAAAAATGATAAATCTCTTGATTAGATTTGAGATTGGAAAAAGGAAAGAAAGAGACTAAGAACTGCCAACTGTACTCTCGGGTAAAATTACGTGTGATGCACGTAATTAACACTTAATGGCTAAAAGTTAACGGCATTGGACGAAAGGACCAATCATATTAAATGTTCGTGGTACAAGAATAATCTAAAAAAAAAATTTGGTACAGGGACGAATACAAAAAAATGTAAAAAATACAGGGACGAATTGTGGTGTTTGCCCTATATTTAATTGACAAAAGTGACATGTGTGGGGACCTTTCTGCCCTCCACCCATTAATTCATAATTCCTTTAATACCCTCTCTCATATTCTTACATATTGCTACTCCCTCCGTCCCGGATAAACGTTCATACTTTTTATTTTGAGATATCCCAACTAATGTTCCTAAAGACTTTTGATCTACTTATTCTCTAACATTCTTCCTAATATACCTTCAAAGTTTTTTTAATATTACACATTCCAAAGAAACGCAATTATTTTGAAAAGTTTAACTCAATTAATATTTCTGACTATTATTGTCATAACACATTTTACAGTACATCATTAATTATGTTTCTTAATACCTATATTTTATCCACTAGGAATATTTATTCGGGACCGAGGGAGTATTATGAAGCACGTAGATGAGTTGATAGAGAATTATTTAGCTTCATCGTAATTTTTAAATTCAAGACATGAGAATGCAGATATATTAAAATTTACTCCCTCCGTCCTTAATAAATCCCTAATAAATGTTTCTAGTTGATAAAATATAGAAATTAAAAAATATAATAAATGATGTACTGTAAAATGTATTCTGACGATAATACCCATGAACATTAATTGAGTTCAACTATTCTAAATAATTAGATTTTTTTGGGATATTTTATATTAAATAAAAATTTAAGGGCATTTTAGTAAGAATAGTAAATAATAGGTAGATCAAAAGTCTGTAGGAATATTAGTTGAGACATTCCAAAAAAAGTAAGAACATTTATCTGAGACGGAAAGAGTAATAAGAAGAGTTTTACCATTCTTGTAGTCTGATTCAACTCAAAAAATAATTTTAAATTACAAAAATATTTATTTTATTTTTTTGGCATGACAAGTAATAACAAAAACCATAACAGAATTATATTTTTGAAAAGTAAGAAAAAAGTAGAGAAATTATGAGAACAAGATGTAAGACCAAATTCTGCATAAACTTTTTGGAAACAACAAAAAATTAAATTTTGTTTTATAAATAATTGTACTATGCAGATAAGTTTATGCACTTTAATATGAAAAATAATATCATCAGGATTCAGGACCACGCACGCTACACGGCTACAGTGACATAGTCCCTTACTGTCTCACTTTCGATATCAGTGTGTATTGAAATTAGCGTTAAATTGAATAACTAACTACTCCAATATTCAACCCACCCGTACGTACTGTAGGGGCTTTGTTGGAAATAGAAGAAAACAAAAGTATTTGTGTGGCTCGATGGTTTGAATTCTGGATTCTTCTATGATTCCATTCCGGTCCGTGATTGATTTGTTGGTTTTGTTTACTAAACTAATTTCGTGAAGAAAAATGTTACTCCCTTCCCTTCGCCCCTAAATTATTGTCTTCTTTTTATTTTTTATTTATTTTAAAATAATTATTTTATTTAAAAAATTTTAAAATATTATATGATCATTTTATTTTTATTTTTTCCTATTTTAATTATGAGCCACATATACATAAATATTAAAAAAATTATACATTATACTAATATTAATAATCAAGTCAATTATTTTTTCTTAAATTGTGTGTCTGATCAAATAAGACAATAATTAAAGAATGGAGAGAGTACTAATTAATAAATCTTGTTAATAGGTCAAAATTCGGTCAATCCCTTTTAGACAATTTTTCATTTGCTAAAATTTACTATAATTGTTTTCAAGCGATAAAAGACACTTTTGTTGTGAAATATCATCTATGACCTTAAAAACCACTAAACAGTGGATATTGTGCAACACAAGATAATGTACATAAAAACACAGAAACCCACACTCTACATCGCAGACTAAAACAATGCACAAATTACCTTTTTCAATAGACGACGCACCAAAAGTTATGTGTCAACTAGAAAACAAATTAACCTCCCTTCACTTCAAAACACAAGTAGCAAAAAAAAAATTCTCTTCACTTAAAAAACAAAAGGCAATTAAAACTCTTCGGAAATTTTGTAAAAACTTTTGAAAATATTATCGTGAGTTACTATTAAACAGAGAAAAAATGTCTTCTCAACAACAAAATAATACTGGAAAGAAGGCAACAACCACCAGAACTAACAAAAGATGAAGACATTGATCTCTGCATCGCCAACAAAGCGATACCAACGATTAAGCCAACTACAAGATGTTTGCCCAAGAAGCACATGTCAAACATCACCCCAACAAACAGTTGAAAGTGATGACTGCGGGGTGATCGTGTGCATGTTGATGTAAAGATTGCTCCAAGACAAGCAATTACCGACGAAATTTGACGCTATTGAGTGTGCAAAGTACATGGCCAAAATGGCCAATGTAATAATTTTGTTCGAAAAAAAGGATGATTAAGAAATAATACTTTTTTATTAGGGTTAATTACACCACTAGTCCCTTGACTATTAAGCATTCTACGTTTAACCTCTTAAGAATTTTTTTTCCAAATTTTAGTCCCTAAAGTACCAAAATTAGACACGCATAGTCCTTTTATTGGATGACGTTAATATTATTCCGTTAAGTCTTTCATGTGCCTAACACGTGACTTTGATTAAGGGCATTTTTGGAATTTCAACTTCATCTTCAACCTCTATCTTCCATTCAAACCAATATTATAACCCATTCATCAAAAACCCAGTTCGGCATCTCAATTCTGAGATTTCAAACCCAGCACCGTTAAGATCTCCGACCATTTCCGTCTCAAAATAATAATCCTAACCATATTCATTTTGAACGCCTCCAAACTCACATCTTTCGCACTCCCCCAGAACTCTGGCCATTTCCACCACCGCATGAAACCTAGAACTCAGATCCAATAGCCGCCATTCTCCACCCATTTTTAAGCCAAGAAATGGCTTACATCTATGCATCAAAACGAACCCACGTAAAACCCACCCTCTTTTCTAACCTCTCCCGTCTCTCCACCTCATTCCCGTTCAAATCCCTCCACTTTTTCTCCTCCGAATCCTCTCCTGACCCCCCACAAGAAAACCTAGATCAGAACCCCCACAAGAAAACCCAGACCAAGAACTCCGAGTTCCGCAAAATCAACAACCACCCTAAAATGCAGTTGCAAATGCAAATGCAAATCCAGCTCCGAAGAGGTAAGCATCGAAACCCGTAAAAATTAGAGGGTACAACTTGTAGAATGATGGCTAATCGTGCTTGGTTCAGGGGGAACACTTCTTTCGTAATTCGATGATTGCAAGAAATATAGAATCGATGATTGCCAAGTCACACGGACACACAAGATGGGTTCTTGATTGAACAAGAACACTTCTAATTCATCAATCTTCTAAACCACTTCCTTTCTCACTTCTCCTTTTCAAACACACATCTACCTCGTTCTCTCTCACACACACACACACACATAAAATGGGAACTTGTTTGAGCAAGAAGACTACAAATTTATTATCTCCTTCCCACTCCCGACCCACTGCCAAACCAAGCCTAATACCTGCACCCAAACAAGAAAATTGCTACAATGTAACACCAAAAATCATAAAAAAGGAGATCTTTGTCATAAAGCACAAAAAGAGCCACGAGATTGAAAGGCGAAAAAAAAGAAGAAAACCCCAGTTTGGATAAAGATCAAGTTCTTGGAATTTCTTAGCTAGACAATGTCAATGTTAGTGCTGGAGTGGGGGAAAATGGGATTAACGGTGTTGACGTTGCGGTGACGCCGGTGAGAACCTCAGTTGTACCAAGGAAGAGGTGGATGCAATTTTGATGCAATACGGAAGGCTCAGCTAGAGCTTCTTCACCCTAAAGGGGGCAAATTCCGGGTCTGGTGAAAACCATAGTTTTGCCCAGCGTAGGATAAAGTATTCTGGGTCTAAGAGAAGTTATGATTTTGATTAAGAAATTGGGGGAAATGATGATAGTGGTGGTGATGATGAGGTGGCGGCAGAGGCGAAGAGGATTCATCACCGTAGGAAGCGCCAGCGGAGATGTTGTTGGGGAGGGGGAGAGAGAGAGAAAGAAAAGAATAAATTATTTTAAGCATTAGAAAATATCTTTGCACGTGAAATTTTATAAATACCCTGAACCAAAGTCACGTGTAGGGCACATGACAGACTTAACGAAAAAATACTAACAGCATCCAGCAAAAGGACTATGCGTGTCTAATTTCGGTACTTTAGGGACTAAAATTTGAAAAAAATTTCTTAAGGGACTAACTGTGGAATGCTTAATAGTAAATGGACTAGTGGTGTAATTAACCCTTTTTATTAATAACATTATATTTTTCATGTTATTCTTCTCTTTTTATGAATCTGTGTTGATAAATATTGTGTAATTTTGATCTTTTTTGAAATTACAGTTGACGATGTACAAAAAAAATAATACAGTTATACTTGACGATGCAAAGCATTATACTTGACGATGCACAAAAAATTTAATGAAATAGTACTGTTATACATTGATGATGCACATTTATATTCGATGATGCATATTTCTTAACACAAAAACTGAATAAGTACTGTCATACTTGACGATTCAAAAAATTATACATGACGATGCACATTTTTTACACAAAATTCACAAAATATATATTACGATACACATTTTATACTTGACGTGGCAAACGATGCATAATTTTAAACACAAAAATCACAAAATACATTGACGATGCACATTTCATACACATGACGATGCTCAAAATACATTTAAAAGCGTAATATGTTGATACAGGGGTAGTTTTGGAACAAACAGCTAATTTATCACTTAAAAGGACTTAAGAGAATTAAAACAAATATAATGAATTTAAGCGATTGAATATTCCACAAAAGGTACCAGCTCGCAATTTTTCCTTGTTAATATTATGATTCATTTTAAGATATTCTAATTAAAAAAGGGATTTAATTAATGTGTCCTAAGGACATTATTTTATACATAAGATAGAGATAATGCGTCACATTATTTTATACATAAAATTATCAAAATTGCTAGGTATACAATTATTTTTACAATTTCAGTAACTATTTTGTCTTAAAGACAAATTACATGTACATTTTTAAGGTAAAATTGTTACCAGAGTGGTATAACTAGTTATAAATCTAACAATTAATGTTTAAAAATTATATACTGGAGTAATAAAGTACCTCTTTTCTTACATTACTCAAAATTTTCGATTGCTGGAGAATTTGTTAGAGTAGGTTGGAATTGTAACAAATATTAAATTAAAATGTGTTATTGATGAAGCACAAATGGCACGGTCGAGAACTATCTGGAATCTTCGTGAAACGTGGATATCGGGCTTGAGCTAAGAACCCGAAATGGATAGAAAACACGCTAGGGTGAATGCGGGGGCTTGCCCCGCTAAGACACTCCGTGAGAATAAGAACTTGCTTATTAATTTGGATGAGTCTTAGCTTGTGAATAGTGAACGTACCTTGGACCAAGTACGGCTTGGCTTTTATAATGAAAATGGAGTGACTCGTGGGCTGATTTTGAGGGACGTCAATCCCTATAATTAAGGAAGAATAATTTCCGGCATGATTGGAGGCAATTCCGATTTTTAGCCCGTGATCTCGAACGCGTAGATGTGGCCCGTGATTCTGGAGACTACTTGGCCTGTTTGGGCGTGCTCGGGTTGTGTTACGCTCGTGTGGATCATGCTCGTGTGTTCGCGCGGTGCTCGTGCGGTGCTATGCTATTGGCCCGCCTCGGGCTAAGGTCTCGCCCGGATGTGACCCGACCGGTGCATCCGGCATCAAGATATTTTTGGTGTCATCAATGGCCCTCGCTCCTTGTCCAAGAAGTATTTATGCTCGTGGCGAGGAGCAATCATGGTGTTAGGCGTTTAGTTGGGCGACGTCATCTATGAAGTGACCGAAAGGACGGAAAGCCGCCGCTGGGAAACCGTGCTGTTTGGTTTCGAGGCGCATTAAATGCGGAGGGTAGGCCCGGCCTAGGCCCGTAGGCGTCCGTTGGAGGCCCATAGCCTTGGAGGAAAATGAAACCCTTAAATAGACTTGGGCGATCCTCTTGCCATTTTTACAAGTTATTCTTCTCTTCTTTTCGCCGCCGCTGCTAAGATCTTTCGTGGAGCTTCCTTCCTTTCAGGATTCTTGCTGTTCCAGTTGCTACCTTCACAAGTTCGTCCACTTTCTGCACCATAACTCCAGGTATTTGCTCGCATCCTTCTCTCAATTTCTCTGTTTTGCTTTTGAGTTTTCGTTTGGGGGTTTCGTTGATAGCCATGAATTGGTCATGGAAGGATGTGGTTTTGGGGCGTTGATCTTCAAGTGAGGAGCATTTAGTGTTGCGAACCCTTTGAGAGGGTTTAAGCCACGAATTACGGTAGATCTTGGATTTAGGTTTCTTCCCTCTTCACCCTTTTTGCTAATACCGTACTTAGCCTTCTTTTTCCCCTTTGTAGTGATGTCGTCCTCCATTAGTCTTCGTGGTGTATCTGATTCAGAGGCCACCCACTCGGAGGAAGTCTTTGATTATGACCGCGAGCAAGGTTTGAGTGAGCCGAGTTCTGAGTCCACCCCTCCAACTTCTCCAGTGAGTGATTCCTCCAGCGAGGTCCAGGTCACCCGAGTAGTTAGAGCCCCGAGCACAGACAGTGATTCAGCGAGCTCGAGCTCGCCGAGACTTGCTCGGGCGCGAGCTCGCGGAGTCCGATCAAAATCTGCCTCTCTTTCAGGGACCTCTGACGACATATGGAGGTCTTTCGATGGAGATAGAGATGTTCAAAATTGGTTTTCCACTCTTGGAATAGATGAACAAATGTATCGTGTCCGAGTGCTCGATCCTCGGAGTGAAAATGTTGAGTTCCGCGATCACACTGATCGGGTGGTATTCTTCTACGAATTTTTTCAAGTGGGATGGCGTCTGCCCTTGGATCCCTTTATTGTTGAGTTTCTGATGGTTTCTCAGGCCGTCCCTTCCGATCTCATGTTGAACACTGCTCGAGTTCTGAGCTCCTTCATTGTAGTGTGCCGTCTGCTCGGCTTCGAGCCTTCTCTGTCGGTGTTGAGGAAATATTTTGTGTTCAGCACGGACAAGCGGACGCAGCGCATTTCTGCCCGCTCGAAGCCAAAATGTCCTCGCCTTTTTAGCGACTTTCCCAACAAGACGGAGAAGTGGGACGAGAAGGTTCTGCTTGTTGAATCGCGACTTGGGTGGCCTTTCCCACCGGCCACTGATAAAGCCGTGCCTCCCAAAGGGAATGTAGATGCTTCCTCGTCGGGGATCGTGAGTTAAATGCCGCTATCGAGGCGGCTCTAGAAATTGATGGCCGGTCCAGACTTGACGTTTGATTGGAAAGCTCGACCGTGACGTCGAGCTATTACGTCCGGCGGCGTCCATCGTCCGCCCGTTGGGGAGTTCCTACTAGGGTAGTAATGGCCAATGAGCTCCTCACCCCGCTTGGGGCCCTCATCGACATGGCTTTTCCTGGCGATCGTTTAGCTCGCAAGGAGATTGGCACCCGTTGTGTTGCCCTTTGGACTCTTCCGGTTTGACTCGTATTTTTGTATTTTAGTTTAACATTCCTCTTGTTTATTGGCTCGATGTCGCTTGGTCGCAAATGAAGAGGATAAATGTTGATGCCGCCAAGAAGGCCAAGAAGGATGCCGGCGAGCCGATCTACGCTTTCCACTTTGCCTCCGGTCCGTGCCCGTGGTACCCACCGCAGATCCTAAGGTGGGCCCTCGGAACGGGCACGAGCAAATCCAAGGCTCCGGGCCGCTAATCCCCTACTCGATCCTCCGCGACGCTCTCTTCTCGCTCGGAGGACGCTTCGACCCCGCGCTCGCCAGACCCAACCGCCCTCTCACTTCGAAAGAGGAAGAGTGGCGAGAGGCACCGAGCGCCCGTGCGCCAAAAAGGTCCAGACGCTGCAGCGGGGACTTCTGGTGCTGAGACTCCCAAGCGGGCAGGCCTTCGTGGATGGAGCCAGATTTCAAAATGCCAACCTCGCGGGAGGCTTCGATGGCCCTTACAACAGAACTGGCCAACGTTCCGGTGATTGATAATATCGATCTCCGTGTTCGTGGAGCTGCTGCCATTTGTGGCCAGGGAATTGTCCAGAGGGCTTCCCACGCGGGCTTGGTTCGCCGAAATTCCCGCGAGTCGAACGGAGTCTTGTTCGGCCAAGCTGGCCTGGCCGCTTGCGAGGTAAATTTAGCCATTCTTTTTATCTTGTGTCTGCTCATCCCCAGTGTTCCTACTAACCATACGTTTTGCGAATCTTGACCAACTTCAACATGCTCGTGCTCGTGCCTCGAGTCTTCGGCTAGGGTTGCCAATCGAAGGGAGAGCTCGAGGGATGGAGACCTTGCGGCAAAACGGAATGGGCAGCTCATTGCCAAGGACAAAGAGGTCTGGCTAAGCGAGGAGGTCTCTAAACTTGAGGTGGTGAAAGCCCTGAAAGACCAGCACGAGGTTCTGAAGGGAACCGAAAAGTCTCTTCGCTCCAGAAATGCTGAGCTTGAGCAGAAGGTCCCCCAGCTGGAGATGGAGAAGCTTGAGCTGGGTCGTGACTTGGAGAGGTCGGTGGCCTACGTGGCGCAGGTCAAGGCAGCTAGCGAGGAGGAGGTCATCACTCGCTACCGGGCATCCGAAGCATATCAGGAAGACCTGACTAATGCGGTCTCCCCGTACTACGATCAAGGAGTTCAGCATGCTCTTCGGGTGCTCGGTGGTCTTGGCCTGAACGGGGTCACCGTCGACGCCCTTGCTGACGTCTCCTCGGCTTCCTATTATGGGGCTGAAGCTCGCCGTGGGCACGCTTGGTACCACTTTCGACGAGGAGGACTTGGCCTTCTTGAAGAGCGACCAGCTGGAGGCGTGAGTGGATTCCTCCTACTCCTTTGGTGGTCAACGTCCGGACGGTGCTCGAGGCCGTCGTCTCGCGGAGGAGGTTATACTGCTTCTCCGCGAAGCTCCGATGGGAATCGGGTTGAGGTCGGGGACGGCGTCGAGGCGGCTCTGCTGAAGGAAGCGTTGCGGCCCCTAATCTTTTTGGTTGTAAATGTTTTTGTTGGCTGCGTGCCCTCCTCTTTTCCTTTACTTGTAAAGACTTCTAGTTTATTTTAATGAAGCGTAGTTAGCGGTAACTTGCATCTTTCGTATTTTGTTCGGTCTTGCGAACATGTGCAGTCGTGGCTAATACTTGCTTCTTTCATGTTTTGTTCGATCTTGCGAACATGTGCAGTCGTGGCTATTAATTGAGATAATTTTAACGGATCACGAAACAAAATAACTTTAACGAGAACTTGAAATTTTACAAGTCTCAGGTGCCGGCTTTGCGAGCATTTAGGCTAAATGATAGATAATAAGTAGTTTAGTTCGAACTTGCGACTACAACTAATTATGGCCTATCATGACTTGAGTTTAAACAAGTCTCATGCCCTACTCGGTCTTGCGAGCATTGGGACAACTTGAAATATAACAAGCCGTTATGCTCGATCTTGCGGCGTCATGAGAACTAGTGATAAGTCTAATCATAATAACTTGAAATTTAACAAGTTTTATTTTTCGCTCGATCTTGCGAGCATAATTGAATAACAAAAATGATAATAAAACATTAAATCAAGCTTTATTTCATTTATTGTCATGCTTCAATTTACAAATCAACTTTTCGTAGATCTTACCTATTGATAGTATCTCCTAAGATGATCTGCATGCCATGGGTGTTTTAGGTCAACTCCTCCTTAGTTCGCAACATGTAGGTTCCTTCTTTGACTACTTTTGTGATTTGGAAGGGCCTTCCCAATTTGGCGATAGTTTACCCATTTCGCCATTGTCCGGTAGCTTCAATTTTCGAAGAACCCGATCGCCGATCATGAAAGATTTCTTGTGAACTCTTTTGTCGTGATGACCCTTGGCCCTCGTTTGTAGTTGATCATTCTCATTTTCGACTCAGTCTTTTTCTTGACAGATCCATATCCATTAGCCTCTCATGGTCGTTTGTACGTTCGTTGAATTTTGAGACTCGATCGTTGGTAGGGCCATCTCACGGGGCCATGGCCTCGAACCATAAGTTAAGGCGAAGGAGTTTCTCTGTTGGCCCACGGCCGTAGTTCTAACGGCCCAAAGTGCGGCGGGCAACTCATCTAGCCATCTCCTGCTCTTCCTCAAGATTCCTTTTGAGCGTGCGGCTTGCTTATTCCGGCCTCTGCTGTCCGTTGCCTGCGGGTATGCAGCCGAAAAGCCGGTGTTTGATGTGCAGATTTTCACAAGCTCTCGTAAATCGTTCGGAGAATTGAGTTCCATGATCGAGACGATTGCTCGGGGTACTCAAACGGCACCGATGAAATCGTGCACAAAGTTGATGGCGTTTTCTTACATTATGCTCGCTAGAGGCTTAGCTTCAATCCATTTGGTAAAGTAATCAATTGCCACGATCACGTATTTGCGGTTTCCCGGCGGTGGGGAAAGGTCCAATTAAATCTATTCCCACATGTCGAATGGCCATGACGCAACCAGGTGGTTGCTCGGTAGATGGTAGTCGGGGTATGTCCGCGTATCGTTGGCATTTGTCGCATCTTCGACGTAATTTTCGGCCTCTCTTCTCGGGTTCATCCAATAATAGGCCGAGATTACTTTGTACGCAAAGTTCGGCCTGGGTGACCCCCGCACTCCTTCATGAACCTCGGCGAGAAGGCGTTCGGTCATTTCAGTCGTACACACCTTAACAAAGGTCTTGAGAATGATCTTTGTATAGAATTCCATCTATAACCGTGTATCGAGCGGCGCGCTTTTGTATCGTTCGAGCTTGATCTTTATCCTCGGGTAAAGTACCTTGCTCGATGTAATCCTGTAGCTCATCGATCCAACACCTCTCGGTGATTTCTATATCCAGGATTTTTTCTCGCTCGATTGCTGGCATCTCGATGTGCTCGATCATTACGGCGGGGTGGAGATGTGAGATTTCTGCTGTTGCGATCTTGGACAGATAATCTGCTCGTACATTCTCTGTTCGATCAATTCTGATTAATTCCCAAAATTGCATTCTGGCTAGCAACTCCCTCGCCAGTTCGCAGTATTTCTCTAAGGTGGGGTTATTCACCCCATACTCCCCCTTAACTTGATTCACAATGAGCTGTGAATCACTGTAGATGACTATATTCTGAATTCCTATGTCCAATGCCAATTCTGTGCCCGCTATCAGTGCCTCATATTCGGCTTGATTGTTGGACATTGGGAATGTAAGCGCGCCTTTTAAGTGATCTTCATGCTCGGGGGAATGAGTATGATGCCGCGCCTTTCCGGACTTCTTTGGAAGCTCCATCGACGAATAGCTCCCAATAGACACTTGGTCTACTCATTGCTCGGGTAGGACTCTCGTCTCTGTCTCTGTCTCTTCCCTCTGCAGTCGAGAAAAACTTGTTTCGACCGGAAATCTACCGGTGCACGTGCCACTGATCGCTCTTTTGGGACTATAATCGATGTCGAATTACGTGAGTTCGATCGACCATTTTGATCTTCTGGCGAGTCGGTTTGTGTAGAATTTTCCTTAGTGGATAATCGTGTATACAAGTATGGGATGTGCGGAAAATAAGCCCGTAGTTTGCGGTGAGACAACAAGCGAGTAAGCTAATTTTCGCATTAAAATAACGGGCTTCGACACGGGTCGAGCCTTAGATACATAATAAACGAGGTCTTTGTACATTTGAGTCTTCCCCAACCAAGACCGCAGCCACTTGCTGCTTTCGGTGGCTGCGAGATACACAAATAGTTTTCCCCAAGGCGGGGCTGCTCAATAGTGGGGGCTTGCCCGGATATTCTTTGAGTGCTCAAACGCTCTCGAGCATTCTTTCGACCACACAAACCCCTTATTTCCACGAGAATCTTGAAGAAGGGTAAGCATTTTCTGCGATCGGAGATGAACCTTCCCAATGCGATGATGCGGCCGTTCGGCCTCTGCACGTCCACGATTGGTGATTTGTTTCATTTCGGCGGGGCCTTTATTTTCTCGGGATTGGCCTCTATTCCCCTCGGTTGACCATGAAGCCCAAGAATTTTCTGCTCGGACGCGAAACGCATTTGCTCGGATTGAGCTTCATGTTGTTCTTACGGAGGTTGGTGAAAGTTTCGGCGGATCGAAATATGGTCGCTCCCCTTCGATTTCACGACCATGTCGTCCACATATGCCTCAACATTCACCTTGTCGAGATGAAAATACCTTGTTGATCATCCGTTGGTACGTGGCCCGGCGTTTTTAGTCGAAAGGCATCATCTTGTAGCGAGAATAGTCCATTTTGCTCGGAAGGCTGTATGGGCCTTGTCATGTTACGCCATCTTTACTTGGTGATATCCGGAGTAGGCATCCATGAAGCTTAGCATCTCGAATCCGGCTATGGCATCGACCGGTCGGTCTATTCGCGGGAGCGGGTAGCGATCCTTTGGGCAAGCCTTGTTTAAATCGGTGAAGTCTACACATAGCCTCCATTTTCCGTTGGACTTCTTAACCATAACCACATTAGCCAACCAGGTTGGGTAATGGATCTCTCGATTATGCCCATTGCGAGTAGCTTTTCAACCTTTGATAGCTTTATCCTTTTCGTAGAAGCTGTCTTGCTCGTGGGCAGTCGGAACTACGGGCGATGTTGAGCTCATGAAGAGCAACGTGTTCGCTAATCCCTTCATATCCTCGTCCATGCAAAGACATCGAGACTACATTTCAGTGCTCGATTAGGCATTCGCGTTCGCTCTCTCCCGGGCTTTTCCCAATTTTGATCTTACGCTCGGGATGCGTTGGATTGATGATTATTTCTTCGAGCTCGCCGTGAGCTTCAATCTCGGGGTTGTCCACGACTTGCAAGGTCTCCACCTCTAACTCTTTCTTCTTCCGAGAACTTGCTCGGTGCGCTCGAGGGCTTGCTCGGTGTTGTGTCAGTACTTGCTCGGAGTTACTTAGAACTTGCTCGGGCCGTGAGATCAAGTATAACTCCTAAGCTGCATCGAAGTTATCTCGAGAATTTCTCCTTCTTGAAAACTCGACTTCGTTGTTGCCATCGGAGATTGTGAGTTTCGTTTTGCCTTGTGCGTCTCTTGGAGGTATACGTATATGGAGCTTGGTTGGCTTACGAGTTCTCCTACCCCATGTGGTGTTGGAAATTTTGCCGTGATGTGGGGCGACACCACCATTTGGAATTTTGCCATAGAGGAGGCCTAAGATGGCATTGTAATGTGCTCGGAGATCGATAACAAGGAATGTTATCTTCTCCGTCCTAGTCCTTTGTCCCACGCCGATCATGACCTCCCGCTCGATCGTTCCTTTAACCGCAACTTTGTGGTTGGTGAATCCTTCAAGATGACCCACGTATGGTTTAAGGTGGACATCGAGTAACCCATCTGTTTGAAGCGGTTGTAGTAAGGGCGTCACGGGATGCGCCGTGTCGGCAATATTCTTTCAACCTCCCGATAGTCTATGCTCGCTTGCACGGCCAAGGCTTGCTCGGCTGCTAAAGTTGTGGTTGCCAACTCGCTCTGCGTGAATGTGATGGCCTCCTCACGCCTCCCGAGCACCACGGAGCAGATGGCACCTTATCCAACAAATGGATTTGACTTTTCAATTTTGTGATGCTCGGTTCGTCTTCCAAGATGACCGATATTCTTCCTCTTGGTTGACGGTTGTGACCGGGTCTTGCCGGCTCATTTCCGCCCGCGTTGTGCCGGCCTTGAACCGATCTAGCTTCCCTTGATTTATCGGCCTTTGTATTTCCCTCTTAAGCTGAAAACACTCCTCGGTCGTGTGACCGATGTCATTGTGGTACGCGCAATGTTTTGTGCAGTCGCGCGTATGGCGTATTCGGGGTCGAGGAGTCGCGGGTGGTAGTTCGGCTCCGATCTGGTTCATGATTTCTTCCACAGGGACATTTAGCAATTCGAACTCGCGGCGCGTCCGATTCTTTCCAAACCACTTTTTCGCGCCCGGCGGACACTTCGTCATCGCGAGCTTTGTCCTTATCCTTATCTTTCCCCTTTTTGGTCGCTCCTCTTACGTCGTGGTGACATAACTCGTGTTCTAGTAAACATCTCACCGCGATCTATTGGTGGTCGCATTCCCAATCTGTTTTGAGGAATCCCTTGTTTAGTCTGCTGGAAGCACATGGTGACCTCCCGGTCGGTCGGATCGTCCCTTTGCCAGAGCATTTTCTTGAACTGTTGAAGTAGTGCCGGTAGATTCGGTGGCCCCTGTCGGATATTGCGAGGTCCATTCTTGCCTTCGGGGTGGCCGCGATGCGAACTCGATCATAAATTTCCTCTTCAAATCGCCCGTCTGTTATGGATCCTGCGGGCAATCGGCCATACCATTTCACCGCTTTTTCCTTCAATGTGCTCACGAAGGCCTTGCATTTGAGGGCTTGATTGGTTGTGACCATGTTTATTTGATTTTCGAAGCTTATGACATGGTCGCGGGCAAGCTGCTTCCATTGTACTTGTCGAACACGGGTATTTGCATGTCGGATGCGGAGGTGTCGTACTATCCGTCGCCAATGGAACGTCCTCTTCGGAAGGGACGTCAACTTTTGCTCGCCAGACTCTAAGGCGATCGGGCGTTGTCGACCTCCTCGTATTTGTCTTGCTCCGCTTGTGTCCGCAATGGGCGGGATGTGAGTTTCTCCTCCATGGTGTTCGCTACGCGCCCCTCTCCGATCCCCTTCGGGGTGACATGCGCCTAGGTGATGGCGGCGATTTGACCGATGTGATCGGGCTCCATTCTCTATCCGTCGCCTCGGTCAATCGTTCCTCTGGCGACTTGCGCCTGGGGATGGTGTGCGCCTTGACCGACGAGAATGAGCTTCCTCTTTTCGCAATCGTTGGGAGGTGGCAAGGATTCAGCCTCCTCGCTGCGACACGATTCCTCCTTCGCGGAGCCTACGGCATAGTCGGTCGGTGTGTATACTCGAGCTCCGCGAACTCCCGAGCATTGGGGTGCTTTTCCCCGATTGTCGGGCTGTTCTCCAAGCTGCTCTCTCCTAAGTTGCTTTGCCGGGTTATTAGGAAGGATCTTGCCGGTTGCGGCCCTTGCGTCGCGGAAGGCTGGGCGAGGAGCGCTCATCGTTGGAATGTCGGGGAAAAGCTGCTCTCTGCGGCACCGTGGGTTCTTTGTTAGGTCCGAGGGTTGCTCGGTGTATAGGCTAGAGGGGGTGAATAGCCTATACTTGGTGTAATAAAAATTTCATCCAAATTTTACATTTAGATTGAAGAGTAGATGAAATAATTACTACACATAGATCATCTTCCTCATCTTGAATGATTAGTGAAGATAGAGTGATCGGACATCTTAGATCGCGAGATGTAGATCATGGACATCTAGGATCGCGAGATATGAAATATGCGGTTGGAAGATGTATGTTGAACTTAGGCGATGGAAATGAGTTTGAGCACGGAAGAATAAACGGCATAAGTTTAACAATTAAGATTAAAGTAAGCGTAAAGATTTGATATGAAGAGAGCTTGGTTGACTATAATCTGTATTAGATGCATCATTTACTTTCCTTAAACAGTTGCACATGATAAAGCAAATTATACGCGAAAGAGAAATCAAAATTTGAATGTAACAATTATATATTTTATATTAAAATTCAGCGAGAGGTTTGCTCAAAGGCAAACATGCTTAGTACATCAACCTAGACTCTCTAACCTAGCAATCTTCTTAGGAAAAGAAGGAGAAATGAAGAAAGCGAAATCAAATATATCGAAAATACATTAGAAGATGTATTTAATATTTATTAAGACATCTTCCTGTAGTTTCAACTTGATATATTTGTTGTGAGAAGAGAATATTAGGAGTTGTTCAAATAGCAAGTATTTGAACAACTGAGTGCTAAGCACTCGACCAACAATGATGACACCTTATTGCCTGATCGGCACGACTTATAATGTAGTATAAGTGCGCGATATGAATGCAATCTGGACATGTAAGTTACGGCTCTTCATCGGACATCTTCAAGCTTGATGCGGCTTCAACGATCGTAAGATACTTGGTCTCTTTCTTGGATGATGGAGTTGAGGCCATGAAGAGCGAGTTCTTCGAAGGAAGAAGAACTCAAATCAACAACAAGGTTGTTGATCAAGCAGAGCTTCTCAGCTTTTGGATTTTCTTCTCTCTCTCTCTCACAAAGTGTTTGTTCTTACACTTGTGATTTCTCACTCTGAAGGAGTGGTTCTGGATTGAAGAAATGAAGATCAATACCACAACCTTTTTCAAGCATAAGCATACACAATTTTGTGTGTTAGAGTGCTTGTGCTCTCTCTCTTGTTTTCTTGTGCTCTCTGGAAATGAGAATAAGAGTTTTCTTATATAGCTGGAGAAGAAGAGGTGACCGTTGGTGTATTGAATAGGTTTATGCCCGTTGGTGATCTGAATCTCGTGATGTAGGCAGAGTACATCTTTGGATTTGTTGGGCAAAGACCTTGATTAGGTTTGAATCTTGAAGATGATGGGACACGGGTGGACATAGTTGGACGTGTCGAGCTTAGCTGGATGCGGGCGATTGATGTGGACGTATCATTGCTTTGGCGTAGTGCGGCGTCATGCTTGGCCTTTTAAAATGAAGCTTTGAAGACCGCGAACACTGTTCGAGAGGAAATGTCTATTGGATAAACGTGAAGGTGCAGACATCGATGCGTATCTTGGATTTGTCAGACAGATCTTGTAACGGATCTATTTTGTCTTGAAGTGCATTGAGTAACGACCGATGTATCTCGTGATCTTACGGTTTCTCGCGGTTGTTTTGATGAGGATTTGGCGATTCGAGATGCTGCATTATAGAAGCTGGCGATGTAGAAACCGCGATGGTCACGATGTTCCTCTTGAATAAATAGCTTCTCTGCGGTTGTTACGATGAAGTGCTTTGGCGGATACTAGAGTCTGCCGATATAGAAGCTGGCGATGTAGAGATGGCTATTTAGGCGATCATAGGCGAAGGAAATGTCGCTAGTGAGACATCTGCCGATAGTCACGTCAGCGGCAAATTGAAGAGCTTGATTCATATGAAGGTTTGTCATCATTACGGTAGGACAAAGACTCGGATATGTACAAAGACTTCCTAGTCTAATGACCTATGCATTGTTTCAACAAGCTGCCACACTAACCGTGCAGCCCTTTTAGCCACTTGTGAAACATGCGTTGTAATGGGAACAAGCAAATCAGCGTGTTGGAATATGCATACATATATATCGGTGATTTACGAGCATATTCCTAACAATCTCCTCCTATTTGCTTGGGACCATTACTACAATTGACTTATACATATAGCTCTATAAAGCGGTTGTTCAATCCTTAGTAATAACATGCCACTACTGAATATTCGGTTTATATCAAGACATGCCCTAGGTTGAACTTACAAGCGATAGCGTATGTATAGTCACCTATTGCTAAGTATTTGAGACTCAATAAATGGAAGAACAAATACGAAGCAATAACTGAAATGTTTATTAGGCAAATGATAATATTGCCTTAAGAGTGTGTTTCTTGCATCGGATGATCTGAAGAATGTTGCTCAAGCAAGAAGTAGAAAGTATAAGTGACTTAATCGAATTGATTAAGCATCTTCATCTAGTCAGCATATTATAATAGTCATATAGTGTTAAGTTGTATGGGTAGATACTATCTTACAACAGTCCTACAAGTTGTCTACCTCTCCTTCTTAATATTTGTTTATCTCTCCTCCTTAATGAATATTGTTCTTAATAGTGTTAATCCTACTATAATTTCTTAAGGCGACTTCCTTTATAATTACTTGAGGCCATTACTTCTTCACGGTCTCTCCTCCTGAAAGGTTCATTGATTACTTGCAATTTTCACAATCTCTCCTTTCTTCAATTTCTCTTCTTTCTTCAATTTTCTCCTTAATATTTGTTTATCTCTTAATCTTACTAATTGTTTATCTCTCCTCCTTAATATTTCACATTTGGGGGCCATTACAATCTGGGGGCCATTACAATCTCTCTTTCTTAATGAATAGTGTCAATCTTACTATAATTATAATTACTTGGAGCCTACAATAATTTCTCTCCTCCTTACTAGTTGGGGTTAATATTACTTCACAATTTCTTGGGGCCATTACTACCATTACTACTTCAATTTCTCCTTTCAATTGCTTGGGGCCATTACTACTTCATAATTTCTCCTCCTTAATGGCCACAAGTTGAAGATAGATTGATAGTTATCAATTGAATTTTGGAGTATTATAACCTAAATATGAGGAGAACATGCTTATGGTAATTCATAAGGTATGAATTTTGGCAGGTAGAGAGAGCATCTTTGTCGTATGAGAAATGCCGAGGTGATTTGCGGGATGTAATTGCGAAAATATAGACTTTATCGAGGAATACGGTTACTTGTCATATTCTGATTCTTAATGTGCGAGATAGCTTATGATACACAACTTTCATGTATGAGACATACATAAAAGGATATCGAGGTTAGAAATTGTGTTTCCATTGCTTGTAAGAAGATTTTACAAGAATGTAGTGTGATACGCTTTATTTTGTGATAGGAGAGGCAAAATAGGGTAAGTTGTTTAATTAGAAACCAATTGGTGAGTAGTAAAGCATTCAAAATGGTTTCCTCTTTAAGGTATATCAAGTCAAAACAAGCAAGTATGGTGAGTCTTATGTTATTTGTTGTTGGATGTATGAGATATACATCTAAAACATGAGATGTAGGTGCGCCTACGAAGTATAGATGAAGTTCATCAAGACAGTAAGCTGCGAGCATGAGCAGTATGTACCAGGACAAATTTTTAATTTTAACTCAAAGAAAATGTCAAATAACGACGGGCATACGTACACAAGACTAAACACATTACATATTTATCATTGATATAGCAAAGAAAGTTAGATTTATAAAACAGAGACCTAGCTAGTCATCCTAATGAAGTAGAGTTAGAGGATGAAGGTCTGCGATTCTAATCGAAAGGAACATTGACATTGGATTTGGCCTGAGAGTTGGCGTTTCTTGGTGAAGCTCCTCCGAGATGAGGGTTGCTCGAGGTGAGCATTTGAGGCGATGGGAGCGGGAGCGTAGTAGCGGTATTGTCTCTTGTGGGAATCCAAGGGATGAAATTGGATACACTTGTTCTGGGGTCTCGAAGACGATTCCTTACGACGAGAGATTCGACGAGGTCGTTGAATCAGCGGTGGAGGAGGAGTGGCAAGAAGGACCATCATTCGATGACGCCATTCGGTGTGGGAGATGGGTCGATGAGGAGGACTAGGCAGATTTGGTGAACACATGATGCAAATGACTTTATTGGTGGAGAAATTTTGAGAACGCGAAGTCGGTTCTTTGTTTTTGAAGCGTACTGATTTTATACAATTTTTGAATTTTTGAGAAGATGAAAGGGTTTCTTGATTAGAGGAATGGGAAAAGACATTTTGGGGGCTTAAAGAAGTGAGTGCATTTAATGACATAGTAATGATAGTTTGATTTGGGATTATGTCATCATGCTTTAGTGTAATTATGGCTAGTACTTAGGCGGTCTAGAAGATATTAATATTATTTTCAAACAAGAAGTTTAAAATTAATACATAATTAGATTAATTTGATTGCCTTTATTGTGATATTAATGGGTACAAGCGCTTCGAGAGATAATATAAGTTTGTTATTTTACTTCAAGCGAGTTGTTTGAGTAAATTAATCAACAATAGAACAGCATTGGTTGTTTAAGAATGAATTAGGGACAGAATAACTTGTCCAAGCCATATGGCACGGTTGTACATGACACATATGTGGAGGTTTTAGGCGAATGTGTCTTAAGATTGTCGATATCAATCTTGAAGTTTGATACCAATTTTGGGAGATTTGAAGAGTCTTTTAATAAATGAAGACACTATTAGCAGGTTGTATTAGGTTTTTGCTAGAGTGGGAACTGCTTATATTGATTGTTGTGTCTATTATTGGTAGTGTGATTAATATCAGCTAAGTTAAGGACGGTGATATCAATTGAATAGACTCTATTTATAATGGACATCAATCTATTTAAGATTAATAAAGCTTAGTAAGAATATTAAATAGATCAAGTGAGATGTTACATGTGTACACAAGTGATGTCCGTTCTTCTTTCTAATCGCGAGATCTAGGCATTCTATGGCAAGGAAGAGATCTGAGACTAGACTTGTTACGAAGAGAGTGACGTAGCCTATATGAAAGCGGGGTCATATCGTTGTTCACTCCTCGAGGAAGGACATAATATTTGAAAATATTAGTCTTCCCAAGATTTCTTGAATGTCGACTATCTTGAGGATAGGTCGAGTTACTAGAGATTTTAACTACATCCTTTTTGACAAAGAATCACATGATAAGGTGTAGCGAGTGTTTTGGAATTCAATCGTATACCAATTAGCGTTGAGCCATTATAATGGAGACAACTAATCAAGCCTTTATAACTTCAATCTCATAGGGTATACAAGATTTGGTAGTTGTCATTACTAAGAACACAAAGTCTTTGTTGGATTGTCTTGAAAGGTTCAATTTAGCGACAACATTGTTCAATAGATTTACTAACAATCTTGACCTTTTAATCATGAAGAATAGAGATTGAGTAATAGCGAGATTCATCGATAGATTGACATGAAGATCATGAATACACGATCTGCCTATTTGTTAAGAGACTATAGATTACGGCGAGAACTTGAATTTAATCATTGTGAAAAGATTAGATTACGAAGGCAATTATCATGGTGTCTAAGGATGAGAGTTAGCGGTAGTAGAAGACCATAACTTGATTTGCGAGATTGTTCAAGAAAGGTTTGATGGGATGTCGGCGAGTTTGTGTCTCGGTAGAGTGACCATTTCATTAAGAGCAATTCTTTTAATCACCGAATAAAATGGAGATAATCAAAGAATGATAGGTTTGATCAACACACTTTAACACATTAGTTCATGCTATCAAAGGAATGCGAGACAAGTAGATGAGCATGAGAAAAAGTTGCGAACTTGTATTCAATGATCCAAGTAGTTTTACACGGTATGATGCAAGGATCGGTGATTACAAGAACAATACAAGCTGGATTTTTAGTGGCGCCGATTACATGAGAAAGATACAATGATTCAATTCTGAAAGAAATACATGTTACAAATTTGTGTCCTATAGATCCTAATCCTAGACATTAGATTGGGAGTCATTGGTCAAGGATTTAGAAGGAGTTGGATGATAAGAAGATGGCCGTGTTCCCTTTTTGATCTCCTCCAACTCTCGGGGAGCGAACATCTTCACTTCTTCGGGTCATTATGAGAGCAGAAGGGTGATGGCCCATAAGGATGTCTTTTTGACCATGAATCCCCTTTGATAGACGAGGGGATTGGTGGTGACTATTGCGATTCGTCATCTCATCAATTCCATATTAGCTACTTAATTCGTAGCCGAATCATCTGCCTCGGCCATCTTTGAGGTGATGGTCGGCATACCTACATATAACCGAGAAGACTTGTTGCACATGGCAATATGTTAAATGTTTTCCAAACATTTGACATTTCTTTTACAGGATCTTTTACGTGAAGTTCAAGTATGCAAGCAGACTTCCAAAAGTGGAATGAGTATGTGCTAATTGATTTTCCCGATGATTCATCTGTAGACATTTTAGAGTATCAATGAGATTGATAGCTAAAAGAGAATGAAATCACTCTTGGCATTAATTGATGGTTTTCTATCTTACTTTTAAAACTAATTGACTAAAAGAGTTCTTAAGTGTTCGACAATCATGTTTTGGCATATGAATTATGCTTGACGGCAAACTTCTATGATTATCGGACGAGACAAAGAAGTTCTTTTATCAATTGTTTTCTCAACAAGACGTGGAACCATAATTAATGATTTACGGTACACGAGGACTTGATGCAATTTCTCTCATATTTGTAAGCGTGTATTGAAAAAGATTTTGAGAAATAATTTTCACGAGTTTATGAATGATTTTGGAAATTCATTATTGAGAGAAATTTAGATCAGCTCTTGTGAAATACTGAAATAAAATCGAAACAACATTGAATGAATATGAAGGAATCATACCCTGTTGTTAAGGAATTGTCTTGATCCAATCTTAGGACTTGGATTTTGCAACATTTGTGAGATTTTGAATCATCGATTTGTAACTAGTGTAATCTATACGCGGTTGTGAGTTTTGACATGGTAGAGATTGGAATGAAGAAGGAGCTCTACTTATACTCACGGAGGTTAGGCGAAGGATACTCAATAATGAAGCATTCTTGTTGTGTTGTCCTTGATCACGCCATGGCGAGGATAGGTTTGTGAAGTCTAGATATTTTCAAGATTCTTGGTAAGGATTGATGTTGGCCGACTTGTCGTTTTCCAAGATTTTGAAAATAGTCTTAACTTTAATCGAAGCGTCAAACTTGAAAAGTGTGCCTCCACCTTTAATAGACTTGAGAGAGTAGGTCATTAAAGGATTTTACTTCTATAAGTCGGCACATAAGCGAGCTTATGAAGTGTTGGTTGGCGGATGTGGAAATTCAGCCAACTACGGGGTTTTGAGAAAAACACTTGAAATCGGTGATAGAAAGTCTTGATTTGTTTTTGAAAAATCATTTGCATAAAACAAATCATACAATCAATGTATATTAATGAAAGTGCGATATGACGGTTATTATGCATTATTGTGCGATGATATGTATAAGCATATTAGTTCGCGAGACATGAGCACGGGTCATTGGAAAGCAAATAGCTAACTTTGTTATGTATAGGCATGAGAGGGTCTTTATCAACTCCTTTGGACTTATCGTGATTTTCACTTCATTGTTGTAAAGTCCAGCGGTGAAGATTTTGACCTTGAGTGAGTGAAGGACATGAGTGAGTTCTCATGAGTGATCGGCGATCCTTCATGAATCGCGGCCATGTTACTATCTGCCGATGGAGAGAGATGTTGCATGATTGACCTTTTGTCATATGAGTTCTGCCCAAAGTACTCATAGAGAAAATTAGCAACATTTATGAGCTAAAGATAGCTCTAGTAATCCAATAATACAAATGAGACTTAATAAGCATGACAAAAGAATAATTATTCAAAATACGACTTATAAGTGTAACCCATAGTGTTAAGAAATTTGGAGTGGGGTTACTTCCTCATTAGACTCTTTGAGCAGCGTCTGCTCATAGTCGTTGAAGCACCATTTCTATCTTGAGCATAGGTTCCTTGAGTGTATTCTTGCTCGGTGAGGCTTTACATTGAAGAAAGACAAACTTCATCATTGATGTCCTTAGGCCAAGATCTTACAATCACGGTAATTTTGAAGATGACATATTTTTGATTTCCTTTGAATTTTCTTTGAAACTCTTCTTATTTCCTCTGCTCTAAACTTTTATAAAAAGTTTTCTTGAGAAAGGTGTTGGATTGGAACAATCGTTAGCCTTATGTCAAGAGAGCATGTTTTGGAAGGGATTCTAAGTAATTCATCCATCAAATATGAGTTTAACCCATTTGCCAAAGAAGATACCAAGATTTGAGAACGGACTTATGAAACATGCATAATCCTTAGCAAATCAACTTCACTATAATACTTATCTTCACAATATCAATGTAATTGATATATGATAAATTTTCTTATAGTGAACACATTGTCATCACAATACTCTTTCTCATATTTTTGAAAACAAAATTTATTTTGATTTGAAGATGGTTTTCAAAAGGCTTTCGGGATTCTCCGTCAAAGGTTTTTGTGGATAAAGATTTTGAAAAGACTCCTTTTGACTATGCATCTAATCGAGCGCGGATCTAAACTCTCGGGTTATTAAGCACGAAATAAGGTTTGCAGTACTAGCTCGTACCAATTGTTAGGTCGAGGTTGCTCGGTGTATAGGCTAGAGGGGGGTGAATAGCCTATACTTGGTGTAATAAAAATTTCATCCAAATTTTACATTTAGATTGAAAGTAGATGAAATGATTACTACACATAGATCATCTTCCTCATCTGAATGATTAGGCGAAGATAGAGTGATCGGACATCTTAGATCGCGGATGTAGATCATGGACATCTAGGATCGCGAGATATGAAATATGCGGTTGGAAGATGTATGTTGAACTTAGTGATGGAAATGAGTTTGAGCGACGGAAGAATAAACACATAAGTTTAACAATTTAGATTAAAGTAGCTTAAAGATTTGATATGAAAGAGAGCTTGACAGTTGACTATAATCTGTATTAGATGCATCATTTACTTTCCTTAAACAGTTGCACATGATAAAGCAAATTATATACGAAAAGAAATCAAAATTGAATGTAACAATTATATATTTTATATTAAAATTCGGAGGTTTGCTCAAAGGCAAACATGCTTAGTACATCAACCTAGACTCTCTAACCTAGCAATCTTCTTAGGAAAAAGAAGGAGAAATGAAGAAAGCGAAATCAAATATCGAAAATACATTAGAAGATGTATTTAATATTTATTAAGACATCTTCAGGTAGTTTCAACTTGATATATTTGTTGTGAAGAGAATATTAGGAGTTGTTCAAATAGCAAGTATTTGAACAAGCGAGTGTAAACACTCGACCAACAATGATGACACCTTATTGCACAATCGGCACGACTTATAATGTAGTATAAGTCGCCGATATGAATGCAATACGGACATGTAAGTTACGGCTCTTCATCGGACATCTTCAAGCTTGTGCAGCTTCAACGATCTGTGGATACTTGGTCTCTTTCTTGGATGATGGAGTTGAGGCCATGAAGAGACGAGTTCTTCGAAGGAAGAAGAACTCAAATCAACAACAAGGTTGTTGATCAAGCGAAGCTTCTCGGCTTTTGTTTTCTTCTCTCTCTCTCACAAAGTGTTTGTTCTTACACTTGTGATTTCTCACTCTGAAGGAGTGGTTCGGATTGAAGAAATGAAGATCAATACCACAACCTTTTTCAAGCATAAGCATACACATTTGTGTGTTAGAGTGCTTGTGCTCTCCTCTTGTTTTCTTGTGCTCTCTGGAAATGAGGATGAGAGTTTTCTTATATAGGTGGAGAAGAAGAGTGACCGTTGGTGTATTGAATAGGTTTATGCCCGTTGGTGATCGGATCTCGTGATGTGGCCAGAGTACATCT
>JACONP010000024.1:0-44636 GCA_016624345.1 Platycodon grandiflorus | reverse complement strand
AAAGGGAAAAAAAAATTATATGGGGATATCTAGGTTTTCTTTTACTTTAAATGTCTTACTCTTTTTTTTTTTTTTTTTTTGTTAATCATTACTCCCTCCGTCCTTAAATTATTTTTTTGTTTTCTTTATTTGTCCGTACTAAAATAATTGTTTTTTTTTAATTTCCTTTTTAAGATAAGATTTTTACCATTTTATCCTTATTTTTTCTTACTACTTTAATTATGGTTCACATACACATGGACATTAAAGCTTTAAAGGAAACTACACACTATACAAATATTAATAATTGTTAATTAATTTTTTTAATCCGTGTCTGAGTCAAACAAGACATAATTTAGGACAGAGGAGTGTATTATATTTGTCTGGTCACATATAATAAATGAAGTATGAAATTTTTATTTTTTTATTCGATTGAGAAGGTGATTCGTTTAATAACATTTTAATTTTACCCTCTTCAATTTGAGTATATATTTAAAAAGTTGTATTAATTATTTTTAAGAATAGTAACATACACCTTAAATATCTGATTTCTTATGTAGAGATTTTCTTTTATTGAAACAAAAAGAGTATATAAAATCAGAAAAGGAGAAGATCCAAATTTTTAGCGAAACTTTCTAACCAAATCTAATGTAGCAAGACATGTAATTGGTTAAATTTACTACATTGATTTGAACGAGTATTTTAGATAAATAATTTTGTTTATTCATCACTACTTTAAAAAACATAGATAAATTATTTCAAATCTCACTCGATTGAAAAAGACCGTAAAAATAATAGAATGAGCGTTGAAATGGAATTTTTGCTACCACATACCAAATCAGGCTGAAATTAGAAATGGCCTGGTAACACTTTGTCAGATTAAATTGCTATATACTCCCTCCATCCCTTAATTACTGTCTTATTTGACCCAACACACAAATTAAGAAAAATAATTGACTTGATTATTACTATTGATTTAATGTATAATTTTCTTTAACGCCCATGTGTTTGTGACCCATAATTAAAATGAAAAAAAGGGTAAAATGGTAAAAGTGAGGTCCAAAAGGAAAGTTTTCAAACAAGACAATTATTTTGGTGACGGACAAAAATAAAGGAAGACAATGACAATAATTTAGGACGAAGGGAGTGTATATATATATATATATATATATATATATATATATATAGAGAGAGAGAGAGGTATATTCATGTTCTTTTACCTTCTCTCTTAGCCCTTGTCACATCTTAACCTATAACGACCCGGCTCGGTTCTGCCTCGTCACGCATAGCCTACGCACGGCCCACTAAGTACCTGGGTCAATCGGCCCACCACAAGCCACCCAAAAGTCCATGGATATGTTGGTACCTAGTGTAGTGGGTGGCCACTTATAAGGCACACAAGTCCTACATCTACCCGATGTGGGATATCACAATCTCCCCCACTTGAATCCTTGACGTCCTCTTCAAGACCCAAAGGAGGCTCAAAGGATCGGCACCCCGGGCAATGCGTTCCAACACATTTTCTACGGACCGCACCATTTTGTAACGACCCGAGCCCGAAGTCCGGTCCGTCACACATAGCCCACACACTGGCCCACTAAGCACCTTGGTCAACTGGCCCACCACAAGCCACCCAAAAGTCCATGGATAGGTTGGTGCCTGGTAGTGGGTGATAACTTATAAGGCACACACAAGTCCCACATCTTCCGGATATCACTCTCCCCACTTGAATCCTTGACGTCCTCGTCAAGACCTAAAGAATTAAGGTCCAAAGGATCGGCACCCCGGGCGATGTGTTCCAACACATTTTCGGCCAGAACCTGGCTCTGATACCATTTGTAACGACCCGAGCCTCGAAGCCTACCGCCACGCCCACGACCGGCCCACTAAGCACTGGGTCAACCGGCCCACCACAAGCCACCCAAAAGTCCATACATAGATTGGTGCCCAGTGGGTGGGTGGCCACTTATAAGGCACACACAAGTCCCACATCTACCCGATGATATCATAACCCTACTCTTATTTTCTAGAATCGGTTGGTCAAGATCCCTAATGTATTACAAGTCCGCTTTTCTCTTATTTTTGTAAGCAAAAAATTTAAAAAAGATCGTTGTTTTACAAGACAATTATTTTGGGACGGACAAAAAAGAAAAGACAATAATTTAGGGACTAAGGAGTGTATATATATATATATACATATATATATATATATATATATATATAGAGAGAGAGAGAGAGAGGTATATTCATGGGTTCCTTGTTTTTCTTTCCTTCTCTCTTAGCCCTTGTCACATCTTAACCCTACTCTTATTTTCTAGAATCGGTTGGTCAAGATCCCTAATGTATTACGAGTCCGCTTTTCTCTTATTTTTGTAAGCAAAAAATTTAGAAAAGACTGTTGTCTTACATGTATTTTTTGTAAAACAAATCTCCATAATCTGATCTATCGTGTATTGATGGGTTAAAGTTATGAGAACGTGGGGCTCCGTTTTACGAATTAAGATCCGTAAGACGGTCTCATCAGGAAGGAGACCTACTAATTTTTTTAGGGTTTATTATGTTTTTGACCAACGTACTATGGTCGGGGAGCAGAATTGACAATCGTACTCTCAAACACCCACTTTTGCCCTATGTACTTGCATAAGTTGGAAACAATTAATTGACACACTCGTTATCTTTCCATCCAAAAACTTAACGATTGTCTGATGTGGAAATTGTTTTTGTGTTCAATGTCCACCGTGGCAGCCAAGTGGATATTTAGTGGAGTTCGGTAAAATGGTGGGAAAATTAGTCATGCGTTAAGGCTCTCGTAGCCTCCAAAACCAACACCCAAATTGAAGGTTGAAGAATAGGATACGACATTGAAGTTGTTCTAGGGTTCAAGGCTTAATGTTAGCATCGAAGTTGTTCTAGGGTTCAAGGCTTTAACGCGAAGACTTGGCAAGGCTTGAAGGTTAAAGAACAGAGTACGGCATTGAAGAACAGGTATGTTGATTTCAAGACACTTGAGTTTGAAAATCTAGGGTTTTTGGTTAAAATTGGTTGTATTCCAACGTATTGACTTGATTTGTTTCAAAATCTAGGGTTTTTAGGCAAAATGCATCTTTTTGTTGGTCTAATATGAAATTAGGGCAAAATAGGGTTTGTAAAAGAGGTTTAAAAGGTGAAAAGGGCTTCAAATTTGGGTTTTTGTGTCTTTGCACCATTGTTGTCTGCTGTAGTTTATTATTATTTTTTTTGTGTTGGTAACCCCCATTTCTTTATTGTCTATTTAAGATCATGGTCCCCCACTTTAATTTGTCTGTGAGAAATTGGTCTCCCTGCCCCATTTTGTATGCTTTTTCTTTTGGACTTTTGCTAAAGTTGTACCCACTTTGATTATTATTATTATTTTTTATTTTTCTTCAATGAAGAATGAGTGAAACAGTTTCATTGTGTATTTACTATGGTGGGGTAATTAAGACTAGTCCGTTTAGGTGGTAAGATATGGGACATGTGGCAAGGATTTCTGATATAAATGTTGAGACTTATATCATTTCAGTGTTGGAAGGTCTAATTAAATCAAAATGCCCAAAGCCTATTGAGAAAATACACTACCAAATGCCAAATTCTTCCATGGATGATGGGCTTAGGTTGATCTGGTCTGCTCAGCAAATTAAGGGCATCGTAGATATTTGTAGAACTACACAAGGCTTTGCAACCTTATATGTTGAGCATGACAACTCTGTTGAGGAAAATATTGATAATATTTATGAGTTAAACAAAGATATAATTGATGATTTAAACCTTCAAGGTCATAATGATGATGATCCTGAATATGAAGATGGTAGTGAGTTTGAAGATGATGTGGCAAGCTTAGATCATTTAAGTGAAGATGAGGATGAGGTTGGTCATTTTAGGGAGCAAGTAATTGGAAAAAAAAAAAGGAAAAGGGTAAAGGAAGCCAATTTGACCAGAGCAAGTGAAAATGTTAACACCCCTGTAGTTGAACCCACAAATGAACCTCCAAATGAGCCTCCAAATGAACCTCCAGTAGTTGAACTCACAACTACTCATGTTATGCCAACTGAAGTGAGTGATGACTTTATGGAGCAGGTTAGGAAATTTAGTGCTGATGTGGATACTAGTGGATATCATAGTGAGTATATGGACTCTAGTGATTATGATTCCCCCTATTTTGACAGTGAGGATGAAAATGACAATGAGGAAGACATTAGGAACCATTACATTGTCTTTGACCCTACAACAAAATGGGACCTCATGTACCCTGAGCTTGGTATGAGGTTTGCTAGCCTTTGCTCGCTTAAAACATTGCTTAACTTGTTATGCGGCAAATAATGGTTATGACCTAAAGTGGGCTAAAGCGAAACCAAAAGACTCCTAGTTGTTTGCAGGCACCCTAGTGTAAATGGAGGCTTTATGCTACCATGATGTAAAATGAACATCTATTCGAGATCAAGTCCTTGAGAGATATGCACAAGTGTGTGAGAAAGTATAAGCTTAAAATAGCTAGTCCATCTTGGATAGCTAAGATGTGTGCAACTGAGATTAGGAATTCTCATAGGTGGGGTTTAAAAGAAATGAAAGATTTTATTCTTAAGCATTATAAGGTAGATCCTGAAGCAATGTGCTAGGGCAAAAGCAATTGCATTGGTAGAGGTGAAAGAAGTTTTGAAGGAGCATTACAACAAGTTGTTTGATTATGAGTATGAAGCGAAGAAGCAACCACTGGAGCTCAATTTTTAGAAACTAAAAGTTCAGAAACATCACAGGATTTGCTCTTTGATAGGTTCTATATTTGTTTTGCTGCATTGAGAAAGGGATAGGTTGCAGGTTGTAGGCCAATGATTGGGCTTGATGGGTGTTTCCTGAAGGGGTTTTGTAAAGGCGAACTACTTTGTGCCGTGGGTAGGGATGGGAACAACAACTTCTACCCTATAGCATGGGCTATTGTGAAAACAGAGAGCAATGACACTTGGACTTGGTTCTTGCAGCTACTTAGAAATGACATAGGTTTCCACAATGGACAGGGGTTGACTTTGATATCTGATCAACAGAAGGTATGAACTATGTTTACTATTTTGATTTCCATATCTTAATTACGTAATTGTTTCATCTAACTATGTCTTTTAAATCAGGGACTTTTGAAAGCCATGGAGACTGTGTTTCCTGAAGCAGAGGTGAGAAATTATGCAAGACATGTCTATGCCAACTTGTAAATATCGGTGTGCAACTTAGGAATCTATTTTGGAAAGGAGCAAAACAGGGGACATTAGAAGAGCCGCACTACATATTTCTTGAGATTAAAGAATTGAACCAAGGTGCTTATCAAAGTTTGATCACAAGGGACCCTAGTAAGTGGTGTAGGGCATACTTTTCACCAAGTGTAGTTGTGAGGTAGAGAACAATATGGTGAGTCATTTAATTCTACATTGTAAAAGCTAGGACTAAGCCAATAATAAGTATGTTAGAAGACATTAGAGTTATTGTGATGTGTAGGTTAGCTCGAAACATGACCTTTTCACCAAGCTAGAAGATAATGTTTGTCGAAGAATAAGAAAGAAATTAGAAGTTTTGAAAGAGATTCGGAGATGGAGACCGAGCATAATGAGCAAAACAAATTTGAGGTGACAAAGGGAGGAGATGGATCTTGTGTTGACTTGGTTGAGAGGACATACGGTTGTAGGCATTGGCAATTATCAGGATCCCTTACACTCATGCAATATGTGCCATTTATTACATAGGGGATGAGCCTGATAATTTTGTTAGCCATTGGTTTCTCAAAGGTGAATAGAAGAAAGGAACAGGGGGAAAGGAACAACAATCAAGTTTCAAGGAAAGGTAGGAAGATGAAATGTACAAATTGCAATGGAGATGATCACAATGCCAAAAGTTGTAAGAATCCAAGAGTTGAGAATGACCTAGAACTTGACTTGAGGAGGAAAAGACAAAGAAAGAAAGCCCATGCAAGCGAGCGCACAGACACAAGGCAAACAATTGTTTCGTTTTTTAAATATTTCTCTTATTTATTGTGGTTGTGTATTAAGACATTGTATAATGTTGTTTTGCTATGTTTACTTGTAAAGGGTGAATTGAACCAACAATTGAACAAGTTCAACAAGAACCAACAGTTCAACAAGAACCAATAGTTGAAGAAGAACCAATAGTGAACAAAGGTAAGCACATTACTGTTTTTGATTTCTTTATGAAACTTGTATTTACAAGCAATTGATTTTTATTTGGTTTTAAAGAGTCAACAATGAAGCTTCAATGGATCCACATATTGGACCAATGCAAGAAAGCAATGAAGTCAGACCTCAATCTGAGCAAAGGTAAGAACATTATTGTTTTTTATTTCTTTTTGAAACTTGTGTTTAAAAGCAATTGATTTTTGTTTGGTTTTAAAGAGTGAACAATGAAGTTTCAATGGATCCACAATCTGAGCAAATGCAACAAACTGAGCAAAGACCATTTGTTCAACCAAGGCAAGCCAACATAAGAAAAAGAGCCAACCAAGGCAAGCCAACATAAGAAAAAGAGCACCTGGGAGGCCAAAGAAACTGTTACCAAGGAGGAATGTTCTAGTAGGGTTTGGAACTTATGTCAATCAAAACAGTGGAGATGCCTACATTGTGGTAAGAACTTGTTAATAGCTTTATGTTCAGATAATATTACTTGTTTAAAGTGTGTTTTCATATCACATTTACTCAACTTGTTGTCATGTGTTATAGAGAAATACGACTTCAGTTCCCTTTTACCATCAAGAAGAAGCACAAGACCAAAAGCAACAATTGGATTTGCAAGCATCCAACCAACTGTCCCAACAAATGTACCCACGGACACCACATCACCAAGGACCCCTACGAGCTAAATTCAGCAAATGAAGATGAAGTACCTTTGGTGGTCCTTCTCAAGGAAGCCAATCACCAAGGACCCCTCTGAAGCACAAGCATCAATTCCATCAACTTTCTCACCATCACCATTAAGCCTTGTGAAAAAAATCAAAGTGGAAAGAGGAGAAGATATTAGAAGGTCTCAAAGACTTTGGATTACTCAATTCAAGAAGACATGTGACACCCTGGTTCCTCCTACGTGTGATTTACTTGTCTTGTTATATGATTGACTTGTTAAACATGTTTGTTATACTTGTTTAAGTTGCATGTTAATTAATTTATGCCTTAATTCGTTATTTCATTTCATGTCTACGAGAATTGCTATGTTTATTACATTGTTGGGTTTGTTTCGGACTTAGTTTGAGCTTCGGATCATCTTAGAATGGTTTGGGAGTGTTTGGAATCACCTTTGGACAGCCTAGAATCATGTTAGACAGATTTTGGGAGTTATGCGGCCGCATAGGCGAGTGCGCAACCCCTCAAATCTGGATTGTATGCGGCCGCCCGCGCCGCATAGACGCCATGCGGCTGCCTTATGCGCCCGCATAGGAGCTATGCGGTCGCCTTATGCGTCCGCATAGAAGACCGGCAGTTTATGTTGACTTATCCATTTTGAAGATTTTTGACCAACTGATTGGCTCACATTAAGCCACGTCATCACCACCCCAAATCTGAAATTTTGGTTCACTAAAATAAGGAGAGAGACTTCATTCTCTCCATATTTTTCCCCCATTTCCTCCATTGAAGCTCTTGTGTGTGTGTGAGAGCTATAGTGAGATTAGTGTGTGTGCTTGGGTTCCGGAGATCGAACCACCCGATTGACGATCCGAGACTGTCATTGTGTTGGTGTTGAGTAAGGGAGCAACTTGTGTGGCTTTGATTTCATTTTTGTTGGCTTGATAATCGGTTCTAGGTAAGTAACTAAACCTCCTTCTTGATCATGTATGACTTTCTATAAATGTTGTTTTCATGTACAAATACCTAGGTTGGGATGAGTACATTATACTTGTGATATGTGTATGTGTTGAATGATGTTGGATGAACTAGGTTTTGAACTTTAACCTTCGGATTTGAGTAAATAGAGAACTTGAGACTTGAAATTGGGCAATCTTGCATATAGCATTGAAACCCTAATTTTACGAACTTTAGCAATGACTCCGAAAAGTTGATCTTAGGGAAGATTATGATTCCCCGAACAATATATTAAATTACTACAAGGTTTAGAGTTCGATTGATCGAGATTCTAGTCCTCCGTGTTTTGGTCTTGTTAAAGTAGAAACCTATGTGGCTCTCCGTGGATGAGAATTCTTACAAATATGTGTTGAATGATAATCGGTGATAGAATAGAATAATCTACTTGTCATTTGTCAAGTTCACTACTTTTGAACTTGATGGTTATTTGTATTAGATGAATAAGAACATCTATTTGTGCATTGTGTAAGTCCAGCTGGCGTCGTTGGTTAAGTAAGGTAGGACGACCTATGGTCTTCACAAATTAACATTTGTGATCGCTATAAGTCGCCGTACCGGAGTTTCACACACCCCTCTTCTATTGGCCACAGTTGAGAAGTAGCCACACTGTTGTAGCAATACGCATGGCTTTGGTTTGCTAAATTGAACTCAATGGTATTAATCGGGGACGTCGATACTACACACACGAGTATTGAGGCACATTTGGTTATTTGTGTATTGCAGGAGCAACGCAAGGATGAACAAAGAGATACAATATCCTTTATAATGTGGTTTATTACGAGTACTTATGTGAACATCAAAGTGTTACGTATGATTTATGTGAATTGTATGTCAATAATGATGTTACATGTTCAGTTGTGATATATACAAATGTATTATCATGTTATGATTACCAGTTGAGCATTATACCATGACATATAGTTGCATTTAGTAACTTATTGAGTTTTGACTCACCCCGTTTGTTGTTTATTTGTTTTCCTTAGATCCGAGCCAGCGGGAAGTTCGCGGTGAGGCCGGATAGTTTTAACGTTTAGCTCACATGTGGTCTTTTACTTCGTGAACCCTGGAGCTCTTTTGTTATTAGAGTTAGCAATTCTTTTGGTGAGGACGATTGGTTATGTAAAGTCATGTAGACTTTACTTTGGGTAGTGTTGATACATTGTCGTTACTTACTATTCTTTTGGTAGCCAACACGTGTATGTCGAGCTCGCATACTCTGTTATATTCTTATTTCAGTTATCTTCCCAAGCATGTTGTAGCTTGTGGTTTATGTACAGTTGTTCCGGCATGTTGTGGCCTAGGTAGTTGAAGTTGTTATTGATTTTCTACAAAACTTATACTTGTGTTTTATTAGTTAGGTTCCGGCTGTAACATCGCCGATGATTGATTTTATTTCATTAAGTTTTGTTGTTATGGCTTTGTGGTAAGCACGGGTTATTGCGCCACGTGCTTTTATTAATTGTTATTGTTATTTGCTTGTTGTTTTAGCGCGTCGACCTTGGGATTTCGTATTGGAATGCGGGTCGGGCATCACAAGACATCACTTAAGATCCATGGGAAAACCTTTGAAATTGATGACAATGACAATGTCAGAGAGGTTTAGCAAATGAAACAAATTGGTAGTCCTTTTGTGTGTGTGATTGAAACAATTTCGTAACCCTTTTGTTTTGATGAGGCTTGACAGGTTACTTGTAAGCATTTAGTTTGAATATAATACTTTTTTTATGGATAAACAGTTGTGCATGTTGAGAGGTTTGGAAACATTGTTGTGTATGTTGACAGGTTATACAAATGCATTTTGGTGCATTTTAGTGTTTGAAATGAGTGCAAAATTTATGTCAACAGATGCACTCAACAGCCACCAAATTGCAAGCCTTTTATACAAAAAAACAGGGTATTACACATGCACTCAACCAAATTGGGAGTAACACATTTCTTTGAAACACATTGCATTAGCCAATTATCAGCCCAACTAAGATGTTCAAATACACATTACATCACATTGAAATATATTACAATGTCATTACAACACTAAAAAACATTACATTACATTACATTGAAAAACATTGCAATGACATTACCAGCCCAACTAAGGAAGTAACATATTGCTAAAGGTTGTTTTGCATTGAGAATTGCCATTATCAGCCCAACAACCAATGTCCAACTTACCAACATTGCACACAAATACTTTTGTTCTCTTTGTTTTGCCTTCTGACATAATTCTTCAACTTTTCTCTCATGTAGCTTCACCTTTGCATTTTTTTCTTCAATTTTTCAGCTTCATCAACAACTTTTTTGAGTTGGATATCTAATTTCTCAACTTTATGCTTCAATCCCACTATTTGTGATCTCAGCCATCCAACAAGAATGATCTTTTTCGATCTCTCATTTAGTGCAGGGTCAATCAAAGAGAAGAACTTACAATGCTTAGTTATATCCTGAAAAACAATGCTAAATATAACTGGAAGAATTAAACATATTGAATCCTCTTGACAATTAAACAAGAATTAAACATTTCTTTTGATAGAATTATAAAGAATGTTGAAGACACTGCTGAACACTAGCAAAATCACCACCAGCAGCAGAGCTACATCAGCAAAGCACGGTGGATTCAATTTCTTCAATGTATAACACTAATGACAAATAGAAAAATGACAAAAAGAGCTTACTTTGTAATTTGGGCATCCAACGAACCTTCTACCTGAGTTCTCATCACTTCACGATGTCCACATTGTTGCTCGAATACCACAATGACAGAAGCAATTGAACTGTGTGTCATTTGATTGAGATTCGACCTCCTTCTCATCAAAAATTGGGGCTTCCATCTTAAAAGCCCTAATTGAGAAGATTGATGGCAAAAACCTTAGCAAAATTCTGGTGCAAAGGCAAGAACCAACCTTCAATTTCGCAATTTTCCTAACCCCAGCTCTAATCGATCAGTGTTGTTACCTATCGATTTTGAGCCCTAACCGTGCCTGGGTTTATGAGATGAAAAAGAAGATCACGTGTATCAAGCATGATCTTCTTACCGTTATAAATATCCACTTGGCTGCCACGGTGGACATTCAACACAAAAACATTTTTCACGTCAGACAATCGTTAAGTTTTTGGATGAAATGATAATGGGTGTGTCAATTGTTTCCAACTTATGCAAGTACATAGGGTAAAAGTGGGTGTTTGAGAGTACAATTGTTAATTCTGCTCCCCGACCATAGTACGTTGGTCAAAAACATAATAAACCCATTTTTTTATTATGCTTCTTCTGTTTACCGATGAAATGATATGTAATGTTTCTTACAAGTCAAGGAGAAAAAAAAAGAAAAAAAAAAAACAAATGCAGCACTAAACCATATACTTCGTCCATTCAACATAACTACAGTAGAACCCCTCTAAAGTGATATCGTTGGGACCGGAGAAAAATATCACTTTAGAGAGGTTATCACATGAGAGGGGTTTATATTTTTTTAGCTTCGAAACAATTAAAATTGGATTTTTGGCCAATAAATACATATACACCAAAAAATTAATGTCTATATTCAAGTCACCAAATGCTACACTCGATTGAGATATTTTTGTTACAACAAGACGACGATCACAAGGACCATTTGAAGACGATTCAGAAGAAGAAGGATAATGTAAAAATTATCAAACAAGCAAGCCTAGCACAAACTAGTATCTTAAATTATTTTTCAAATTCGTAAAGTATGTAAATATATAAGTATTTATTCAAAAATATCACTTTATGCTCAAGTTGGGAGATTTAGCACTAAGATTTTCTGAAAAAAATATTAGTTATTCCGATAGAGGGGTTATTAAATTTTAACACTGGACCGGGACTTTTTATCACTTCAGAGAGGTTATCAATTTAGAGAGGATCACTTTGTAGGGGTTCTACAGTAGTATAAACACTTGCTCATTTCAGGATCTTCACCATGAGTTCCATAAGCAGAACACTTGAAATTCTCTGCAGACTCTATACTAGAGAATAATATTAATTATAAAGAACATAAAGGTGGGTTCTCACACGCATGAGTTTGCGGTCTTCTGAACAGAGACATAGGCAAGTATTCAGTAGCCGTTACCTGCTTTGGCTGCAAGATTTCACATGTTTCACAGACTGCAACTACCGAATTCCATTTTATTTCACTATGTTCTCAGGATTTTGAATTCACATCCTTAATAAACTAAGCAATTTCTCCTGAACAGCTGCTGAGAAAATATTTTCGTCCTTCAGTAACCTTATGAATTCCTCTGCTTCTTCCACATCACCTCGCCCTTCCAAGTAATCCAAACACGTTGCTAATCTATCCTTGATGGGATTGGGAGGAGGTGGACATAATGGAATTGCTTTCTTCAGTGCTTTAATAGCTTCAACAACTTGATTATCTTCAATATACCCACCCGCCATAGAAAGCCATGTATAAAATGTTGGATCACCCCCTTTTGCTATACCACGACTCAGAAGGGCTTCTGCCTTCCCAAGATGACCATCTTTTATATAAGCATCAATCACAGTGTTTGGTATTCGGAAGTCATAGGATATGACTCTTGATTCCCATTCATCAAGAATCTTCTCAGCACCTTCAATGTCATCAAACATCAAAACTGAGCTAATCATGCTCAGATAATCCTTGTTCCAGATTCTCTTATTCTTATACAGATTCCAGATTCGACACAGCTCATCTCGCCTCCCAATTTTACCATACATTCTGAGCAGAAAACCAAAGGCAGCAGCTCTTTCACTGGGGTTTCTGTTTTTCATCAGTACTTCAATTTTCTTAAGCATTTCCAAAGCTTTGTCTACCAGGCCAACTTTACAATAAGCAGTTGCTGCAACAGAATAAGACTTCCAATCCAAAACAATCCGGGAATCGGATTCCATTCTCGTCATGATCATGTCTATCCCATTACTATTGGAAGCAGCAGCATAAGCACTTAAGCAGGTGGTGAATGTATAATTGTCACCATTGATGCCCTTTTCTTCCATCTCATGCAGCAAGGCCTCTAGCTTCTCCAAATTACCTACGTGATAATAAAGACCCAATAAAATATTGTAGGCCAACCTTATCTTAACATTCTTCATATCCCGTATTTTTTGCATGATGCCTTCTGCTTTTTCTACAGACTTGTTCTTGGCATAGCAGTTCAGAAGAGCAGTGTAAATTTCGATGCCTTTAAATACTTGTGGGGTGTTCTTAAAATATTCCTCAGCTTGTTCCAGGCCATGAACTTTATATATCAAATTCAGTCTGATGACAACATCAACCCCCGAAAGGGGAAAGTATCTTTTGTCAGTCATCCACTGAGATATCTGCAAAGAAAATTAAAACAAATTTCAGTATGAATTATGACATCACAAGATTATTGATGGGTGAGTAGTGAGCTGAACTTTAATATTGCAATCACCCTATGTATAGAGGGCGAATATATGGTGAACTGGGCTTTAGTGTGCACTATGTGCTAATACTGCATGTGTGCTTCGCACATGAGTTACAGTGAAACCATGCTGCTCATGCCTATGAATTCAATCAAATCAATATCTCTTAATTTACTAGGTGTGAGATAAACGATAAAACAACCAACCAAAACCCAAACGCAAGATCTGGTGAACAATCCACTAACAGAAAAATAGACACTTGATTCCCCAAGAAGATATTTAAGTTCAGCAAACAAAGGGAAGTAATTACAATCAGAGCAGCACATAAAAAGACAAAGCATTGAGGATATCAACACTAGTTGGTGGAAAGAGAATAGAATTGACCCAATATTTACAGCTTTATATTGTACTAATGATTTTTTCAAAGCGTATCCTTAAGGCCAAGGCAGAGATAAAGTGGTAAGAACCACTAGCTTTTTAGAAGGGAAGGCTGAATAACATTTTAGAATCAGCTGTTCAAATCAATTAGAGTTCTTAGGAAACATTGTTAGTTGTGGACTCGTAGATTAACCCCTTGATAGTACTCCTCTATCCAAATGGCATGCCCTTGTGTATAACTACATTTTGATGAATGAGAATTTGTTTGTTTCCTCTCTCCAAACCTTATATAGGTTATCCTGCTTCTCTCTCTACTTTCAGTCTCTGTTCATCATTTCTAGCTTAATCTTACATCACATAGTCAGATTACAATTCATTCTTAGAAGAGTGTTAACGTTCTTGCATACCGAATTTCTTATTAATTGTTAATTTGAGTTATGTGTTTAGTATAATTATTAAGTCCATACCAAACCCAAAGTTTCCCACATAAGAGCTAACATTAATACAAGAAAGGACTAACTTTTCCCCTAACTCAAACTATTAACTCTGATGACCCATTTATTATAAAGCATAAAATTGAATAATGTTGAACAAAATAGAGAAGCAAGACAGAGATTAAATGATTTAATGAAAGGAGAACCTCAAGGGCATGCTTGAATCGTCGATATTTTTGCATTTCTCTGATGATGCGCTGAAGCTCTCCTTGATTGACGTTCCTCCCTTCTTGGACCCATTGATCAAGCACTGGTACCATGGAAATGTTGGGGTCACCCAATGGTGAAAGTCTTCTGTACAATATATCAGATCTTGAACGTGATGGTATTGGCGTTGTGCTAAAGAAGTGCTTAGTGGCATTTTGACAAACAGCTTGTGCGCGTGAACGGAGTAAGGAATAGGCATACAGCTTCATTAGGAGAGAGAACTATGATGGTTAGGGTTTATGGTGGAGAGTGAGGGCTAGGGTTTAATGGTTTATGGTGGGGAGAGAGGGATTTTTGAAGTGGACGCCCCGATAGCCCACACTTAAAGTTGAGCGACAAAACATCGGACTACCCTCCTTGAACCAATTCGAATCATCATGGCTATCTAATAGCATAGCCAATACAACTATGAATTTGATTTTATGCTGTGTTAATTAAATGACTAATGTTATGTGTATGCTGTGTTAATTAAATGAGTAATGTTATGTGTATCTAAAGATGCATCAAATGTGCACCAAAATTATCTTTGACATTTTCGATTAGTTAAATAATTTGTAGGTCTTATCACTTAAAAGATCGACCAACCAAAGATGTCAAGTGTAAAATTAGTACATATTTGGTGCACGTAGCATTACTCTAATTAAAACTCTCAATAGTATGTGGGAGAAATTTTTATCTTCTTCATGGACATTCAATTAAAAGAGACCTCCTCAATGCAATTGTCTATTTGATTTCATGTAGCGTGAGTCTTACAACTAAAGTAAAAATTAATAAAATATTAAAAAATAAAAGAAAACAAGAGTTATTTCTTAAAAGAAAAATGCTAATGAAGGATGTCAAAATATTGAGTCTTATCGAGAATGTGAAAAAAAAAAATTGGTTAACATATTTTCCACAACTACATTGATTTATTATTTTTTCAAAGAAGGTCTAAATTCTAGGTGACGCTTAAATTTTTCTACATTTACATCTGCATTGATGATGTTCTAAAAGTCACTAGTTGTTCAATATACTCCCTCCATTTTTAATAAATAGTCCATTTTCATTTTTAATCTGTTTAAAAAAATGTTCTCTTGCTATTTTTTTATTTTTTGAAATTTATCTTTACTATTTTATCCTTGATTCAAGTCTCACTTTAATTGAGATGGGTCTCACTCACTCATGAATATCCTTCGAAAATACGCGATATCCTAATATTTATAATAGAATCAATTATTTTTTCTTAATTTATATGTCGTATCAAGCGGAAGGAATACTATTTTCTACTTTTTTTACCATTCCTCTATTTGAAAAATTTTAATTTCATCATCGTACTTCTAAAATTACAAATTTAACAATTGCATTAGTATTTAATTGTTAATATAAGCAAAATTGATAGTTAAATCTACTCATAGGCAATGTCTAGGAGTAATATTTGACAAATGATACTGATTGCATCAAACCATCTAGTAGGAAATAACAACTAAAAATATTTACTCCTAGACAATTTGTAGTACATTTGAATATCAAGGATTTGATTGAGAGAAACTAGCTGGTAAATTTAATTTTACTTACTTCCTATATATGACATTCGAACGAACATTAACGGCACATAAAATGAGCTTTAAATCTTATCCGCTCCCTATCACACTTCGTGTCTCACTTCATCTTAGTCTTGCACGTGTCTTTGTTATTTTAACTTGTCTTCTTCTTACAATTTTACAAAAAACGTGTAAACTGAGATTTAATGAGAGAGTGTGATAGGGAGTGGAAAAGATTTGAAGTCAAACCGAACTATGAACCTAAGTCGCATAAACAAGAACAGGAGCCAAAACAAATGCAACTGTTTGACCTTTATGATCTAGTCGCCATTGCTAATTCAGAGAAAAAGTATTTTCTAGCATATACACTAAATACCTTCAATTGCTTTCCATTGACGAATATGACCTTTGGTTCATAGTTAGGTTCAAGATTGAATTATAATAACAAAAAGAGTTATTTTCCTAACGAAGAGCCATGCCAAGAGACATGGCCCGGCCCAGCCCAAACTACAAAGACGAGTCCGAGGCCCACCATAGTGCGAGCAGACACACCTCATCAAGGAGCTTTGGAAACCCTCCAAGAGACTAGCGAGCATAATCCTTCTGCGGGGACCAGGATGCAGCGAGCAGGACATGCCTCCCCGTCCACTCCGCGGATATTCGTGAGATGTGGCCACGTGACGTAACGTCGTTGCAGGCATGCTCGACGCTACGCCCACTACTCTAGGATTTATGGCCACTACAGCAGTAATGCCCACCATTACTACCATTATGGCAAGCGCTAATGCTAGCCTCTATATAAGCTTTGGACAAGGTACGCACACTTTTACTAGCAAATACACTCTGTCGAACTGAGATTTGAGCCATACATATGGGGCGGATCTAAAGGCAAGGGGAGGGGGGACTCAAGCCTACCTCAAAATTTGCCAAATAAAAATTATGTAACCCAAATTTATATGGCAATCCCCTCACTAACTCCACTCTCCACCCATTCTCTCTCCATCAATCACCAAGTCTTCAAGAAACTCTGCAGTACTCATCTGAAATCCTCTCTCCCTCATTCACTCAGTATAATTATGTATGTAATAAGCAAGGCTCCTTAAGTCACCAACTATATGTAACTTCTTTTTCGATAAATGAAGTTATTTTGCATGGTTATTACTGTTTACAATATTTTTTAAATACCAACCCACGTAGTACCAAAATCCTAGATCCGCCCCTGGCCACACACTTACTCTCACACCAGAGTGCCTTTGCAAGGTAAGCCCCTACATTCACCTAGTATTTTCTCTCTTGTTTGGTAGGGGGAGCAAAGCCCAAATATTCGTATTCACTCCCGGAGCAACCTACGATATTTTATGTAACTTGACTGAGTCCCTTGCTTTCATCAGAAGGGATACTACATGGTTCTACTTAATATCGACAACTCTTGTATTTTCTTTCAATTTGTTACAAGGTGTGTGTGTGTGTGTGTGTCACCGGATATATATAAGTACTTGGAGAATATGAGTTTCAAATGTTTCAAAAGACTAAGGGTTTTGATAGGAAGTGCGAAGTGAAGACTTAGTCTTCATAATTGATTCTAAATTGATAGGGAGCTGGTGTATGAAGCTTCATACTTCATGTGTTCTCTATCCCACATGGAGAAATAACAAGAAACCCGAAGACTTGGTTCCCCTACTTTTGTGCTTACCCATGTATGTTGGTTTAGTTCAAAGTTTAAATCTCACACCTTATGAGTGAAGAAGATTTGTGACTTAGTCTTTAATTTAAGGGAATGACTAAGTGAATTCCATTTTTACCTCAAACAAGATTAATTGACAGTGCATTCTTGCACGCCTCGAGAATTCTTTTTTTTTTTGCCAAATTCAATTTCGGGAAACTTTCTTTTGTGATTTGTTTTATCAGATTCTGAAAAGCTTTTACAACAAGTACTAGGAGTAGTTTATTTCGTTTTTCAGCCTTTATCATGGATTCAGAGTCTTAAAAGCTAGGCCGAGAGAAAGGCTTCGGGTTTTCGGAAAAAAATAATGTTTCTGATACAATTTTACTAATATAAAATGACATTGGATGCCAAGCTCGGTATTTCAACCAGATTTGAGCTGCAGGCAAATTCGCAAGCATCAGGACCCACCCAACCCTACATTGTTATATGTTGTGGAGAGCAGTCTTCGAAGATCCAGTAATCAATAGGATCTCAAGAACTCAACTTGACTTAATCAGTGAAAAACTGTTGTTTCATACCTCGAAAGTCGAGCTAGATCATCTTCTAGTGAAATACCATGAACAACGACCTTTTTCCCTCAACCTTGAGAGAACTTCCATCAAGTAATGTGTCCTCATAAGACTAAGAAACTACTCCTATAATTGAAGAAAAGAATGGAAAGAGAAGGACAAGCACAAAGGCTTTTCTTGATTAAGATTTATACCAAGTTTTTGTTGTGCATAACTCAATTTTCAGCATGGGACATATACTGGGGAGGGGGAGGGGAGGGACTCCAAATAATAAAGATTTATACCAAAATTCGGCAGTAAATATTTAAAATCCAGAGCGGATTTACAGAATCATATTGTGAGAAGCGTTCCCACAAAATCATAACTCAATTTGTCAAAAACAAGCTAAATAAGGTACTCCCTCATTTTCTGATAAAGAGTCCACTGTACTCTTTCAGAATGTTTCATGTAAATAGTCTACTTGAAAAAAAAAAATTTGCTTATAATCTTTATAATTTTATAACTTTATCCTTTAAATGTAGTATAAACATATTAACTATACTTAAATATTTTTGTAATTATGACAAATTTTGATACTACTTATATATCCTTTAATTATTAAACTTTTAAAACGTGAACTCTTTGGGTGGAACAGACGGAGTATTTTCTACTACTATACTCGGACTCTTTTTGTTTTCTATCTTGCTGACTTGTTAACTTTCATGCTAGTACTCTGCTCGATACATACTTGCTTTAGTCACAACCACTTTTGTTATCCACTTAACACTACACCATCATGGGATATATTTAAAGCTACAATAGCACATTAGAATACCTAGCTAATAGTAGTTCATAACAACATTCACCAAAGATTTCCAAAATTTAATACAACTACGCCCTCAATTCTAATGCAAAGAGTCCACTATTTTATTTTGAGTCAACTTTAAAAAATTATGCTTACAATCTCTAAAAACTTTTCAACTTTACCCTCTATATGTAATATAACCATCTTGACTTTGCTCAAGCATTTTTATAATTATGATATACTCTGATGACACTTATATATCCCTTAATTATGAAACTTTTTAAACATGAACTATTTAGGCGAAACGGAGATAGTATCTAATAATTTAGTGAGCATATATATACATTTCCAATCACCATAAACATGCATAAATTCTAAATAACATATATACGGAAAATTATCAAAATGACCAACGTACTATCATTTAGTAACCGATTTCATCCTGTGCTCCCACTATCCTAAAATTGACCAGTGTACTCACTGATTGAGTCCAATGTGGCCCTTCCCGTTAACTTTCCATATTCTTTTCTAACAGGACTGCTAACGTAGTTAACGATGCTAATTTATGAGGGGTATTTTTGTCCTTTCTTTCCAAATCTCACCACCCAACCCACACCCACATACACTGGGCGGTGAGATTTGGAAGGAAAGGACAAAAATACCCCTCATAAATTAGCTTCGTTAACCACGTTAGCAATTTCGTTAGAAAATTGGATGAAAAGTTAACGGGAGGAACCACATTGGACTCAATTAGTGAGTACACTGGTCAATTTTAAGATATTGAGTACAGGGTGAAATCGATTACTAAATTTAATAATTTTCCCACTTATATATTCATTCATAACATTTGACAAAAGTAATAGGAAAATTTTATGTTAAATCATACTCCCCGTCCCAAGAAAGGACGGGTCAAACTCTTTAACATTATAACTTTACATGTTTGTCCCTTGTTTCAAAAATGGGACTTTGTTTTTTTAGACAAACCACACAAAAAAGAGGGACTTTATTTTTGGGATAGAGGGAGTAAAATTTTCAACAGATCAGACTAAAAGGAAATTATAATAGAAGTAATGTATAACAACCTGAAATCCATTGATTGGGCAGTGAGAGAATGGACATGTTGGGATCAACAATTTGTAGGGTTAAGATTTAATGAAATATGGAGTATGATAGGGAGTGAGATAAAAGATTTGACACAAGCTAAGCTTCTACTGCCTAGCTCAGTCAAAGGAAAACCCATGGACTTGAATCAATTCGATGGTTGGGCCTGGCCCAAATATTGTTTTGGCTTGAGGTTATAGGATCCAATTTGTGGCATATATCAAGTATGGCCGCCTGACCCGACAAAACAACTTATATGGCCTTTGGGTCGCTCCTTTAAAAGGAAGAGAACAAAAGGGAGTAAAAGTGAACTTCCAAAATGCCCATTCCAGTTAAGACGGTGACTTACGTGTCGTTTAATCGACAACGAAACGATCACTAAACGGCTATTTGATCGTTTAAACTAATACTAAACGTTGAATAAACGATTAAACGAATAATGGAACGATTAAACGTTCATTAAAAGGTTTATCAAACGGTTAAAGGAAAGTAAGTTCACCTTGAACGTTTAAACGTGTACCAAACGGGCTGACCAAAATTTTAAACGAATAGTTTGACCGTTTAAACGCCTTGAACGATTAAACGTGTACCAACTGTTCACATCGCGATTCACGAATGTTCACATCGCGATGCACTAATGTTTGCATCGCAATTCAGTAATATTAGCATTACGATGAACTTATTAATCATTGCGATTGGAAAATTTTAAAAATGCAATGAACCAAACTACAAACTAATTTAAGCCATAAATAAAACAAGCGCGAAACACAAAAACAGAACGTTTCATCTCACTTTCATTGTCTGCACACAAAAAAAAAATTCATCTCACTTCCATTGTCTACACCAAGAACTTCTCTCCAAATCAAGTGTTAACGTATAAGAGAATTATTTCTTCTCCACGAACCGAATACACAATCAACAAAAATGGCCAAAACGACGAAGGAAACTCGGACAACGGGTGTGAAATTTACGTTTAAACGTTTGTTTGAAATTAAATAAAATAAATTAAACGATGAAAGAATATTTAGCGTTTAAACAACCAAATTAAACTTCTAAACATTTCATATACACTTTGGGTTGTGATGTATTCTGTGGAAATGAATGGTTGATATTAATGGGTTGTTTTAATTTATATTAAAATTTTCCTACCGGTTGGCCGAACAGTCTCCTTTGGGCTTTGGGATTACACTTTGGGAAACGGGGGGAAATAAATGAGCATATTAAACACATATTTTAAACTAACCGTTTAAATGGATAGAATAAACGAGTAGATTAAACGGTTATTTTTAAACTATTCCACTTAAACCCATGTGAAGTTTATCTTTTTTGTCAAAAATATGAATATGTACTTAATACAACAATATGAATATGTACTTAATACAACTTAAAAACTAATATTTCAGTAAATATGAATATGTTCGCATCGCGATGCACGAATGTTTGCATCGCGATGCGCTAATGTTTGCATCGCGATTAAAGAATGTTTGAATCGCGATTCACGATGTTGACATCGCGATGCACTAATATTTGCATCGCGATTAAGATGAACTTATTAATCATCGCGTTTGGGAAATTTTAAAAATGCGATGAACCAAACTACAAACTAATTTAAGCCATAAATAAAACAATCGCGAAACAAAAACGAACGTTTCATCTCACTTCCATTGTCGCACACAAAAAAATTTCATCTCACTTCCATTGTCTACACCAAAGAACTTCTTCTCTCGAAATCGAGTGTTAACGTATAAGAGAATTATTTCTTCTCCACGAACCGAATACACAAACAACAAAAATGGCCAAAACGACGAAGGAAACTCGGACAACGGTGTGTATTTCTTCTACATTATTTGAAAAATTATGAAATGCTTTTATTCAATTTGTGAGTCCGTGTTAAAATACACAATTACTAAACGAACATTTTGACCGTTTAAACAACATTTTGACCGTTTAAACGCATACTAAACGATCATCGTTTTGTTCACAACTACTTAAGTTAATTTCCTTCTATTTTCGACCACGTTTACCTTAAACCCTTTACCCTAAACGATCATCGCTTTGTTCACAACTACTTCAACTCAACCGTTTGTGCTTGAATCGAGTTCCATAGTTCGAATCTTCTTCGTTGGGTTTACGACCACACTTCAACATCCGTAAAATCACAAAAGGTAATTCTTCGAAAGACCACAAAAAAACCCTTTCCTCTATTTGCATTTCGTTTATCGAGCACACTCCAACTCACACTTCAACATCCGTAAAATCACAAAAGATAATTCTTCCAAAACGTTTAACCCTCGTTCGGTTATCGTTTATAATTTATTTTTTGCAACTTTATTTTTGGCAATTTATTTCGTTCTATGTTTGGTTTAGGTTTTATGTTCTTTTGATTGCACTTTTTGTAAAAATTTTAAAATGAATTGTTTTCGTCTTTTCGTTTACGTTTATATTTCAATTGCGACAATATGGCATTCCTTCTTGAGCGTTCAAAATGGTTCGACTCAAAAGTTACTTGCCGGTGTAGACTACACATAGTAGATGAAGTGTATAACAAATTAGACGATGCACACAAAGATCTATTCAAGACATCCCGCTTTGGAAACTTGTACAAGATGCGGGATAATATGAATATGGTGGGCAAACTTACCCATGCACTAAATATGATGAGGATTAAACCAATCAATGATTTAAACGAGGTCGGTTTTGTATTGGGGTAAAAAGATCAGATTTGGCTTCTCGGACTATACCCTCATTCTTGGATTACACCTGGTATTGAGGAAAATTTCATTTCGAAATCCCTGGTGGAAACAGATTGAGGAATGAATATTTTGGTGGAGTGAAAAATCCATCAAGCCTAAAGAATTGATGGAGGCATTTCGAATCGGGCAAACAATGAGGAGGACCGATACAAGGCTCTCTCTTGTATATGAATATGTTTTGAGAGCTCGGGAAAACACGACACAAATTGACGCAATGGTTTTGGATATTGTCGACAACTTAGAGGTGTTCAATAGATATCCATGGGGAACAAGGACTTATAATCACCTCCTAGTTGGACCGACAAGAAAAATTGAAGGTCGCGCAAACCATGTATCGTACTATGGCTTCACATATGCACTACGTAAATGTTTAAAATCAGTTATTGATTAAATAACAACTATTTATACTCATATCATGTTTCTAACATACAATTTTCTGTAGGTTTGGGCATTTGAGTCCTTCTAAGCATAAGAAAGGCGTTTAATTTGCAAGAGACGGAGCAAAAACAGCCTAGGATGTGTAAGTGGAAGATGGTGGGAAAGTTTGCGAGAAAATGCCAAATATGATAAGGTTCTTGCATTCTTTGGAGACATCACGTAAAGAATTAAGAGAACTTTCATATTTTTGTTGTTGTTTGTTGATATGATTTGAGAGAGATGAAGAATTGAGAGAATTTTCTTATTGATTTATGAAAAAGAAATACATTGTAGAAAGGAAAGTTCATACCATTTTACGAGAGAGAGAGAGTATATATACGCTCTCTTATAACCAACTTAATCCGAAAAAATTAACACATCACTTACACCCTTAAGCTATTAAGAAATTACACACACCACCCATACAACTTATATGTGTTGTTTGTGAATTGGCGGATGGTGGTTTCATGCCATTGACCTCGACCTCGAAGAATCTCTTCTCCCTTACGTTCTTGATTATCCGTTGACGTGGGCACAAAATTTTGATTATTATATTGAGGAAGAGGCGATGAGGCAAATGAGGCAGATGAAGACGTTGCACCCGAACACCAATCTCCACAACGAGAGAAGAAGCATCACCTTCGATGTGCGTCAACCGAAATCAATGTGGGAGATGCTCGTAGGGATGCACGTATAGATGCCAATACAGATGCCACTACAATGCCCCTAGAGGTACCCCTCCGGATCATTTTTTCATTGATTTGATGAGGAGGTTTTGGATTCGTGGCAAATTTGGAGAGGTCTTTGGGGAGCAAGATCGATGCATTAGACCGAAGGTCGATGCATTAGACCAAAAGGTTGATGCATTGATTGTGCAAAGGAGGGAGAGGTCGAGCCCTAAGGGTGATAGTGTTTCGGCGGACATCGGTCTGAGGGGAGGCGGGATGTTTTGGGAATGGAGACCGGGCGGAACCACGAGGCTTGTGTGGAGACACACAATGAGGATCAAGTGGAGATGGGGACGATCTGAGCCCGAGAGGACTCTTACCGAGGATCTGTGGAGGCAGAGCAGTGCCCGACTGGGATAATGTCGAGGAAGAGCAGGCCGTGGATAATTCGAGAATCGAGGAGAGCTCAAATCAAGGAGGATTTAGAGTTAAAAGGACAAGAAAAGAGCTCGAATGGGAATGTTCGAGGCGGAGTGAAGAGACAGAGAAAACCATCGGCGTTTGTGAGAACTCCCTACACTATGGAGTGAGCCCTCCGGTAATAGAAAAATCCAACATTCGTCGATGGTTCTGAAATTGATCACTTCCGTGATCCGGACCTGCTAAGCTCGAACGGTTCATGCGTTGGTACGAAACGTACTAAGTAGGACTCTTAACTTTCCTATTCAAATAACAATTAACTAGTTGGTTATTTTTTGTTATCATTTTATTTGATTACTTATGCAATTTCTTAATTTTCATAGATCGAAAAGTTTGACTTTAGGTGAATATCATATCGCCGATGGCAAAGAGTGGTTTAAAGTTGCTCTATCGGAAAGATTATTTCTTGACGATCGGGTAAGTTATTTTATTAAATTAATTACATTCTAACTTAATAATACTGTTTAACTCTCATATTTTAATTTTTGCCTTTTTCAAAGATATTGATTTGGCCATCTCTTTGATGAGAGAAAGGCAAATGAAGTATCCTTTATCTTTTGGGCGGCACCCTGGAGCTCTAATGGACACCTGTTACTAGAGAACATTAGGATTGAGGTGTCAATTTTGAAGACTAGTTACCCAAGTAAAAAGAGTTTCAAAACTACAAGTTCCCTCCACATATTATGAAATTTGTCGACGGAACTTGGTCCTCAAATGGGAGATCATGGAAAGAATGTACTCACGTATACTTTCCATCGAAATCAACAAGCCGGATTTTATGCGTGGTTGAGTTTGAGAAGTCAAAGCGTATGTATATGACCCGATCAATCCGCCTAACCGCAAGCAAATTGATGCTCAATTAGACCGCTATCAAATGTATCCCACGAATGGCAAAGCAGGTTGGAATTAACATTAAATGTAGTAGACTCATCATAGACAGGTCAAAGGCTATCCAAGACAAAGTGTGGGGTAAGTGATCCATTAAATTGATATGTTTTGCTATATTAAAATTATTCATTGACTGTATGAAATAATTGGTGGTTTGAATATGTCACAGGGGTCCATGTGGAGTTTTTGTGCTCAAATATATGGAGTTTTTAACCACAGGGAAGTCGGTGGAACTTGTAGACAATCCTCATATAATGAAATGGAGGAAGAAGTTAGGCTGAGACCTTTATTGTTTAGATCTAGATCCATAAAGACTGTAATATAATTTGTTTATAATTAGATCGTAGTTAGTTGTTTATAGTTAATATATTATGTTCTTTTTGGGATCTTGACATGTCTTTGATTCAAAAAGGTGATTATAGCGATGCAAACATTCATCAATCGAGATGCACATGTGATTCATCGCGATTTAGAAATCATGCATCGCGATTCTGAGACTTTGCATCCTGATTCTTTACAAAAATTACATGTACACTTGACTTAAAATTATGAAAATTTAGTAAATTTACCATTCATTACACCACAGCCACCTTCAGAATTCAAATTTCATTCAAAATCTACTAAAGTACAAAACTTGTGTGTAGTCATCCTGATTAATTCATCGCGATGCAACGATTCACGCATCGCGATGCGAATGAGATACATCGCGATGCAAAAATAATTCATCGCGATTCATATATCATGCATCGCGATTTAGAAATCATGCATCGCGATTCTGAGACCTTGCATCCTGATTCTTTACAAAAATTACATGTACACTTGATTTAAAATTATGAAAATTTAGTAAATTGGTTACACCACAACCATCTTCAGAATTCAAATTTCATTCAAAATTTACTAAAGTACAAAACTTGTGTGTAGTCATCCTGATTAATTCATCGCGATGCAACGATTCATGCATCGCGATGCGAATGAGATCCATCGCGATGCATAAATAATTCATCGCGATTCATAGATCATGCATCGCGATTTAGAAATCATGCATCGCGATTCTGAGACCTTGCATCCTGATTCTTTACAAAAATTACATGTACACTTGACTTAAAATTATGAAAATTTAGTAAATTTACCATTCATTACACCACAACCATCTTCAGAATTCAAATTTCATTCAAAAATCACTAAAGTACAAAACCTGTGTGTAGTCATTCTGATTAATTCATCGCGATTCAGATGTGATTCATCGCGATGCAGAAATCATTCAAAAATTTACCAATGTGAATTACATGTACATATCATTACCCCACAATCACCTTCAGAATTCAAATTTCATTCAAAAAATTACAAAATTTACAAGACTTGTGTACTCATCATATATATATATATATATATATATATATATACAAAAATTACAAAATTCCAAAATTTACAATTATTACAAAATTGGATGTCCGCCAGTTCATTTCTTCATGTGCCCCCCTGCTATCATCATCCCCTGAACTATTCTCGCTCTGTATTTGTTGCATTGATGAATGTCATATTTTTTGGGTATTGATGACCCGGCTAATAGATATTCAATCAACATGCAGACGATGATGCCGCAGTCTTCAGTGTTTGGCGCTTGTTGGGGTGATTCTGCACATGTTTTTATCGGACATTTGAAGTTTTTCTGGCTTAATCCTTTGAATCTTTTGGATGTTTTATCCAGGGGCAATTCTTTTATTATTTCACGCATCTTTCCTTCAACGTGGTTTACCTGTAAAGTAAAATATTCACAAAAAAAAATAAAAAACAAAAACAAAAACAAAAAAAATAGTTAATGCGTGATTATTTTCAGTTGTATTTTGATTAAATAGTCGTAGATTACTCACTAGTTTCTTTGCCCTTTCCAAATGCCAATCTTTCTTTGCCTTTGGCTGGATGTAAGAGTTGTAGAGGGTCCAGGACATTAATGGTTCTGAGAAAACCAGTAGTGTCCAGTGATCACAGACTCCAGTCTGTTCATTTCCCGCACCAGGTGTGTTGATAGGGAAGATGAATAACTCATCATCAGTTTTCATTGCCTCTTTCAACACGTTGTCTATCTTTGCTTCTACGACGGTCGAAATCTACCCCACCTCTTACAACAAAGTTCTAAATTACGTTTCAATGTTAGTTTTCAGCAATCAATTAATAATCTTATACGTTAAGGAATTAGGATGATTCTTACCCAGCTATCAGATGTAAAAACAGTTCCAATTCTGGGTTTTTTCCTTTTGTGGAGTATTTGTTGTACGACATGTGCCCATGTGTCGATGTGCTGTAAACAAAGAAAACTAGTTATTCTTTCTGAAAATAAAATATCACATATCAAAGCTTAATAAGTACAATACATACAAAGTTTTCTAGTTTATCGTTGTGTAAGATGGGCAGTGTACTTCTCAGGTCCATTACTGGGATAATGTCTCCAGCTTGCAAGACAAGCGCGCTGCATAATGTGAGGAGCATATTAATATGTCAGAACAAAAACCATATTGACGTAAGTATTATCAGAAGCATGAATAATTTGATATTTTGAAATTTAACAATATTAGTTTCACTTACTCCTCTCCCCCAAATTTTTGGTAAATATGGATCATTGCATCCCTCACTTCTTTCGTCATGACCTTAACAGGCTCATGATCATCGTTGAGTGGTAGTTGGGGATCTGTGTTTCTTTTCTTATAAAGGGGAATATCATCCCCTTTGTCCCCGCATGAATCCCCTTTATTCTTCCTCTTGCGGTCTGCTCGTTCTTTTACGCCTTTGGCCAATGAAGAAGGAGACATGGCACTTTTCTTTCTAAACTCAGCAGCATTAACACAATCATCCGAATCATCATCTGTTTCAGTATCTTCTTCAGATTCTTTCTTTGACGTGGTTTGTACGTCCTTCAGAATCGATCGGATGGTTTCATCTGTTTCGCTTGGTTGCTGGGGTTGTTGCTGTTGTGCCCTTAGCATCTCCATCTCTTCTGCCATTGTTGATAGTTTGTTGCTAAGAGCTTGAACCTCAGTTTCAGCTTGAAGAAGTTTCAAATTCATTGCAGCTTGTTGCTCTTGGGCCTGGTCGGTTGATTTTTGTTCAAGCTTTGCTAATTCATATTTCAGATTTTCAACTTCGGTAGCCTTAGCTTCTACTGTCTTTGATTTTTCAACCAACTCAGTTTGGAGCATCTGCATTTGTTCTTTGCTGGCACTGAATTCAACTCTTAAGCTTTCTATTTCTTCACGTAGCTTCAAATTCAATTCATCCGTATGCGACGTTAGATTTTCGCGTCGCTTGTTGCTTTTCGGATGATTTTTCCAGCTTGGCTAATTCAGATTTGAGAGATTCTATTTCAGCATCATTAGCCTCTATTTCAGCATATTTAGCGTCTATTTCAGCATACTTTTCAGTCAACTCAGTTTGTAGCCTCTCTATTTCGTTGTGATTGGCATATAGTTGAGAGGAACTTTCATCCATTTTGGCGTTGAGCGACTTGCTTTTATTTTGCTCTTCAAGCAACTGAGTTTTCAACAATTCAATTTCATTGTCCTTTTCTTGAATTTCTTTGTCCTTTGATTCAATTGTGGACAATTGCTTGATCAGCTCCTCTTTTAAATTCCTGCAACAGTTGTTTTCAACTTGTTGCGTATCATCAATCTCAGTTTCAAAGAGGCCAGTGTCAAAAAATTCTGTTTCTTTTTCTGCTCCCTGAATTTGAAGTTGAGCATCCTTATCAGCACACATTTCTTCTTCATGTGTTTTGATTCCCCAGAATGTTTCTATTTCAGTTGGTGTTGCCTTGGGGAAATGATGAAATTTCTGCAAAAGCAAGAAAGTAAATGTAATACAATGTTAGGGGAGATGCATCGAAAATGCATTGTTTGTTATTTGTAACTAGATAATAAAGGCACATTTTATACACTTACTTTTTTCTTCATGACAGAATTGAAATCTGATTTTTTAAAAATGTTTGACATCCCTGATAGATCCCATTTGAGTAACCTTGGGATATCCTCTTCTATAATTGGTTTGATGATGTTGGTTCGCTCGCATAACCAATACTGCATGTGCAAATTCAACCCTCTTGTTAGTACAAACAAATCAATATGCACTGTATATGGAAATTTGAAATTAGTTACAAGTGAGTGTAAAAAAGTTACCGGTAGCAGCAGCACGCATTTCTCCACGTTGTCATCCTTTCTAGTTTCTAAGGCATTTATCAACCTGTCGACAATATGGTCTGACCAATTGTAGGTTGAAATTTTGTCGAAGTCCGATATTATATTGATATATGCCCATGGTATGTAACTGCTAGTTGTTGGGACAAGGAAGGTTGCAAGAACAAGCAGTGTCGTCAAAATTGCAACGTCGTTAATTTCCCTTTGATCTTCACTAGGCATAATGGCCTGAATCCGATTACATATAAGGGTTGGGCTAAGCTTGAAGTCTTTTGATTTCCTTGATTCCTTTTCAGGGAAGTGCCTTAGAAGGAAATCAGATCGTTCAATGTTGTAAAAGTTAATTTTGATTTCCTCCTCCCCGTCATTGATTCCAAGCAGAAGCTTTGCATGCCTTGCTTTAAGCTCTAGGTCTTTCTTTCCAAACAAGAAAGACTTTTGCACCTCGCTAAATTTTATTAGGATACAAACTTGACAACTTTATTCTCTCAACAAGCCACCTAAGCAATTCGAACATATGGGATAGCTCTAGCATCAAAATATTATGACCATTTGGAAAAATTAGATCATCCTTGGAATCACAAGCCAAATTCAAAGAAAGACTTGTCATCCTTTACATAACTACAATCATTGCCTACAACTATGTTTTTCTATAATTTTGTCTTGGATAATGGCTTCAATCGCTTCCAAAACGGTGTTTTCTTCAGGGCTTGTAGGTGATTTTCACCGAATTGAAATGTCTTAATCTGTTTATTCAGAGTGTGAGATCGCATCGTATTTTAATGGTGCGGTTTGTTTCTGTTTGAAGCCGCATAACAACAGGATATTCCATGTTATTACCAAAGAGTAAATTTATTGAAACACAACGACAAGTAAACCAATATGCATAGAAATCATCTTGAATACAGAAATCCAAACAATTTTTATATGTCACCTTTGTTGTATTTCCATGCACACACTATGAATTATTATTCATATATTATACGCTAGTGCCCTAAAAGTTCTGTTTTAAGAACCCTAGAATTGATTAAAGCATTACATAATTTTCAAGTCTTAAGAACCCTAGAATAAATTGAACCCTAGAATCGCGATTTCCGAGTCTTAAGAACCCTAGAATCGCGATTCCCAAGTATTTTAACACGGACTCACAAATTGAATAAAAGCATTTCATAATTTTTCAAATAATGTAGAAGAAATACACACCGTTGTCCGAGTTTCCTTCGTCGTTTTGGCCATTTTTGTTGTTTGTGTATTCGGTTCGTGGAGAAGAAATAATTCTCTTATACGTTAACACTCGATTTCGAGAGAAGAAGTTCCGGTGTAGACAATGGAAGTGAGATGAAATTTTTTTGTGCGACAATGGAAGTGAGATGAAACGTTCGTTTTTTTGTTTCGCGCTTGTTTTATTTATGGCTTAAATTAGTTTGTAGTTTGGTTCATCGCATTTTTAAAATTTCCCAAACGCGATGATTAATAAGTTCATCTTAATCGCGATGCAAATATTAGTGCATCGCGATGTCAACATCGTGAATCGCGATTCAAACATTCTTTAATCGCGATGCAAACATTAGCGCATCGCGATGCAAACATTCGTGCATCGCGATGCGAACATATTCATATTTACTGAAATATTAGTTTTTAAGTTGTATTAAGTACATATTCATATGGGTTTAAGTGGAATAGTTTAAAAATAACCGTTTAATCTACTCGTTTATTCTATCCATTTAAACGGTTAGTTTAAAATATGTGTTTAATATGCTCATTTATTTCCCCCCGTTTCCCAAAGTGTAATCCCAAAGCCCAAAGGAGACTGTTCGGCCAACCGGTAGGAAAATTTTAATATAAATTAAAACAACCCATTAATATCAACCATTCATTTCCGTAATACATCACAACCCAAAGTGTATATGAAATGTTTAGAAGTTTAATTTGGTTGTTTAAACGCTAAATATTCTTTCATCGTTTAATTTATTTTATTTAATTTCAAACAAACGTTTAAACGTAAATTATCGGTTAAACGATCCAAACAAACGTTTAAACGTTCTATATATTTTTTGTTTAATTATTTCTGCATTTTATTGAATTCCTTTCGGCGGGAAATAAAAGTCATAATTTTTGGCGGGAAATTAACGTTTAAACGTTTCTGTATAAACGTTTAAACAATATTTAGAAAGAAGATTTATAAAAAAAAACGCTGAATATTTTTATAAAACTTCTTTCAAAATATTTTTTATTTGATGTTTAAATGCTATAAAAATTAGTTGTTTCAACTGAGCAATATATTTAAACGTTTAATAAATGATCGTTTAATTTTTTTTATTTAATCGTTTAGAAGTTTAAAGGGATAATGACATTACTAGTCCTTTGACTATGATTGATTCTACCATTAGTCCTTTAACAAATTTTTTTCATATTTTTGTCCCTTAATTATGAAAATTAGACACAATTGGTCCTTTTGGTGGATGCCGTTAGTATTTTTCCGTTAAGTCCATCATGTTTTAACCTAGCGAAACATAACGATGTGTCTTAACGAAACACAACGACATGTTTTAACCTAGCGAAGCATAACGATCGATGTGTCTTAACGAAACACAACGACATGTTTTAACCTAGCGAAACATAACGATGTGTCTTAACGAAACACAACGACATGTTTTAACTGAGCGAAACATAACGACATGTTTTAACGAAACACAACGACATATTTTAACCTAGCGAAACATAACGATGTGTCTTAACGAAACACAACGACATTTTTAACTGAGCGAAACATAACGACATGTATTAACGAAACACAACGACATGTTTTAAACTAGCGAAACATAACGATGTGTCTTAACGAAACACAACGACATGTTTTAACCTAGCGAAACATAACGATGTGTCTTAACGAAACACAACGACATGTTTTAACTGAGCGAAACATAACGACATGTCTTAACGAAACACAACGACATGTTTTAACCTAGCGAAACATAACGATGTGTCTTAACGAAACACAACGACATGTTTTAACCTAGCGAAACATAACGATGTGTCTTAACGAAACACAACGACATGTTTTAACCGAGCGAAACATAACGACATGTCTTAACGAAACACAACGACATGTTTTAACCTAGCGAAACATAACGATGTGTCTTAACGAAACACAACGACATGTTTTAACTGAGCGAAACATAACGACATGTCTTAACGAAACACAACGACATGTTTTAACCTAGCGAAACATAACGACGTGTCTTAACGAAACACAACGACATGTTTTAACCTAGCGAAACATAACAATGTGTCTTAACGAAACACAACGACATGTTTTAACTGAGCGAAACATAACGACATGTCTTAACGAAACACAACGACATGTTTTAACCTAGCGAAACATAACGATGTGTCTTAACGAAACACAACGACATGTTTTAATTGAGCGAAACATAACGACATGTCTTAACGAAACACAACGACATGTTTTAACCTAGCGAAACATAACGATGTGTCTTGACGAAACACAACGACATGTTTTAACCTAGCGAAACATAACGATGTGTCTTAACGAAACACAACGACATGTTTTAACCTAGCGAAACATAACGATGTGTCTTAACGAAACACAACGACATGTTTTAACTGAGCGAAACATAACGACATGTCTTAACGAAACACAACGACATGTTTTAACCTAGCGAAACATAACGATGTGTCTTAACGAAACACAACGACATGTTTTAACTGAGCGAAACATAACGACATGTCTTAACGAAACACAACGACATGTTTTAACCTAGCGAAACATAACGATGTGTCTTAACGAAACACAACGACATGTTTTAACCTAGCGAAACATAACGATGTGTCTTAACGAAACACAACGACATGTTTTAACTGAGCGAAACATAACGACATGTCTTAACGAAACACAACGACATGTTTTAACCTAGCGAAACATAACGATGTGTCTTAACGAAACACAACGACATGTTTTAACTTAGCGAAACATAACGATGTGTCTTAACGAAACACAACGACATGTTTTACCGAGCGAAACATAACGACATGTCTTAACGAAACACAACGACATGTTTTAACCTAACGAAACATAACGATGTGTCTTAACGAAACACAATGACATGTTTTAACTGAGCGAAACATAACGACATGTCTTAACGAAACACAACGACATGTTTTAACCTAGCGAAACATAACGATGTGTCTTAACGAAACACAACGACATGTTTTAGCCTAGCGAAACATAACGACGTGTCTTAACGAAACACAACGACATGTTTTAACCGAGCGAAACATAACGACATGTCTTAACGAAACACAACGACATGTTTTAACCTAGCGAAACATAACGATGTGTCTTAACGAAACACAACGACATGTTTTAACTGAGCGAAACATAACGACATGTCTTAACGAAACACAACGACATGTTTTAACCTAGCGAAACATAACGATGTGTCTTAACGAAACACAACGACATGTTTTAACCTAGCGAAACATAACGATGTGTCTTAACGAAACACAACGACATGTTTTAACCGAGCGAAACATAACGACATGTCTTAACGAAACACAACGACATGTTTTAACCTAGCGAAACATAACGATGTGTCTTAACGAAACACAACGACATGTTTTAACCTAGCGAAACATAACGATGTGTCTTAACGAAACACAACGACATGTTTTAACTGAGCGAAACATAACGACAAGTCTTAACGAAACACAACGACATGTTTTAACCTAGCGAAACATAACGATGTGTCTTAACGAAACACAACGACATGTTTTAACTGAGCGAAACATAACGACATGTCTTAACGAAACACAACGACATGTTTTAACCTAGCGAAACATAACGATGTGTCTTAACGAAACACAACGACATGTTTTAACCTAGCGAAACATAACGATGTGTCTTAACGAAACACAACGATATGTTTTAACGAGCGAAACATAACGACATGTCTTAACGAAACACAACGACATGTTTTAACCTAGCGAAACATTACGATGTGTCTTAACGAAACACAACGACATGTTTTAACCTAGCGAAACATAACGATGTGTCTTAACGAAACACAACGACATGTTTTAAATGAGCGAAACATAACGACATGTCTTAACGAAACACAACGACATGTTTTAACCTAGCGAAACATAATGATGTGTCTTAACGAAACACAACGACATGTTTTAACTGAGCGAAACATAACGACATGTCTTAACGAAACACAACGACATGTTTTAACCTAGCGAAACATAACGATGTGTCTTAACGAAACACAACGACAACATAAACGTTTAAACGACACCATAAACGACACCATAAACGTTTAAACGATGTTTCTTTCTTTCCCTCTCTTTCTTTCGTTTAAACGACACCATAAACGTTTAAACGACATAACGTATATTATATCTTCGAATTTTAATCATGATTAATTTTGATTAAATTTTAATGAATATCTGGATAAGAAAATATTGTTGTGGAAATAGACTTTTAAACGACACCATAAACCTTTAAACGACACAACCGTATATTATATCTTGAATTTTATTTGAGTTCCTTTCGGGAAATTAGGTTTTTGTATATTAATATATATTATATCTTCCTTCTTTATTCTATCTCTCTTATTCTCTCCTCTCTCTCTTAAATCTTTCTTTCTTTCCTCTCTCTCTCTCTCTCTCTATATATATATATATATATATATATATATATATATATATTTGGAACAATTCATGGCTTCATCTTCAACGATTGGCTCGGTTGAACAAACAAAGCAACAAATCTCGTAATAAATTTTGTAGATGTGGCTTGAGAGCTCCGAATGGACGTCATTGACGTAAAACACCCAGGAATGAGGTTTAATGGATGTCCAAATTACAAGGTAATCGACTTTTATTTTATCATTTATGCAAGAAAAGGGATTATAATATTAACGATATGTTCAATTGTCCAATTATTTGTAGGACCCCAAAAGAATTGTGGGTACTTTGAATGGGTTGATTAGTTTCCTAAGAAAGCGATTGAGGTAATCAACGAACATAAAGATGAGGTACATGATTTGCAAATGAAAATTTCGAAGATGGAAGTGAATTTGTCCAAGAAAGAACTGAGAAATTTATCTCTAAAAAAAGAAATTGAAAGGCTTGAGCTTGAGTTGAGAATGCTAAAAAACAAAATGCTTGGAAGAAGATGTACATGGGAATTGTTTTTGTTTTATGTATTGTAAATGCCTATTTTGTTTATGTGCTTACAAATGATAGGAAAGGACAGCTTGATGTTGCCATAAGGAAATGTGGTTTAAACGAAATGTCATTATTATTAACCTAAACTAGGCAAATTGCAACAAGCGATCTAGTCCTACTTCTACATCTACTCTTAGTTACGGCAACAAGATGGTAAATATAGACATCTTTTCTCCCGATCAAGTTTGTAGGCCCTCTTAAAGACTCGTAATATAATTTGTTTATAATTAGATCTGTAGTTAGTTGTTTATAGTTAATATATTATGTTCTATTTTTGGGATCTTGACATGTCATTGATTCAAAAGGTGATTCATCGCGATGCAAACATTCATCAATCGCGATGAGATGTGATTCATCGCGATTCATAACGACATTAATCGCGATTCGAGACCTTGCATCCCGATTCTTTACAAAAATTACATGTACACTTGACTTAAAATTATGAAAATTTAGTAAATTTACCATTCATTACACCACAACCACCTTCAATTCAAATTTCATACAAAAATTACATGTACACTTTGCATCCCGATTCTACATCTACTCTTAGTTACGCAACAAGATGGTAAATATAGACATCTTTTCTCGATCAAGTTTGTAGGCCCCGTCCCTAAGGGTGGCGGTGGTAGAGTTGGGGCTTCATAGAGTGTGAGGTCGCCCCTTAGATGGTAAATATATACTCATCCTCCTTTTTTTCTTCCATTACCACCATCGAGAGATCCCAATGTGTATAGGATGAAAATTGATAAGTTTATTTTCGTCTTCATGTTTCTACCTCACTTGGATCTTTCCTCTTGTAATGGGGTGACCCATTTGCACTATAATGATCCCACCATCGATGTATGTGGTGAGACCATTTCACGGGAGAGATGGAGGAGAAATGGAGGATTTTTATATACAAAATTTTTATACTATAATGGAGTTTATACTATAATGGAGAAATGGAGGAGAAATGGAGGAGAATTTTTATACTATAATGGAGATGGAGGAGAAATGGAGAGATGTATGTGAGACCATCGATGTATGTGGTGAGACCATTACTCTTATTTCTATATACAAAATCTCAACATGATTCTCTTGAGCTACACATGAATGCGTTTGGACATATCTTTCAAAGACTAAACAGCCTTGACTTCTCGAAACTTATGGTGAGTATCTTTATATATAATGCCATCCGCTTCAACTTCTGATCGATGACACGCCATTATCATGTGTGACAACCGGAGGAGAGATGACGAAAGCCATTATGAACGCAAGATTGTTTTTGCTCTTCGACATCACCACAAGATACTTCTTGCGTTCGAAACGGCGGATGTATAGGCTAACATATGTCCATTTGACATAATGCCATGAAATCCAAGAATATTTGCAGGACGAGCTTGGTCATCTTGAAAGAAAGACGAGAAGAAGGTGAAGAAGAGTAGAAGGTTTTTGAAAGTTTTGGACCGTGAAAAGATCGATGTATAGGACTATGTTTATCTTTGGAGGTTTTGAAAGTTTTCGAGAGGATTGTATTGTAAGGATTTGAATAAGAAATAAGTTCCTTAAATAAAAGAGAAATGAAGATTGGACCGTTGATATACGTGACAAAGTTGTCCTACTACTTGAGGTTCATGAATGTGCTATTTGAAAAAAATACAAAGTGGTTTAAGCATGGCCGACAAGTTTGATACAGATGTATTAACTTTTTAAACAGATGTTTGATCCGGGATGCATTGAAAGCTTGATTCTTCAACCTCAACATCTTCTTTGGGAAACGTTGAAGCCTCGTTTTTCAAATGTACGTTTAAACGGATACCTTGACGTTTAAACGGATACCTTACTTTTCAAGTCGTTTAAACGTTTATTTTCCAAAACGGTATAAGTTTAAACGACTTGAAACGTAAAGGTATCTCAAAGACAAGATCATGTTTTTTTAAATGTACGTTTCATATATCCGTTTAACATCCATCCAAAGAAATAATATTCAACAAAGCTTATATTTTTATAATTTTATATATTATAAAGTCAAATAACAAGAAGTACAAAGAAATAGAAAAAAAAAAAAGAGGAAAATAACCTATACATCATTACTAGAATAGCTTGGTTCATCGCATTTTTAAAATTTCACAAACGCGATGATTAATAAGTTCATCTTAATCGCGATGCAAACATTAGTGCATCGCGATGTCAACATCGTGAATCGCGATGCAAACATTCGTGCATCGCGATTCAAACATATATCCGTTTAACATCCATCCAAAGAAATAATATTCAACAAAGCTTATATTTTTATAATTTTATATATTATAAAGTCAAATAACAGAAGAAGTACAAAGAAATAGAAAAAAAAAAAGAGGAAAATAACCTATACATCATTACTAGAAATGACTTGATTCTTCAATCTCAATACAGTACAGATCTCTTTGCTTGAAGAAATGCATCATACATTTTTAACAGGGGATTTGGGTGCACAATACAGTCACGGATCGCAGCTTCACCAAACCAATCGATCAATCGTTTCATCAACACAACTACTTCGCTTCGTATTGCATTACGTTCATTCTCCATGTAGTTGTAGGAATCGGCCATAGAAATATCGTGATGAGGGAATAAGATTTTAGAAAATGAATGTTTGAGAATGAATCGCTTGTACTACAACATCTCGAATATATACATGGAGTATGAAGTCTTTTTTGGAATCTCAACAGACTTTTAACAGTCATGTTTTTAAATGTACGTTTAAACGACACGTTTAAACGTTTAAATAATTAATACGTGTAAACGACAATTCATTTGAAATTGTGTTTTCATATTTTACAATTATTAATTTAAAAAAAAGGTACATCTTGTCAACTAGTCTGTCAATTAGGTCTAGGTCTGCCGTGCAAACATCAACTTTTTATATTTTCAAAAGCGTTCATGGACCGTCTTTTCAAAGATCTTCTAAACAATCTTTTTGCGACATGTCTTAAATGTACGTTTAAACGGCCACCTAATCGTTCAAACATCAATCGGGTTTTTAAACGACAAAAATATCTATTTAATGAACTCAACTCTCATTCGGGCTTTACACTACATTCCTTCCATACCACAAACCCTTAAGATAACCTAAATGTCCCGCATAATATTTTTCCTTCCCATGGCATTATGTCAAATGGACATATGCCTGTTCCAGATCCGCCGCTCCAGAACGCAAGAAGTATCTTATGGCGACCTCGGGAGCGCAAGAAGTATCTTGCGAGCCATCATGACTTCCGTCATCGCCAGTGATGATGGGGTGCAGGACATGTGGACGACGCCTTCTTGGCGCCGCCCACACCTCACACTTCACGTGAGACGCGATCATAGAGCTTGGGTCACCAATCAATCGAGAGCTTAGTTATGGCCTCGTTGATTACAATTTACAAAGCGGGAAGAGACCTCTTGTAATAGAAGGGGGAAGACCAAAGATCTAGGATCTAATTCCTCATGTAATTCACAACATATAGTTTTTCGATGTTTAAACGAACATATTTACGTTTAAACGACAAATCGTTTAATATGTTACGAGTTATTTTTGCTTAAACGGTATAAGTTTAAACGTTTATTATGTATTCGTTCGAGTTATTTTTTGTTTAAACGGTATAAGTTTAAACGTTTTTTATGTATACGTTCGAGTTATTTTTGTTTAAACGGTATAAGTTTAAACGTTTATTATGTATACGTTACGAGTTATTAACTTATTTTAAGCAATTACAACATATATAGTTTTGTCGAACCTATATTTATATAGCCGATGTTACATCCATCCAAATAAAGCCAAATAACATAAATGGGTAAATAAATATTCAACAAAGCTTTTATATATTATAAAGTCAAATAACAAAAAGAAATGCATCATACAAGGTCAAGAAGTACAAAAAAAAAAAAAAAACGAAAATAACCTAAACATTGTTATTGTTATTGACACTTGAACAAGTGGATCCTTCAAGGTCAATGAGCACAGGTACCGCCTTTGCATCATTCAATGCATCATTCATTCTGAAAAGGGGAGTTGGGTGCAGAAATGGGTAAGTGAGCATCTCTTCATCGAATGTTGGAATCAATCTTTTGATCAATTCAATGACTTCACCATGAATTGCATCATGTTCTTTCTTCATTTGGACGAATATCTATCCATGTTATTCTTGTTGTTGTTGTTGTTTGGTGTAGTGCGGCCATGGAAATATTTGCTTGTGATGTATTACGTAATTTACGTGTGGAAATGAATGGTTGATATTAATGGGTTGTTTTAATTTATATTAAAATTCCTATAGGTTGGTTGGCGAACAGTCTCCTTTGGGCTTTGGGATTACACTTTGGGAAACGGGGAAATAAATGAGCATATTAAACACATATTTTAAACTAACCGTCTAAATGGATAGAATAAACGAGAAATATTTCTGCATCGCGATGTCGAGAAAAGATGGTTGCATCGCAGAACACGTTAGAATCGCGATGTACACAACGTGCATCGCGATGCAGTGTGAAGTTTATCTTTTTAGTCAAAACTACAAATATGTCCTTAATACAAACAACAAGTGAAATAAAAACATTAGTTTTAATCATTTCTAATGGGCATGCATCGCGATGCCCATGTGAAGTTTATCTGTTTTTTTTTCAAAAATATGAATATGTACTTAATACAACTTAAAAACTAATATTTCAGTAAATTGATTTTGATTTATCTATTGAATGCGCGATGCACAATTATTTGAATCGCGATGCACAAAGTAGCATCGCGATGTACAAACGTTGATCGCGATGCGGTGTGAAGTTTATCTTTTAGTCAAAACTACAAATATGTCCTTAATACAAACAACAAGTGAAATAAAAACATTAGTTTTAATCATTTCTAATGGGCATGCATCGCGATGCCCATGTGAAGTTTTCTGTTTTTTTTCAAAAATATGAATATGTACTTAATACAACAAAAACTAATATTTCATAAATTGATTTTGATTTATCTATTGAATGCATCGCGATGCAAAATTATTTAATCGCGATGCACAATGTTTCGCGATGTGCAAACGTGCATCGCGATTCGGTTTGAAGTTTATCTTTTTAGTCAAAACTACAAATATGTCCTTAATACAAACAACAAGTGAAATAAAAACATTAGTTTTAATCATTTCTAATGGGCATGCATCGCGATGCCATGTGAAGTTTATCTGTTTTTTTTTCAAAAATATGAATATGTACTTAATACAACTTAAAACTAATATTTCAGTAAATTGATTTTGATTTATCTTTGAATGCATCGCGATGCACAAATGTTCACATCGCGATGCATATGTTTGAATCGCGATGTACGATGTTCACATCGCGATGCACATATGTTTGCATTACGATGAACTTATTAATCATCGCGATTGGGAAATTTTAAAAATGCGATGAACCAAACTACAAACTAATTTAAGCCATAAATAAAACAAGCGCGAAACACAAAAAGCGAGCGTTTCATCTCACTTCCATTGTGCACACAAAAAAATTTCATCTCACTTCCATTGTCTACACGGCAACTTCCTCTCTACGAAATCAGTGTTAACGTATAAGAAATTATTTCTTCTCCACGAACCGAATACACAAACAACAAAAATGGCCAAAACGACGAAGGAAACTTCGGAGGTGTGTATTTCTTCTACATTATTTGAAAAATTATGAAATGCTTTTATTCAATTTGAGAGTCCGTGTTAAAATACACAATTACTAAATTTAAATACAAAAACAATCCAAACTAAATTCAATAGAATCAATACTGAATTCTTGAATTAAATTCAACAGATTACTAAATATGTGATTGCCTATCGCTCATAGGTGTTTGATCACGACAGGGCGATCTGTTGTGCCCTACTTTTGGCACCTCTGCATTTTTGTCTCGATGGAAACTCTCCGGTTGGGTATCCTCATTTGTTCTACGACGTCCACCTCGTGGTCGGACTAAAGGTGGCAAGATCGTCATTTCTTTAATATTATGCGGAATGTCCCATTCATCTTCATTTGGCACCGGGAAGATTGTTCGGCATATGCCAATCTCAACACTCGGTGGAATAAAATGTTGAGCACATCGGGTAGGCAGAAAAACTTTTACTTTTGCATTGCTATTACATGCTCGCATGGTATGTGGTCTAATTGAAATTTTACGCAAGTGCAAGTACTCACATCAAAATTAACAATGAAGTTCTTGGTACCGCTCCTCACCACATAGTTATGCGCATCAATGGGTTCAGCAGTGAACTTCTTGGACAATTCACCGGACTTGCGTAATTTTTCTTCCATTCGGGGTTAATTGGGTTCCACAACGTTGTGCGTCCTCACGTCTCTCGAGAAAACCAAGCACGTAACTTTTCCCGACACTATCAAGCGGTGCAAGTATAGAGCATCGGGCTTTTCTAAACACGAGTTCGGAGACTACGCATTGTTTGAGGTCATGATATTGTAACGGTCTCCTTTGAAATGTGAGGGCCCGGGTTTCGAAATTTGTTTCGCTAAGATACTTCCACCCCTTCTCGTCGGTTTTCTCAATTTGGGACATATGCTTTGAAACTCATCGATGGTATAAGCCTCTGCCGCTCTCTTAAAAAGTGAGATAGTCTCGGCCTTTCGAGTTACGATCCTTAAGTTGCCTTTTATATGATAGATACAATGCGCATGACGTGCATTTTGAAAAACAATTCGAAAGCACTAATAAGACTTTTATGTCGGTCGGATATCACAACAAGTCCATCATCGTCACACATTACTACTTTCAACTTGTAAAAAACCAAAGCCACGAAGCATCATTCTCAGAATCAACAATGGCCCACGAGATATATGCATATTTCCATCTGACGGTAGCGATAATCAACGTACCTTTATATCTTTCGGTAAGGAATGTTCCATCGACAACAACTCTTGGGCGTATTGCATGGTGAAATCCATAAATGCAAGGACCGTAAGCCAAAAAATACTTGAAGCGGTTTTATTTGCGCTCTAAAAGTAGGCAGTTCTGGATTAGCCAATGTCAAGTTATGGGCATATGCGGCCAACTTAGTGTAACTATCCTCGGGTGAACCCCTTATACGTGTTAAAGCGATTCTCTACACCTCCTCGCTTTTTGATAACTTAGTTGCACCCAAAGTCTCGACGAGCGTCATTCATGATGTCTGCGGTCTATAGGTTGTGTTGCGGTCCTCGAACCTTGGCGAGATATGCTTTCCAATCCACGATGTTGCTTATGCAGACAGCGGTGGACATATTTAAAGGGCAAGTATGATGTTGTATATTTTCGAACACGAAAATAATCACATTCAAGTACTTTGTTGCTCGCAACGCCATGTGCAATTATCATCGACACACACCTGCTGTGTACACTCTTGTTCGATTTTTTGTTTTGAATTGGAAGTTGTAATGCAATGCGATCATGTGCAACTTCTGAAAGCTCTCTCTTGTTATTGAATACTTGGTCAACCTTCAAATCAAAGTCTATGGGTACCAATCGCGATGTACTTCCAAGCGAAGAAATAAGATGCTCATTTGTGAAGTTATTTTCTTGACTAAAATCATATCTCGGCGGTGTATTGAAGCCATTCGCATTTTGATCGGTGCCCACCAACTCTATTATTTTCTTAGATTCCATTTCAGCACCACCACCAACTCCATTATTTTCTTGGTTCCATTTCGGCACCACCAATTAACTCCATTATTTTCTTCGGTTCCATTTGGCCACCACCAACTCCATTATTTACTTCTTGGCTCAAAATGGTAATACAAATGGGAGCATAATACCCTTGTTTATTAAAATTGAAGCACCATTTGACATGGTCATTTGAAGTAATCCGGACGGGAACTTGAAAACATGGATTTCTGGACTAAGAAAACCAATCTCTATATCATCAACTTTGCAAATATTTCGTCTTTGCTGACATATAACTCTTCGTATGAAGTGTCTATACTTAGTGGAAATCCTACGGCCGTCGGTACGCCTTGAATCTCGAGGACCATACTTTGCTTTCATCCTCAACAAAATGTCCAAAATAACAAATGGTAGTCCAATAAGGGGAAGACATCGCAATGCATAGAAAAATTGTAAAATAAGATTGCGGTTTCATTATATTATATTAAAATGGAAATAACAAATTGAAACCTTGCATCGCGATTCTTTACAAAAATTACATGTACACTTGACTTAAAATTATGAAAATTTAGTAAATTTACCATTCATTACACCACAACCACCTTGAAATTCAAATTTCATTCAAAAATTACAAAAGTACAAGACTTGTGTGTAGTCATCTGATTAATTCAATGTATTTGCAGATGTGATTCATCGCGATGCAGAAATCATTCATCGCGCCGGAAATCATGCATCGCGATTTAGAACTCATCTTGCATTTGTCGTTTAAACAACATTAGCTTTGTCGTTTATCGTTAAGTTAGTTAATATGGTGTCTATTAAGCGACTAGTAAAGATCAATTAAAATTTTAAACGGCGTGCGTTTATACAAATTAACAATCGTTTAACACTTTCGTTTAAGCGTGCGATAAGCTCTGTTTAAAATTTTAAACGAGAATGCATTTATGCAATTTAACAATCGTTTACTACTCGTTTAAGCGTCCGATAAGATCCGTTTAAGCGATTATTCAATTGATGTTTAATGACGATAAACGACACCTCTACCTCGATTTCAATAATCGTCACGGATCGAATATTCGGTAAAATTTGTAGTAAAATGAATGTGCATTGAAATGAATTAACATAATGAAGGCGAGGCGAAAGACAAACTGAATTAAAAGAAGAAATTACTCACACGTGCGGACAAACGATGAGTTTTGAGCGGTCGATGCTTGGAATTTTAGGGATTCAATTTTAGAGAGAGAGAGAGAGAGAGAGAGAGAGAGAGAGAGAGCTATTGAGGCCTTATTGGTTGAAGGACGAAGGGCATTATGGACATTTCCCTTGAGGTGAGTGAAGTGTTGAAGTGAAGCTATAAGGGTAATATAGTCATTTCAAAGAAAAAGGCCATATAAGTTGTTTTCAAATAAGTTAGGAAAATAAGATCTCGAGGGGTT